>CM053622.1:768233055-768261275 GCA_028646595.1 Phalanger gymnotis
ATATTTCAAACTGGATATCCAGTAGACATCTTAAACTCAATTCGTTCAAAACAGAAGTCATTAGCTTTTCCCCTCCTAAATGCTCCCCCTTCCCTCCTACTGGCAAAAGTACCACCATCCTCCCAGTTCCTCAGGCTTGAATCTAGAAGTCATTCTCAACTCTACTATCTCACCCCTTCACATCATCTGTGCAACATCTCTTGAATACACCTCCTTCTCTTCTCTGAAAATGCCATGATTCTGGGGCAAGACCCTCATCACCTCAAGCCTGGACTATTTTCAATAGTTTCCTGGGTAGATCTGCTTGCCTCAATTCTCTTTCCACTAAGGTGATTCTGTCCTGATTAAATGCAAAATCCTTTGTTTGGCATTCGTAACCTAGGCCCATCTTACTTTTCCAGTCTTCTTACTCCTCACTCCCCTCCACCCTGATCCAATAATAATGCCCTCCTTGTTGTTCCATGAACAAGACATCTCTCAGCTCCAGAAATTTCCTCTGGCTTCCTCCAAACCTGAAATGCTTTTCCTCATGTCCTCCTCCTCCTCTAGCTTCCTTTAAGTGTCAACTAAAATCTCGTGTTCTATAAGGAGTCTTTTCTAAACTTTCTTTAATCTGGTGCCTTTCAATAATTTCTTTTATCTCACATGTAGGTTCTTTTTTTAAAAAAAGACAGTTATTTGCACGTTGTCTCTTCTACTAAACTGTGAAATCCTTGAGTGCAGGGACTGTCTTTTGCCTCTTTTTGTACCCCTAGCACTTAATGCAATGCCTGGCACATAATAGGCATTTAATGCTTGCTGATTGTAAGTGTACACACATATGTATTTATTCACTTTACTTACACTATATATTTCTAGGCATTCATTGTCTCTCTTATTAACAGGTCATGTGAATAGAGATTATTTCATTCTTTGTACCTGTGTCCCAAGTGCCTAGCACATAGTAGACACTTAATATTAGTTTATTCTTTCTTAAATTTCATCACAATAGAGGATTTTCCATAGGTTTTAAATATCAGGTCTGAAAGTCCCAGAATCACACACAGAATAAATCAAGCTGCAGTTAGCGAGGGAAGCTCCTCCCAGATTAAGAGTCCCTTCTCTTGTTAGGACTTGGGGGGCAAGGATGGCCTAATTGGTGACAGCCTCTCCTGGAGCATTTCTATAGACTCAACAAACCCCTTGAAATCAGGGCCTGACTTTGCACTGTATTAGTATCTGTACTGTTCAGCACAATGTTTGGCAGCTTTGCACATAGCAGATGCTTAATAAGTGGTTTCTAATTCACTGAAGGGCAAGGGAGCCTGAGCCAACCCAGAGAAAACAGGTATAGACCAGGTGATATTGGATGCTGAGAAACACTGAATTCTGTGGCTTTGTAAATAATAACATTTGAGCTTTGCACCAAGTTTGTTCTGTGCTGCTGTTCCTCTTAATTATTTATTAAAAGTATTTTCTTTAATTCAAACTCTTCTCAGAAGATCAAGGGAAAAAGGCTTTCCTTCCTTATGAGGTTAAGAGAGTTGGAGACTCAGGTCATAATAACTCATGTTTCTAAGTACTTTAGAGTTTAAAAGCATTTTCTCTACAACAACTCTGAAATATGTTCAGTGTGTCCAGAATCAAGCTCGTTATCTTTTTCCTCCAAACTCTTCCTCTTCCTAACTTTCCTAATAATATTTTGTGCACTACTATCTTCTCAGTCTGGATGGCTGAAACCTGATGTCATGCTTGACTCCACAATCTGTGAAAATACCCCCATCTAATCTATTACCAAGTGCTGTCAAGTCTACCTTTACAATCTCTCAAATACAACCCCCTCTTCCCATGATACTGTCACCATCTGGTACAGGCCTTCTGCATTTCAAGCTTCGGAGAGCTGCTAGATGGTCCTCCTGCCTTAAGTCTTTCCCCACTCCAGTCCATCCTCCACTCAGCTGCTCTTAACTGCTAACTAATTTCCTAACTTTAGAAAGATCAAATTGATTTTTCTAAAGCACAGATCAGACTATGCCACATACCCCCACCATTCAATAAACTCCAGTAGCTCCCCATAACCTCCAGTATCAGTTACAAAATCCTGATTAGCTTTTACAACCTAGCCTACTCCTACCCTTCCAGGTCTCTTACATTTCACTCCCTTCCACATATCCTGTGATCTAGGGACACTGGCCTCCTAGCTATTCCTCAAACAAGTATTCCCTCTCTCCATGCTTTTTCACAGGTTGTCCCCGTTTCAACAATTCAGGTAGCAGCTACTGTGGCTGTATAAAACCAACAACCAGCTCACAGAACGCTGCAAGCCCAGGTTCTTTTGCTCTGCTTTACTAAGGAAAACAACGTTAAGGGGTTAACAATCTTACTTTAATCCAGCATACAAATATCATTCACTTAGTTCAGGGGAAAAAGCCAGCACCCTGAATTTCAGAGCAAATACAAACAAATTACAAACATCAACAGACAGACCTTGTCTAATTCAAATCTCAATTCATAGTTACCAGAATTTAACAAAGTCCGAACATCCGGGTTTACAAGCTGGAGGGCTCTTAACTACAGCTGCCCAAAGTCTCCACATCAGCACACTGCCAAGAGTGAGAGCCCTAAGCAAATAGCTCTGTTCTCTCTTTTTATACAGTTTCAGACATCAGCAAATGTCACCTGAGCGACCAGAACTTAAGCTCTGGTCTAAGCAACTCCCCTTAGGACCCTGGAGACTTCATATCCACATCGGCTTAGAACCTAGTAGCTAGGGGTTTTGGGCCTACTTGGGAGTGAAGATATAATCAGACCTCCCTTCATTGGCCCCACCTTAGTTACCAATGCACCCCCATACCTGTAATTCTCCTTCCTCAACTCCACCAGGCTTCCCTGAGTTCCTCAGGTCCCAGCTCAAATCCCACCTTCTTCAAGAAGCCTTTCCCAAACCTCCTTATTGCTAATGCCTTCCCTGTAAGATTGCCATCAATTTATCCTCTCTAGATTTCATTTATACGTAGTCGTTTACATGTTTTCTCCCCAATTTGGCTGAGAGCTCTTTGAAGGCATGGACTGTTTTTTTCTAACACAAGCACTTACCACCTGGCATACAGCAGGTGGTTAATTAATGACTGCTGACTGGACTTGAAATAAGTAGTATAAGGATTTTATCCTCATTTTACAGATGAGGAAACTAAAAAATGGTTGTAATTTGCTTGTGATCACACAACCAGTAAGTCAGAATTCTAAACCACCCTGACATCAACTTAAAATTCAAATAAATCTGATTAATTATAAGGTTCCCTCCAGTTCTAATATTCTATACGCCAGAGCAGATCAGAGGAAATAGCGGCAGTTATTACCCTGAGTCCTTCCACAAATGCTCCAAATAGTAAAAGTCTTAGGGAAAATGGATCTTCGGTTCTGAGGCTTGAGCTAATTCCTTATCTACAAAAACCAAGTCCTGGCCTTTAATTGCCACCCCTCCCCTTCAAAGAGTGGTGATCTTTGTGTAATATCCCCCTCTGCAGCTGCGAAGAGAACGGCACTGCAGACAGAAGAGGCTTTAGAGGGAGACACAAACAGCTGACATAGGAGCAGAAGGAATCTCACACTATCACACCATCTTCATCATCTTGACTATTCATAAACCACCCCCATAGCTATCCCCAAACATTACCTTCCCCCAAAGGGGAAAGGTAACAAGAGGCGGGGTCTCTGATAAGCATCCCCTTCATCCTCACATTCCCCTAGAGCAGTACTTTGTCTCTGCCCCATCACCTCCCAAACCTCGTGTCGCATTTATCTCTGTACATGTCCCATCTCCTCCTCTCCTGGCACTGCAGGGAGGGTGTAATGTTTGTTTGTGTTTCTATTCCTAGCACCCAGCATGGAACCTGCACCTAGATGGTCGCGAATAAACATTTAGTGAACGAATTAGCGCGCAAGCCTTAGAGGGACTGAAATGTAAACGCATCCTTGGGCGCGAGGGAGACACACGGAAAGGAAGTTGGAAAGGCAGATGCAGTGCTAAAGGGAATGAAAAACGAGCCAGGCATGGATTAACGGGGAGCCGGGAGAGAGAAAAGGGGAGCGGGGAAGAACGGCAATGGGAATTCAACCCCACCAAGCGGACTCGAGGGCAGGGGCCGTGTACTTTTCCCTCTCAGCATGCCCCTCCCCAAGCACCGGCCCTCCCACCCACAGTTCCTCAAGCTGGCTTATATTGAACTGAATGTGAGGGGGAGGAGGGGAGAGAATGATAGAGCCTTATGGTGGTGGTGGGGGGAGGGGACGAACGGAAGGGAAGGAGATTTGGAGGTCCCCTAACTCACTGTGACTTGGCACCTCTCCGTGCCTCAGTTTCCCTACCTGAAAAAGGGGGGAGGGAAGGAAGTTGACGTCAGGTGATCCTTCAGCTCTGGCAACCTACGATAAGCCACAATAATTGCTGGTAAGGAGGTTGGCAGAGCTCGGAATTTGGGTGGGGAGGGGGACGGTGCCACGCAAAGGGTAGAAACATTTGGTGGCGTTCCTGGCTCTGCGCATGCGCCCTGTCTTCCGCGCTCCCCTTGCTCAAGGGGGTCCCGAAGGACCCGTGGCCCCTCCAAGGGCAGTGAAGGAGGTTTGGAGGTGTCAGTTCTGGGGAGACACCCCCTTTGAGGAAGGCAACTCACCTAGAGTCCAGAAGAGAGTAGCTCCAATACCGGTCAGAGAGCCTCCCCAGAGGCGCCGCGTTCTCTTCTCCAACGGCCGTTAGCGCTCCACAAGACCGCGCCTCAGAGAGCGCGCGCCGCCCCCACCCCGCCCCCTTCCGCTCACTCCCAGCCAATCGGAGGCCGGCGCCTCTTTCGCCCCGCCCCCGTCCACTGCTTTCTTTGGTCGGCGGAGGCCCAGGAGTCCGGCGGGGGAGAAAACAAACGCTTTTTCCTCAAGCTGACCCTAACCGCTACTCGTAGCAGATGAGTTTTTCGCTGTCTTACTCTCTGTAGGTAGCTCGTTAGACTATATGCGGCTTAGGGCAGAGTCGGAGGCAGGTATAGGCAATAGTCGTAATAATAATGATAACATCCTCCCCAGTCCATTTTGTAGTTAATGAAGACGAGGATTAGTGCCAGCAACCTTGGGCGCCGTACTAAGCCCTTACAAACGCGTAGGGTCTCGTTCGATGCTCACAACGCTGGCAAGTAGGGGCTATTACTATTTTCGTCGTGGTTGTTCAGTCGTGCCCAACTAACTCTTCGCGACCCAATGGACCCTAACAGCACTCCAGGCCCTTCTATCCCCCACTGTCTTTCCAAGTCTCCCCCAAGTTCATATTCACTGTTTCCATGACGCTCTTCATCCCTCTCATCCTCTGCCGTCCCCTTTTTCCTTTTGGCTTCAATCTTCCCCAACATCAGTTCCAGTGAGTCCAGTCTTCTCATTACATGGCCAAAGTAGTTAAGCTTCAGCTTCAGTGGTTGACTTTCCAGTGAACAGGCTCAATTAATTTCTTGAAGTATTGACTGATTTGATCTCCTAGCTAAACAAGGGACTCTCCAAAGTCTTCTCCAACACCACAATTAAGAAAACATCCATTCTGCAGGCGCTCAGCTTTCCATACGATCCAACTCACACCACCAGGTATCGCTGCTGGAAAAACCATAGATCTGCTGTACAGACCTCTGTGGGCAAGGTGGCAAGCCTCTGTTTTTCAGAATGCTGCCCAGATTTACCGTAGCTTCCTTCTAAGGAGCGAGCGTCTTCTCATTTCATGGCTGCCATCACCATCTACAGTGATCTTCGAGCTCAAGAATATAAAATCTGACACTGCTTCCATTTCTTCTCCTTCTATTTGCTGGGAAGTGACGAGACCAGTTGCCAAGATCTTAGGCTGCTTTTTATCTTATTTTTATGCTAAACTTCAAGCCAGCTTTTACACTGTCCTCTTTCACCCTCATCAAGAGGCTTCTTAATTCTTCTTCACTTTCTGCCACCCAAGTAGTGTCATCTGCATGGCTGAGATTGTTCATATTTCTCCCCGCCACCTTAATTTTGGCTTTTAATTCATCCAGCCTGCATGATGTACTCTGCATTGAGGCAGATGGTGGTGAAGTGACTTGTCTAGGATCACACAGCTAGTGAAGAGGGCCCAAAACAAAAGTGACAAATGTTGGAAAGGTTGCAGTGGTATATTAAAGCACTGTTGATCAAGCTCGATGTTGGTCCAGCCATTCTGCAAAGTAATTTGGAACTATGCCCCAAGAGCTATTAAATTGCGCATACTCTTGGACCATCGATGCCACTACTAGGCCTAGATTCTCAAAGAAAGAAGGAAAAGGTCTGTATGTACAAAAGATATTTTATAGTAGGTTTTTTTTTGTAGTGGTGAAGAATTAGAAACTATAAGAGTATCCATCATTTGAAGAGTGGCTGAACA
Organism: Phalanger gymnotis; assembly: GCA_028646595.1. Lineage (NCBI taxonomy): Eukaryota > Metazoa > Chordata > Mammalia > Diprotodontia > Phalangeridae > Phalanger > Phalanger gymnotis. Next base: position 768,239,453 of record CM053622.1, read on the forward strand.
AATTATGGTGTATGAATGTAATGGAATAGTATAGCATAGTGCAGGGCTGCAATTTATGCAGCCCGCCTACAAGCATAGAAATTTACATAAATGCTTTAGTAAACGGAGCCAAGCTACTTCAGAGCTCTCACTAAAATGGCTAATCAAAATATATTGTCTATTTTGTTTCAATTAAAACCTAAGGTTGGACAGCCCTGGCGTAGTGGATAGATCCCTGGGCCTGGAGTAAGGAAGACTTGAGTACAAATTTGGCCTCAAACACTTACTGGCTTGTGACCCGTGGGCAAATCACTTGACCTCTTTTTGTCTCTGTTTCTTCATCTGTAAAATGAAGATAATAGGACCTACCTCCCAAGGTTGTTGCAAGGATCAAGTGGCCTCATATTTTTTAAAGGCTATAAATGCTAGTTATTATTAGCTAGATATTGGTATTGTACCATAAGAAATGATGAAAGTGACAGGGTATTTCAGGGTATAACAATTATGCCTTCGTGTAGGACCTGGGGCACTCCAGCAAAGGCCCTTCTCCAAATTGACTCTCAATCCTTAACACCTGCTCTTTGGGATCAGTCATTTACACTCACTGGAATGATATGAGAGATTTTGTTAAATACCTTTCTGAAATCTAGACAAATGATATCTTTGGCATTTCACTGATTTTTCCAATCTTAGAATTGTGTAAAAAAGAGGAAATTCAGTTAGTCTAGCAACCTATTTTCAATGACATCATCCTGCTTCTTTGGAAACACTGCAGTCACAAACCATCCCTTAAATAATGTGTTCCAGAATTTCCCAAGGAATTAGATACAAACTCACTGGCCTAAAGTTTTCAGATTCCACTCTTCCATTTGAAAAACAAATTAAGATAATAATCACCTTTTTTCCAGTCCTCTGGCACCACTCTTATTCCCTACAGACTTTTAAAGGTCAATCAGCTATTCAGTCAACAAGATTTATTAAGCACCTGCTATGTGCCATTTATGTTTATAAATGCTAATGAAAATTTGTATTTTCATTAGCATTTATAAACAGCCTCAACTCCTTATGAACATGAATGCTCTTGACATTCTTTCAGGATCATGCCATGCCTCCAAATTCAGTCTTCATCTCCTGTTCTTGCTTCCATCTCCCATTAGTGTGTTTTTAAGATTGGCCAGTCATTTTCCCGTGCCTCCATATGGGTCTCTTTAGAGAACACTTTTCTTTATCAGAGTTGTCAGAATTGTTTATTTTTGTTTCTTGAAATTTACATTCTAGCCTGCCTCTTATTCCTTGCCTTGCTGACTTGAGCTATAAAATTTTTGGTCTGTGGGAACTTCCCTATTCTTTTTCAGAACCCTTTGAAATCTCTACCAAAATTTGTGCTTCATGTCAGACTGTGATTGGCATTTTCCTCTTTCTTTGTCTTGACTTCTGATGAAGTAACCATTCCTTGCCAATATTCCCAACATCCCAGTTCTCCATTGGTGGTGAAAGTCAGGTCCAGCATAGAAATTCCCCTTATTGCTTCTTTTGAAGGATTAAATTATCATTAGGACAATTAAATTATGTCCAGATTACTTAAGTCTCTCATCATCACTATGTCATGCCTCCATTTGAAACACGTGATCTGTCTTCACCTTGATGTATTTCTTGTTTCTGGCCCTGTGGCTGGTATTCTACTCCAATGGCAATATCCTTCCTATTTCTGCCTTCATTGATGACAGCTAATGAGAGCTAACATTTACACCATGCTGACTATGTGCAGGTGCTGTGCTAACCACTTTATGATTATTACCTCAGTTTGATTCTCCAAATGACCCCGGGGAGGTAATGATAAAAGAATAGTGACAACAACCCTGAGAGGTTGGTACTATTGTTATCCCCATTTTACAGATGGGGAAACTGAGGCAGACAGAGGCTAAGTGCCTTGTCCAGGATCACACAATTAGTAAATGTCTTTGAGGCCAGATTTGAAATCAGGTCTTCCTGACTTTAGGCCCAGTGCTGTGTGCACTATGGTGCCACCTAACTGTCCTGTTGATCTTTACCCAAATGTACTCCCCAACATGCTTCCCCACTCTGGTTCTTAGCCCAAATTTAATAAATCTTCTTGATAGGTGATGTTGCTATGCCTTTAATCTGGTTCTACTTATCAACTACCATCAACCATCAGGGGCTGTAATGACCAGTAAAGTGGGACTTTTCGTTGTCTTTTGTTTTGGAGTACTTCTCAGTACTAAGGCAATCGAGTGCCTTTGAATCTTGCCTTTGTTTCAATCAAGAGTCTTTGATTGAATTGGGAGTCTTTGACAACCTGCCTAAGTCATGGGAAGGCTTAGGTCACATGGGTTTGAGTCACATGGTTGTGACACCCTCTGACCCTGAAGAAGTGTATATACACTCTGAGGTTAGCATTTTGCTTGGGGCTCACTCACTGGAAGAGGAGACTCTGAGTAGCTGTTGGAGGGCTCCCCCCTTTGAAAAACCCAGATATTGGTGCTTCTCTGTCTGGTAACTATGTATGTAATGTCTTGGATGGACAGCTAAAAGCCCATCTGCTGATTTGTGTTAATTTTGCTCTGTTTATATAATTTCTGCTTGTAATTTCCATTTGTGTTTTCTCTGATGTCCAGAGTGCTGACTTTCTCCTCTGAACTAAGTGAATGGTATATGTGTTTAATTAAAGTAAGATTATCAACCCCTTAAAGTTGCTTTCCTTAGAAAGCAGATCAAAGAATCTGTGCTAGCAGCCCTCCTGTGTGCTGGTGTAATTGGTCTTACACAGCCACAGTAGCAACAAGTAGCATTGTTGTTACGGGAGCCACACCCCCTTCCTCTCCAGGAGCCACAGTTACTGAAGACTTTGAAAAGAAAGTTCCCACCATCCCTCGGCTGAAAATCTCTAATTTATCCTGTCTATGGCTCTATATGGGTAGTTCTGTAGTTGTATGTAGTTCTTTGCCTGTTGTCTCCCCCATTAGATTGTGAGCTTCTTGAGAGTAAAGATTGTCTTTTGCCTTTCTTTGTATCCGCTTTCCTTAGCACAGTACATGGTACATCATAGGTGCCTAATAAATGTTTATTGAATAACAGACTATCTAAGCCTTTGGCATTGTCAAACTATGCAACATCATACCTTGACATGATGTTAAAGAAGCCTCACCATCTGCTTTGCTGCAGCACCCTAATGACCATGGGACTTATGGGGTATGGGCCCAAGCTGAGACCTTCACCCCTTACCCCAAAAGAATTTGGGTCCCATTTGTCCTATCTGAACTCTCCTTGAACTTTCCCATAAGGTTAAATCTGAGGCATCCCAGTAATCCTCTCAACTGGCCTTTCATTGTGGCCTAATCCAATCTCCTAATTCTCTGTTGCCCAGCCTTGATCCTATCTAAACCCCATTCTCCCTTGGCCACGTGGTCCAGGTGCATGTCATCCAGGTCTGTGTCATTCCAGCCCTTCTCTGTTGCCTCCTAATCACCCCAGCCTACTGTCCACTGCCATCCAGATCTTCCCTAGACCCCTTCTCCCAGTCACCCCAGACTAATTGGTCACTCCTACATCCCTCCCACAGTCTTTCTGTATATAAGATCCATCTTGCCTCCATTACAGCGCTCAGATTCCTTAAGAGTCTGACCAATATGGTAGAGTTTTAGGATCATGCCTCCCCTCTGTTCATGTTTTTAATAAACCTTGTCTTTGGCTGAAAGAAGGCTTGGGTTAAATTCATTCGGGCAGGACCCCTACGTGTTGCCATTTCGAGGTCCCAGTACCCCTAAACCTCAATAGGTCCTTGACATCTGACTTGCAGCTGAAACCTTCCATATGTGTTGTCGCCTCCATTAGATTGTGAGACTCTTGAGAACAGGGACTGTGACTTTTCTGTTTGTATCCTCAGCTCTCGGTAGAGAATTTTGTACATAGTAAGTGCTTAATAATTGCTTTTTATCCATTTGTTCCTCTTGCATTAGCTCTGTCCTACCAAGCTTTACTGATAACCTATATAGGAAAATTCATATCTTGGGGTAGTACAAAGAGTACTGGATTCAGACTCAGAAGGTTTGAACCCACATTCATGTCTTACTGTCTGCGAGACCCTGAACAGCCCCCTTAACCTCTTTGGGTTCCATTTTTCTCATGTAAAACAAAGGAATTAGACTAGATGGTCGCATAGGTCCCCTTTCATTTCCGAATGTATGATCCTGTGACGTGCTTTTTTGTTTTTGCCTTTTTCCTGGTTCCTTTCTTGGATTTTTTTTTTCTCCTGTGAACTTCTAGGTATTTTTTCTTCCTATATTATATACTCTTAGCTACATGCTTAGATACCTGGCTTGGTAGGAAAAAAACCCAACTATGATGCAGTTTTTTCCTTTCCACTTATCAGCTTTGATAATAATAGCTAACTGTTATATGGCACTTACTATGTGCCAGGCACTGTGCTTGGTGCTTTGGAATTATTATCTTATTTAATCCTTACAACAACCCTAGGAGATGTAGGAGCTATTATTATCCCCATTTTACAGATCGGAAAACTGAGGTAAAGAAAGGTCAAGTGACTTGCCCAGAGTCACACAGCTAGTAAGTGTCTGAGGGCAGATTTGAACTCAGGTCTTTCTGACTCTAAGCCTGGCACACGATCCACTGCACCACCTACCTTAAAGCCCTTCTGATGACATTTGCACAAGTTAAGGCAAACAGATCATTTGGAATCAGACACAGCGTTTTTAATGTCGCACAGAGTAGATAAAGATAGAAACAATAAGTAGTACGTGACAACTGAAATTCTCGGAAGTTTCAGGTGAATTGTGGGTTCTTAATTTGATGTTCTTTTTATAGGTCTATTGTTAAGAACCATGAGGTTTGAGCTGGTTTTCACCACATGAGCTAGTTATTGGAAAAGCAAGTTTAGGAGGTTGTACTGAATTGTATTAAGGCTTGTCGCCGGCAGATTCTAGCAAAGTTATCAAGGATTCTCTGCAAGTGACTTGGAACCAGCGAAGCAAATCTGTTTAGGAAAAGGCCCCTTCTGAGCTGCCCTGAGAACAAGGCCTATTCCATAATGTTCAAAAGAAGATGTTTCCAGGGACCAGATGACTACACGGGACATCTGGGACTAGAGATAAAACTCGCAGCCTTCTATTTCTTTCTCTCTCTAGGACCCGTGAGGATTTGGCCAACATGCTGATTAAAAAGACATTAGGAGTGGGTTATTAGGATACACAGAGATGATGTTCCTTAATATGTATGATTTTGGCTTTTTACATCTGGTGTTTATGTTTGGTGAGTTTTCTTGGTTACCTTTAGTGACATATAAATCTCCCCAAACCCTCCAAGTAATTCGAAACTCTCATTTGAGTTTGAAAAGCTGGCCCACAAAGAGCCCATCTCCTCCCTCTAGATTGAGGTAGGTGCTTGTAGCTCTCTTAGCTTTGCAAAACCCCTTTGTTTTAGATATTCTTACTACACCTTAGGAAGGGCTTGTGCTCTGATTAATCGGTCTTGTTTTTGCATTAACCTGTTAGGAGAAAATTATGAAAAGCCTACATAACATTTAATGAATCATAGCAGAAACACAGCTACCTCCCCCGAGTGAACCCTGGTGGAACCCCTCTTCTTGGTTCACTTAGCTACAGGAAAATGGCCTACTAGCCACTTTCATAAATTGGCTCTTATTGCCCTTTATGTTATTCTTTTTAGACTTTGCCTTAGTTGTAATGCTAAAGGCTATTCCAGACCAGCCACAGAAAAACTTTTGGTAATATGCATTATGGATAATTACTATGTTAAAAATCTTATAGAATTAACTTACTGATAAGTGATCCATGGGAGACATATTTGCCATTGATCAAAGGGGGCAATTGAGAAAATTAAATTGCTTCTATTTTGTAATTGATTCTATTCTGTATTCTGCAAACATTTCGTAAAACTGCGTAAGTCATATTTCTTCATCTTTGAATTCAGAAGCTCACAGGTTCAGAAGTTCAGTCTTCCTCTCTGAGTTAAAAAGTTCAGTTTCCCTGTGAGTCATTTTAATGAAAAGAAATCCATTATCTCTGTGCCACTGGCTGCCCTTGTATAACTGGAAGAAATCTGTTATCTATGTACTATTAGTTATCCTTGCAGATGCGCTAAATCAATCAGAATTTCCCCACAAGATGGAAGGAGGAGTTATTGCTAACCCCATATTAATCATATTGTTCCCCACATCTGGGATGCTTCTGACTTTGTAACCAAACATATTGATACTTTTGACTTGGTAACCAATAGTATTGTTTTCTTAATCTATGACAGGGCTGTCCAAAACAGAGGCCCAGCGCCCCAATGCGAACTGCCTGTGTCCACCACAAGCGCAGAAATTGACACAAATGCTTTAGTTAAAGCATTTGTGTCAATTTTCACGCTGGCCCATAGTAAACACAGGTGGCCCACATAAAATAGCACTGGGGGCTCCATGCAGCCCGAGGGTTGCACTTTGGACAGCCCTGATCTGTGATACTGCCTTCTGGTTTTTGGGTGCTTCATCTTTTGTCCACAAAAATAATGTCACCCTCATTCAGGGTCTTAGCTTGCTGAGGAGGCTGAGACCCAATTTATTGTCAAATTTGGGCTTTGCTAATAAATTGATCATTCATGGAACTTGTGCCTCAGTTTACCTTAATTTCACTTGAGACACCCCCCAAGGAAATACCCAAGAGAAGCTGGATAATCCTCAGACTGGCTATAACAAGCCATCAGACACTACAGCTGTCTGTCTCCTTCCCTGCATTCTTAAACTGGGGCTCAGAGAAGAATAGACTATCCTGATACCACCCAGTAGGACATAGTGAGAACTAAGCCTATCTCTTTACTCAAGACCCAGCCCAGGAAGGGTTAGAAGCTTTTCAGATCATGAAGTAGGAGTCAGATGCCACTATGGTGGGAGTCCATGCTTTTTATTGATTGTGTCCTGAAATGTGCTTTCAGGCAATTGCCTCCTGGGAGTTCCTCTGGGCATAGGTCCCAGAGATCAGTAGAGAAACTGAGATGAGGAAACCCAGTACCCTCCACAGATGCGTTGCCTCGGAGAGTTTGTATATCTTAGTGGCCCTGTCCCTAGCTACTGACTTAGAAAACACAGATACTCCAATTCTAAGTTATATGAATTTCCTCCCCTTCCTCCCAAGACCCCTGGAAATGGGTAGTAGGGAAGTGGGAACTTCATGCCAGTATCCAACTGATCACCACCAGGAGAAGGAATGTCAGCCAAATCCTCATGGGTTCTAGAGAGAGAAAGAAATAGAAGGCTATAAGCCAGAAATGGAAGATCTAGAGGTACAGGGGACTCTAGACTCAGAATGTTAGAAATGGGAGGGGTCTGGAGACATATTCTGTGTTCAAACTATCTATCAAAGCTGGATTCAGAGAATCAACTCTCTAAGTATGGAAAGTACACACCACGTGGCAATAGTTTGTGCAAAAAGAGGTCTAGTTTTGTGGGCTCAGAGGAGCACCAAGGCAACCAAAGAATCCAACCCAACATGGGTACAGTATCCTGAGTGAGCCATTCAGATCAGATTTGAAGTATTGTGTGCCTGTTCTTGGTACCACATTTTAGGAAGGCCATTAACCAGGTGGAGACTGTCCAGCTTGGTGACAGCACTGGAGACCTTGCCATCTTGCCAAGAGGATCACTTCAAACTGGAGAGGTTTAACTTGGAGAAGAGAGTCTTAACTGTCTTCACATATTTGGAGAGGGAGAAGATTGGATCTCTTTGGACCTAGAGAACTGGAATAACTTAGAACAGCAAGCCGATATTTAGGATCCATATAAGGAAAACATTCCTACTGGTTAGAGCTGTCTCAGAGTGAATTAGGTTGCCTCAGGATAGCCACTTGTCGGGGATATTGTAGAGGGAACTCCTACACAAATGTGGGTTTAACTAGTTGTTCTCTGAGGTCCCTTGCCCAAAGTCACTCAGCTAGATAATAGCATAGCAAATAAAATCATGGATTTTAGCCCAGTATTAGCCCTTTATCCTTTGGAATAGTTGCTAATGAGCTATGTTTTCTTTCATTCGTTTCCATGTAAGGAAAGAGAGGGAATAGGAGGATTCCAGGGGCTGCAGACCACCTGTATTGAATGCAGGCTATGCCTATGTGGAGTAGGATTGAGGGAGTGATGCCCCAGTATTTCCTACTCCCATCACCAGAATATTTTAAATCTAGGAGTCCAACTACCCATCCTTTGAGGGCCTTTTTGTCTAGGGGTGGGGAAAATAAGAAACTGTGGAAGGGAGAGGGAAGGAAGCTGAGAACAAGGACAGTCCTGGAGGACGTCTACTCATCTTCCTTCCTGACCCAGCTCACATACCTGTCTCTCCTTCCCCCATCCAATGTTTTCTGATTATTTTCCTTATCAGACAAACGTTGGCCATAGTCAGTAGAGGAAACAGAATCCCAGAAAGTTTGAATGACCTTCCCAGGGTTACACAGAGAGTCAAGAGAGAGCAAGGACCAGGACCAAGTGAATCTGTCTCTTAATTTGAGACTCAAGCCATAAGACCTTTGTTGAAACACCAGAACTGGAACACAGAAAATCTTTATTACTGACCTGCTGGGGCCCTGCTGTGGGAAGAGTCAGAACCTGAAAGCACAAAAATTGAGAGATTGATCATATTCAGGCAACACGGGGTCTGTCCTCCAGTAGCTTATATTCTAGCTGAAAAAATAATAGTCCCAGGGATGGGGGGCACTCAGTGAGTTTGAAATTGAACTCATCATCTTCCCCCCTCCCCAGCCACAAAAAAACAAAATCAACCCCCCGCCCCAACTCAGCCCCTCCTCCAAGCCTCCTTATTTCTGTTGATGGCACCACCACCGTTCCAGTCACCCAAACTCAAAACCTAAAGCTCTGTTTTGATTCTCCCTCACTCCTCACAGCCAATGCCAAATCCTGTTAATTCTGCTTCCTTAACATCTTTCAAATATGTCCCATCCCCTTTACTGACACTGCCATCTGCTTAGCTCAAGCCTTCATAGCCTTCTGGTTGGGCACGAGCCTACTTTTCTGGGCTTGTTTTTCCCTTACACTCTCTTCATTTTGGCTCAGGTGCCCTCCTAGCTGTCCTCTGACCTTGTCTATGGATCTCCTTAAGGGGTATTCACACTGGCCCAGCCCCATGATGGAGCTGTCCAGCCTCGGCTTCTGTCTTTCTGCCTGTAGAGATTCTTATCTTTGGAGGCCCAGCTTGGTACAAAGTCTTCCATGAATCTTACCCAGATGTAGGTGACCTTCTCTTTCTCAGATTTCTTATCAATTCTTTGTCTGGACTTCTCCTTTATCCTTTTCAAATGCTATCTTGTATTATAGTTACTTTTGTACATGTTGCAGCCCTCTTAGGCTGGACGCCCCCTTAGGGCAAAGACCATCTAACATTTTGTCTACCTATGACATGCCCATAAAAGGTGGTTTATATGGACTTGTTGAATGGAATTGGAAGATGAGGGCTCAGAGAGGAGGATGAAGCAGGTCCGGCATGGGGTTGGAGACTCAAATAGAGGCATTGTGTGGCAGGAGAGGTATAGGGCTTCAGGAACCCTTTTCTGCCAAGGATCTGTGGTCTGGACATGTCTATGCCATTGGTGAAGTGGGGATAATACCAGCTGCTCCCTGGCCATGGGTCATGGTGGCCACCAAAGGACATTGCATCCCCCAGTAGCTAGCACAGTACCTGATAAACAGCAGGCACTTATCGAATTTAATTTAATTGTTGAATTACTACCTTGGAACCGGATTGGCCCATATGTTAGCCAACCGCTCTTGTCCTTGCTGTGGTGTTCCAGCTCAGCCAGGTTACTCTGTTTTTTGCTCATCCTAGTACAGGTCTGTAGGAGACATAACAGTTGAGATATCGGAAATAGTCCCTTTTTCCTTCCCTGAGCCAAAAGGCCCACCTCCTAAAGGTATTTGGCCAAGACCCCAAGCGGCCCAACCCCTTCTATAGACCTCCATGACTTCACCGAAACATGGGAACTCTGCCTCTACAAGCCCCACCCCTTATTTTGCTCAGTCATGACATTATTAGTCCCTCCAAGATCTGCCATTTCAAGCTCCTGAGTCTTGTCCTACCCATTGGTGACATGACCCATCCCTTGGAGAACTGTCTGTTCTCTGTAAATCCCACCCCTAGAAATTCTATCCCTCTCTTCCTGTTGTGCTGGGCATTGTCAAGTCCTACTATTTAAAGGTTGCCCAGCCCTATTCAGGGCTCCTCCTCCACCCCCATGTCCTGGGAGGCCAGCTCAGCTCACAAGTTGGCAGGAACTGTTCCCCTGCTTGTCACACAGTGTCACATGGCTGTGGTAGTACAAGATGTTACTGGTGAAGAAACGGAATGCACGGAAGGCCAGCTTCACTTTCAAGGACACCCCATTTGTGCTTGGCTGTGTGAGTAACCTCTCACTGACTGGGCAGCTGTAGGGAGAGGCAGCAGAGGGCAACATCAGGAGTACTGGTCCTAGAGTCTGGATATCTGGGTTCTAGGCCCAGATCTAATACAAACTGTGGTCAAGTCACTTCTCCTTTACGGGCATCAATTTCCTTGTCTATAAAATGAGATGTTTGAACCAAATGGTCTCACAGATCCTTTTCTTCCCCAATCTGTAATCTATGACAGCATGATCTTTCTCATCTTAGGTACTGACTGATGTTCACTGGGATGTGGAAATGGGGGTCCTTCCCAAAGAATTGATAGGGATACAAGCATAGTGTGATAGGATTTAGAAAGAACCTTAAAGTCCCCTGATTTTGTAGAGGAAGAAACTGTGGTCCAGATCAGTTGAGCTGAGGCTCCTGTGGACCCCTATGGGTTATAGAAGATGGAGGAGCTAGGATTTAACACCTGTAACAGCTGCAATTGCTCCCCTCTCTCCTCCCCTGCCCCCATTGTTCTCCTCTCCAAACCATCCAATGTGACAGGGGCAGGAGGAGGTAGTTCCAGGGGAGACCAAGTGCAACTTTCAGGTTTGCCCAGTGGCCACCGCTGCCCAGCCCTCTGTAAAGATGGAAATCAGAGGTCAACTCAGCTTGGTACTATCCAGAGGAACAACTCAGAACTGTACCTGGCCTCTCCAGTTCACATGCCCATGTTGTATGGAGCATGGGCAGCATGATCTGTGACTCTGTGTCATGCAGACCCCCTTGAGCATGTGCATGTGTGTGTGCGTGCACACACACACCACTGATAACACAGGGAGCAATTATGGAACAATGCAGCAGGGGTACCACTGTCCCTTATGGGAAGCAGGGAGGTGTGATAGAGAGAACCCTGGATTTAAGACTCTGAAGATCTGGGTTTAAATCCTGGCTCTTCTGCTTACTCCCTGTCTAACTTCTTTGGTTCTCAGTGTCCTTCTTTGTAAAATGAAGCAGAATGTCAAAATCAAATAGAAAATGGCGCCACTAAACCATATATAAAGTAAACCATGTATAAGGGTCCCCAAAGGTGCCTAGTGACTTAGAAAACCACAAATTAACACTATCTGTGTTCTATTTTTTATTATATTTGTTAAATATTTGTTCACTATTTCCCAGTTGCATTTTAATCTGGTTCCTGTCTTACTCCTAAGTGGTATGGGCCAAATTCAGCAGATATTTGACAACTCTGATTTAGACACCTTTATCGTCCCTTCTAGCTCTAAAACCCAAGATCCCAAGTCTCAACTAGTCTTTACCCCAGATACACCAGTCAGTCCTTTTTGCATTAGCTGGCTCCTTTAAGTCCCCTGGTGAAAACATCTGTGAGATCAGCTACCATTCACTTTAGACAGCTCCAGGACAGCAGAGATCTCTCAGGGGAGGCTCCCTTCTGTTTTGGCCTGGGGCCATCCCAAATTTTCTCTATTATAACTCATACCCAAGACCTTCAGGTCTCCTGACTCCCAGTTCATGATCTCCTGATTCTCAGTCCCGTGCTACCCACTATACCATATTGTCCCTGAAGTTAGGGAGGGGACTTGAGGAAAGAAGAGGCCTTACCTATATTTCACAAAGTAGTAGGTGCTTTCAGGGGCTGAAGCCCCAGAAGCATTGGTGCTGGCAAAGAAAGCATTGACCACTAGAACAAACCGCTCTGGGTCAGCATTGGTGGCTTCTAGGGCCACATATAATGGTGTGTGGAAGGCCACAGGCTGGTCCATGAGCAGGGAAGAGTACTGGGCATCAGTGAAAATGGCCAAGGTGATGATGGAATCCCCAGTGCCTGTGACGTTACTGTTGCTGTGTCTTGGGAAATGACAGAAGGGAAAAAAGAGCATTGAATTCTGTATTGCTCTTACTGAGCAATTTCCAAACTATAGGAGATGAGAAGGGAATAAGATAGAGTTCTTCAACCCCTAAGCTCCAGCCCTTAACTTAGGGAAAATGGGGACCACATCATAGCACCCCAGGAATCCCTGGGGTTACTCCTAGATTCACCATTTCATTTGAAGGAAAGACCATCTCTTGCCCTAACAATTTGGAAGTCTATTCTGAGACCTGGGGCAGGGGCCAGCCACAAAGATAGCATCCATGAGGCATTGATTCTCACTGCTCTGGCTTGGGAGTAACAGGGAATGGGGGGGGAGGGACGCAGATACATACTGTTGGAGAGTCCTGAAGATGGAGGGCAAAACTTACTGAGAGTTGGCCACTTTTGGGGGTCCCTTCTGGCTCATATTTACTCCCAGTGGATAGGCACAGCTGATATTGATATCAATGGAGCCATTGGAGGGCTTAGAGCCATGAGAAGCTGGTGGGAGCTGGGCATTCAGAGAGTACAGGGCATGGCTTGTATTGGTCTAGAATGAGGCAATGAGAGATTTAGAGACAGAAGGGACTTTAGAACTTAGAATTTCAGAGCAGAGAGGGGTCTTGGGATGCTCAATGTTGGGGTTAGAAGGGGCCTCAGAACATCAAATGTCAGAATGGAGAGGGACCTTAAAATAGTGGATGTTAGATTTGGCCTAGGTCTGAGAACATGGAGCCAGAGCAAGGAGAGACCTGAGAGAGCCTAAAGGGTGGCTGAGAATGAAGAACTTGAGAACTGAAGGGGAGACTTTGATGACAGTGAAAGTCAGAGCTGGAAGAAAATTCAGAACATAGAGTGGTAGATTTAGAAGGGGCCATAGAATGCTGGGAATTCCACAAGAACTGTATGAATACCTAGAAGAAATGAAGCAAGATAAACATGAAATAAGAGCTCTGGAGGAAAAAGTTGGAAGGATTATAAATAGAAGAGAAAATCGTAAACCTTACCTGATATTAGAACAAAATCAAAAGACTGAGCAAATAAAGAAAATGTAAAGTATCTGCTATCAAAAACAGGTTAAGGAAAGAGAACTTAAGAATTATTGGATTCCCTGACCAACCGTGACCAAAAAAGACCTGGATACTATATTTCAAGAAACCATAGATGAAAACAGCCAGGATCTGTTAGAAACCGTGGGCAAAATGGAAATGAAAAGAAGACTGATGAACTCCTAAAAGAAACCACACAAAGACAAGTTGCTAAGACATCTACTCAGAGCAAAACCTGAGGGCAGCAATTAGGAGAAACTGGGACAAAAGAAGTAAACCAAGGAAGGAGCTTATGGGTGTGGGATCATAAGCAGAAGCTAATTGGAAGACTTTAGGAAAGATACTAAAGTTTTTGAGCCTCAGTTTCCTCATTTGTAAAAGGAGGAGACTGGATGAGCTCAAGATCTATGACCCAGTTACTCAGAACAGATCATTTTTTTGAGGGGGGAAGGCAGGGCATTTGGGATTAAGTGACTTGCCCAAGGTCACACAGCTAGTAAATGTGTCAAGTGTCTGAGGCCAGATTTGAACTCAGCTCCTCTTGACTCCAGGGCCGGTGCTCTACTCACTGTGCCACCTAGATGCCCCCAGAACAGATCATTTTGAGAGCTGGTTGAGACCCTGAGGTTCCCAAACCCAGAGGGCCCAGATTCTAGTCCTGGCTTCGGTCATTTGGCCTCCTTAAGCAGGTGACTTGGACCTAAGTCTCAGCTTTTTCTTTTCTAGAATGGCAGTAATACTGTAGGATCAAAGATTAAGTGCCAGAAGGGGCCTTGGAGATCATCTGAGGCTCAAAGCAGAGGGAAAAAATTTAAGTTGTTATCACAGTAAGCGGTCCTGTGTTTAAACACTAGGGCCTTCTCCTTAGTGGTGGAGAAGGGGTGGGCCAAAGCAATGTAAAGGATAGAAGACAGGCATTTCGTATAAGTAATTAATTCAATAAATAGACCTAGAACTTCATCACAGTTAAGGTGTGATATGATTCAATCTTTTTACTTAAAGGGATATTATCCTTTATGCTCTTTATTTTAAAATGTTTTAGTTTCAATTTTTGTTTGTGAGTGGTTATATTTTTTAAAGAAAGCCCCAGGTGAGTGCCTTCAGGGGCATATCCTTAGTTTTCTGAGTTTTTTCACATTCCAAGCTTTTCATGGGCCTGCTCCAACACTCAGAGGAGTGGCCCCACAGCATAACTATAACTAATAACCAGTAAGGGTTGCTAGAAGGAGGGGCAGAAGACTTAGAGACTTAGAGAGGATGATACGCGGCTTCTTCCGGACATGTCCTCAACCTTCCAACCATAATACCAAGATCACGAAGGGAAATGTGCATCTGCTGTGGGAGAGCTCTAGACTGATGGGGAAAATGCAGTCCCTGCCCTGAGGGAACCTTGAGTCTGGTGACATGAACCGAACCTGGGGAGGGTGTCTAATGCCCACTCTCCCTCTACCCCTTCTCCTCCCCAATCCCTGCCAAACCAGGGCTGGTCCTTGCCCTTATCTCTAGAGAAGAAGACATGGTGGGAACTCACAGAAAGCCTAAGTCCGCACTTGCTCTCATTTCTCTTCACCAGAAAGGTGATGGCTCTCCAACCATGGACGATCTTGCTGATCCCAGAACATCCCAGAAAGAGGGCATCTCCTTGGACCCAGCCGCGTGTCTCCAGGAAGCATTGGCTCAGGGACACTTCCATCTCCCAGGGCCGGCAGGACAGGGCCACTGTCACATTATTCACTTCTGGAAAAAGAGAGAGGGGAAGGTCCCAATGCCCCGGGTAGGGGACAATACTAGGAACAGTGTTAGGGGTCTGAGTTCTACCCAGATGACTGGGCAAATACTCCAGTCAATGGCACAAACTCTGTGTCCTCCTTAAGATTCTCCCAATATAAGCCCGGCTTTCTGGACTCAACACTTGTGTTCATGCAAAGACTGGACCCTAACTGAGTAGATTATCATTCATTCTTTCAACAGAGACAGCTAGATGGCAAAAGTGAATAGAGCATTAGACTTGGAGTCAGGAAGACCTGAGTTCAAATCCAGCTTCAGACATTGACTTGTTGCATGACCCTGGGCAAGTCACTTCATCTGTATCTGCTTCAGTTTTCTCAACTGAAAAATGGAGATGATAGCACCTACTTCCCCAAGTAGTTGTAAGGATAAAATGAAATATTATTTGTAAGATGCTTTGCTGCTATCATTACCCAGCACTGGGGCAAATATACAAGGATACAAAATCCTTCTGGAACTTCCAGTAGAGATCAGACAGAAAAATAGAGAGTTCTTGATTTACAACATTATCTGATAAGGGCATGTTTTTTAAAAAAGTCTGGATCTCTGATGTCATCAACAAAGGGAACTCCCAATGAGGAAACCTCTTCCACTGATGCACCAACTCATCTGTTCGTTTTGGTTTCAGTCAACCAACTACTGAGAAGTGACATGACTTGCTTACGGCCATACAGTCAATGTTGGAGGTGAGACTTGAACCCAGCTCTTCTTAATTCTATGGCTAGTGCTCTACCACTAAGGTCAGCTACCACAGAGACCTGGGACTATGGTGAGGATCCACTGCCTTAGCCTGGTGCCATCACAGGGCTGTATGAAATACCTCTTTCTGGAGCAGCCTTTCTCCTACCCCAGGCATGGTCTGTGGAAATCGTACTGATAACAGAAAAACCGAAGAAGGTCCTAAAGGAGAGTGCTTCCTCCCTCACTGGAAAAAAAATTGGAGGACTACTAGGGCAAAATATTGTACATGTTGTCAGATAATATGTCTGTACTGGAAATTTCTGCTTCATTTTCCTTTGTCACAAAGGAGGATTCAATCTGGGGGAGAAAGTGTTGGTGTTGGTTAAAGACTGTGATGTGAAAACCATTGATACAACAGATTTTAAAAAGAAAGCAAGCAATCCTGTTCTTCCTTCATGGCCCAGATCAAGTACCCAGCTTCTCCATGATGCCTTATCTAATTCTCACCAGTCAGAAGTGGTTCATTAGGGTCCACAACACTCCTTTAATGCATCTTATACTGTACTATAATTATCTATGTACATATCTCCCTCCCTCCCTACCTCCTTTTCTAGACTTCATCTTGAAGGTAGAGACTGTCCTATTCAGCAGCTTTATACCCCATATACCTGGCCCAGGGTCTTCTTATCCCTAGAAGCTCAAAAAACATTGTGAAATAAGTAAAGTGTTGTTATTCAGTTATGTTCAAATTCTTTGTAATCCCATTTGGGATTTTCTTGACAAAGATACTGGAGTGGTTTGCTATTTCTTCCTCCAACTGTTGGTAAGCTCCTTAGCACTTGGTTCAACAAGTGTCCTTGAAGAGTTTGGCTTTTGTTTGTTTTGAGTAATTCAGTGTATTTCATTGAGTCTTACTAAGTGCTAAGCCCCAGGCCCAAACCCCTATTAGGTGTAAAACCTATGTGGGTATGGATTGGAAACTAAGGTGGGGCCCAAGGTGGGGCTAACTCCAGGGAGGGCCTAGTTTACATGTCTGGGACAGCAGAGGCTATTAGACCATGTGGGTTTAAGTCGCCTCTTTGTGATTTTAGGTCACGTGGGTGAATCACATGTGTGACTCACCCCTGATGCTGAAAAAGATATAAAAACCAGGGCTTGGCCTCCTCTTCCTTGGAGCTCATTCCCGAAGCAGTGGTGGCCAGCGTGACTCTGGGCCAGCCCTTGTTCTGAGCTCCCGGGCTGAACCTAGATGTTGGTAACTATGAATCTGTATTTGGTGTGTCTGTTGATGTTTGTAATTTGTTTGTAATTTGCTCTGAAGTTCAGGGTGCTGGCTTTTCCCCCTGAACTAAGTGAATGATATTTGTGTGCTGAATTAAAGTAAGCTTGTCAAACCCCTTCACCTTGCTTTCCTTAGTTAAGCAGATCAAAAGAACCTGTGCTGTCCGGCAGCTTTCTGGGTATTGCCTGTGGGTGGATCTTTCACTCCCACAGAAGCTGCTAGCCAGATTGTTAAAACACCAGCTCATTTTACAAGTGAGGCAACTGAGGCAAACGGGGTTAAGTGACTTGCCCAGGGTCACACAGCTAGTGAGTGTCTGAGGTCAGATTTGAACTCAGGTCTTCCTGACTCCAGGTCCATTGTGCCCCCTAGCTGCTGGAAATAAATAAGCACCTCCATATGGCAGAGTGCAGCAGAAGGAGCCCTAGATCTGGTTGGAATCAGAGGACCTGGGTTCAAATCCAGACTCTGATATTTACTCATCTGTGTACCCTTGAGCAATTCTTGTTGCTGACACAAATATTATGTGAATTTAAGGGTACGTGGGGTACTTTTCATAATTAACTCAGCTGATCATCCCCTCACAGCCCAGTGAGGGGAAGTTCTACAGGTATTATTGTCCTGGCTATTTTACAGATTAAAAAAACAAACCCTGCAGAAATTCAGAGAGATGACAGAGTTAGTGAACATCCTCTGGCAGCTCCAGGCTCAGCACGTTTCCTTGGTACCAAGCTAGGCCTGTCCTAATCTCTGTTTATCTGTACAACAAAGAAGTTGAACTATGCTCTCCAAAATCCCTCCCCAACTTTCAGTCCTACCACCCAATTGCAAGTTTGTGATCAGCCCCAATGCATGGACTAAAATCACTTCTCTTGAAATTGGTTAAAATTTTTTCTGCCTGCCTCAATGTCTCACAGACCTCGTTTCCGTCTCTTGCTCCATTCATTTACTGAGGAGTGGTTGGTGGAAAGCAATGGCTTTGTTTTCCCTGATGTCACACACAAGGGCCTTTGATTCATCCCTAATTACCATCTGCCTCTTCCATCCCTTAATTGTCATCAAAATCCCTCTGGAAGTCTGTTGATGCTTCTGGCCTGTCCTAGCTCCTGAGGGAGGTGTAGAGGAAAGATCATTGCATTTGGACCTGGGGTGGAATCCTGTTTTCTGCTTCCCTTCTCCTTCCCAGCTTTGCCTGTTGAAGTCTTACCTATATTAAGGGCTCACCTCGGGTGCCACATTCTCCATGAGGCCCTTCCTGAATCCTGAGCTGGAAATGATTTCTACCTCTTCTAATCTCATAGTCCTCCTAGGTGCCTGTCATTTTCTAATTTGTATTATACTCATGTTCGTATCTTATCTCTCCCATTACCCACTCTTCTGTATATAGTGAGAGCTTAATAAATTTTTTTTTTTGGAATAAAGGAATGACTTGGAGATGGGAGGCCTGGACTGGAAACGCAGCCTAGCCATTTATTGAGTGAAGGTCACCCATGGCCACAAGGTCATTCATGAGGCTAACAAGCCTCAGTTTCTTCATCTCTATAACAAGAAGTAACAACACCCACCTCTTGAGGCCTGAGCTCATCTGAAATAATGCATGAAAGCACTTTGTAATCGATGATTGTAAAGTGTCAAACAAATTTGAGTCGGTATTACTAAGAACAGTAACACCAAAAAAGTTTTTTCCCACTCACTCTGTAAAGCAGGATGGCCACTAGTTAATCCTAAATTTACTTCTTTCAGACTTGGAGAAAGCCCTCTAATTCTGTTTATCCTCATCCTCTCTCACATTTGTGATTTGTTCAACTTTGATTATCCCAGCCCTAAAATCTTTCAGCCTTGGACCGCCACTGGGTGGAGAGGGGAGCAGCAAGAGATTGGCAATGGACAGATTCATGGACGAAACAGATAATGCACTGACAGCCAATTTTAGAATTAGCCAGGCTCATGTCCCCACCCCACCCTTTCTCCTACGGTAGTCCTACAGGTCCCATATTTACCTGGGTGAGCATAGTAGCTGCTATTGCACATACAGCCTCTCTCTAGGCTGTTGCTAGGGTATTCATCGGAGGCACAGGGACTGCTCACCACCGGCAAAGAGCTACTGGCCACCAACATAATGGCGGATGTGTTTGTCCCAGAGGAGCCAGCGCTGAGTACTGCAGGCGGTGTGGTTGTTGTCTTAGGTGACACTGTGTGCCTTATATCCATGCCAGCACTGGCTATCAGCTTCATGGATCCTGTGGGTATGTGTGTAGTGGTCTCTCCTTGGCTCTTAGGCCTAGAGCTCATTGTGGCTACTGAAGAAATCACGTCCTTCGTTGTGCCTGCTGTTGCTGGGACGGTCGTCATAGCTTTGGTTTCAGACATAGTCATCATATGCAAGACTGTCCCAGCATTGGTGGTTGTTTCCTTGGGGTAGGTGGTTGTCATGTCAGCTGACCCTTTCAGGACTTCAGTTACTGTCATTGAAATCATGGGTGTAGCATTGGTCGTCTCAAGTCTAGAACTGTTTTTGATAGTTGTAGTTGATGGAACTGTGTCCTTCCTGGTTGTAGTGATCATTGTTAAGGGCACAGATAGAGGATCAGTCTCAGACGTGATGGTCTTCATTGGTCCATTTGTCCCAGCATGGGTGCTTGTCCACACAGAGTGTGGGAGAATCCCTCCTGTCTTAGATATAGTGGCCACTACAGATTCAGCTGCCTTAGCTGTGGAGGCAGCTATTGCTGAGGCTATAGATACAGTTGGGAATGTTCCCTCTGGGCTTTTAAGCAGAGAGCTTATTGTGGTTGTTGGTTGAGTCAAATCTTTTTCTGTTGCTACAACTGTTGTTGAGGCTGTGGGTGTGGCTTCGATCGTTCTATTCACCATGTCCGTGGCCATCTTGGTTATTGATGAATTTGTGTTCTCACCAGCTGTAGGGACCAACACTGAGGTTATGAGTGTAGCTTTCATCTCAGGCATAGTAGCTTCATCAGTAATTCCTCTCCCAGTTGTGTTGGCTGCTTCTGTGGGCTGTATGGGTGTAGTCTCTACCTGATTTTTAGATGTAGTGGCTGATGGAGCCATGTCCCGCTTGGTTGTGGTGACTGCAGTTGAGGGTGAGGTTGTGGCGATCTTCTCTTCTTGGGTATCAGCCATAGGAGTCGTTACATAAGCAGCTGTCCCCATGGTGCTGATCCCTGTTGAGGATGTCTCTAGAACCGTAGTCATCCCTGTAGTTGCCCTGGTGCTGCTGGTTTGCAGGCCCGAGTTATGTGATGTTCCAGGACTGGTAGACTGGCCCATTTGCTGATCACCCCGACCTGGAGGATAGAAAGACAAATATAACTTTACTCCCATAGCTTGAGACGTGGAGGAGAAAAGAAGGGAGAAGAAGGAAGAAGGATAGGAAAAGAAAGAGGAGGAGGAATATGAAGAGGAGAAGAAACAAAGAGAAGAAGGAAGAAGAGGAAAATAAGGAGAAAAAGATAGACACCCCCAAACTAATTCCTCTCCCCCCTTGCTTACTCCTGGTCGTTCTTGAATGATTTATAAGATTTTGGGGTTTAGAGCTAAAACAGGTGAACTAGTTCAACTTCCTCTTTTTACCGGTGAGAAGAAATACTGCTTCCTCTGGCATTTAAAGACCTTCGCAATCTTTCCAGAATTATCAGACATCACTCCTCCTTCCTGCACTAGGCTCTGGCCAGGCTGAAGGGGCATCTCATCTCTCAAGCCTGTACCTTTGCGCTGACTCTCTGCCATCCCTGGAGTGCATTCCATCCTTATCTCCACCAGAATCTCTGGCTTCCTCCAAGGCTTAGCTCCAAGTATGGCCTCCAAACCAAGGCTTCTTCATCCCCTCCTTGGCTAGCGTTCTCTTTCTCATTACCAAAAATCTCTTTGTTTCCTTTGTATACGTTTTCTCTTTATTATCTGTATGTACGTTGTTTCCCTCAACAGAATGTAAGCCTCTCAAGGGCACAGCTTAAAGTCATATGATTAAGTAATTAGCACAAATTTAAATGCCTACTATATACCAGGCACTGTGGTAGGCACTAGGGAAGCAAAGATGAAAATGAAGCAGTTGCTGCCCACATAGATACAGGAAGAACTGGGTTCAAATCCTGCCTCAGATTGTTGTTGCTCAGTCACGTCCAACTCTTAGGACTCCATGGACCCCATCACACCAATGCTTTCCATGGGGTTTTCTTGGCAAAGATACTGAAGCCGTTTGGCATTTCCTTCTCCAATGGATTAAGGCAAACAGAAGTTAAGTGACTTGCCTGAGGTCACATAGCTAGTAGGTATCTGGGGCTGGATTTGAACTCAGAAACATGAGTCTTCCTGACTGCAGGCCCGTTGCTCTATGCATCATAGTAATATAATATAGGTCAGGGGACTCTTAGCTTTTCCCCAGCTGCCTGGCCCACTCCTGAGCCCACACCAGTCAGAACCAGAGTTAGCCAGCCCAGGACTATGTTACCCCTAATTACTCTGTGATCCTTCACTTTGGAACTCAGTTTCCCGGCTTAACAAATGAGAGGTCTGCACCCCACGGTCTTTAAAAATCCTTGTCTGATTATCGACAGAATTCTCCATCTTTACTGACCAAGCTGAAATGGCTGGAGGACTTTCCATAGCAATGCTGGGAGTAGGGGGTTGTGCCAGTAAGGCAAAATGGGCTTAGTTTAACGGGTGTGCTTAAGGAGTTTGGCTTTTGTTTATGGTGAAAGTACTTTCACCTGTTAAACGCTAAGCCCCAGGCCCAAAGCCCCATCAGGTGT
>CM053622.1:768261775-768297422 GCA_028646595.1 Phalanger gymnotis
AATTTGTTGCTCTGGGCCCTGAATAAATTTTTGGATGCCTTCTGCTTGGAGAATTCTGTATACCCATCGATTTCGAACCATTCTGATATTTATATGATCCTTTTTGAGATCATAAATTCGGCCTTCTTGCTACAGGGGTGTGAGTATTTTAAAAGCAATAACAAAGTACTTTCCTCAAAACCACCCTATGAGGTAGGCAATGCCAATGTGATTATCTCCATTTTATAGATGAGGAAACTAAGGCTGAGAGAATTTCAATAACTTGTTCAGCCAATAATTTTTGTAGCTAAGACCTAAACTCAAGACTTCTGTCCCCAAGGTAGTTACTTTTGTGGAGATCTGAAAGAGAAAGCAGGTTCTACTTTTGTTCCCCAGAACCCCAGTGGATACTAACTAGCTTTCCATGTCCATGTGGAATGATGCCAAATATATATCCCCACTCCCCAGGAACACATATTTTGCAATTCATTTCAATGCAATAAGGCTTTATTAAATGCCTACTATGTGCCAGGCACTATAACAGGCATCAGACACTGCAAAGGCACCGTTTCCTTCCTCCTGCCCAGCCAGAGGTATTGGGATCTATGCCTGGGCAGAGAGAGCAGTAATACTCTGTGAGAACTTCCCTAGAAAGGAGGAAAAGTGAATGACCTTCCTCTCGCTCCTGCCTCCCCAGTGCTCTAGGAAAAGGGGGTTTCCTAGCCCCCTGAAATCCCAGATCTAAATTGCTAAGAGAACATCAAAAATGGAGGAGATAGCCAGAGTCAACGGCCATCCAGAAGGCAGGGGAGACAAACTAACTGGGAGAAGGACAAACAGGCAGAACCAAAGGGTCTTTCAGAGGTATCACCTTCCCTGTGGTCAGATAAAGTTCTTCTGTAGGCCTCACTTTCCCCAGTGAGAAGCCTAAATGGACATAGGATCATGGTCTTACAGATGAAAGGGAAAGCAGAGATCATTTAACCCAACTCACTCATTTTGCCACTAAGGAAACAGAGGCCCAGATTAACAGAAAGGGGTTGGTACGTTGTGGGGTAGGGAGTGAAGGAGAAGGTACTCACCAGGAGTTTCAGAGGCTCGGGTCAGCTGCAGCAGCGACAGCAGCAGCAGCACAGCCCCCAAGAGCTGTCTCTCCATGACTCAACTGGATTGGAAAGGACAGCAAGGCTAACTCTGAGACAGCAGGCCCAACACCTGGGCATAGAACAGGAAACTTTGGAACACAGCACAAAGAATGAAGTTCTGCCAGCTCTTCAATTGACTGCCTCCAGCCCTACCTCCTCCAGGCAGAATCTGGGATGTTCTCAGGTCCAGGAATTGGAGGAAGGGATGGGCAAGGGGTGGCAGGTGGAGTTTCCCATCAGTGGCAAACATTGTGCACCTGGGGAGCCCCTCGCCTGGTGACTGCATCCCAGAGGCAGCTGTAATTGGCAGCAGGAGCCACAGCTGTGTGATCAAGGAGGCTGACATCTGACCTTGCCTCTCTACCCCCTGGGGTACATCAGTGCCAGAGATGCAGGAGATGTAGGGATCATCGATTTAGTGCTGGGGATATCCTTGAAGATCGCAGATCCCTTTGGCACTCTAGTGTGCCTAGAGACCTCAGATTAATGTTTTTTAAATGCATGAAATAAATTCCATAGGATTAAAAGGAAATCTATCATATTGGAATATAGGTACCAAAATATTTTAAAAACAGAAATTCCCAGATTCCAGGTTAAGAACCTCTGACCTATCCCAATCTTTTATTTATAAAGGATTCCTCTGGGCTGAAGTACAGAAAGGAGAAGAGGTTAAGAACCACCAAATCTCAGAGCTCATCTAGTCTGACCCCTACCTGAAAAGGAATCCACTTTTACATCAACTCAATTGAACAAACATTTATTAACTCTTTTCTACATGCCAAGCTCTGGGCCAGGTATTATGAATCCAAAGACAAAAACGAGACAACCTTTATCCTCAGGGGCCTCCTGGGGCAATATAAGACAGATGGTAAATAAATATAAAATGACTTCAGAAGAGAGAAAGCACTAGGGCATCTAGGGAGGCTTCCTGGAGAGGGGGCACCTGAGCTAAAGCTAGAAGGAAGAAGAAGATTCTGAAAGGGGAGAGCGAGAAGAAGAAGGGCATCCCATCATGAAGGACATATAAATGCTCAGAGATGAGAGATGGAATGTCAAGTCTGGGAAGCAGCCAGTTGTCCAGTTTGGAACACAAGGGTTAGGAAGGGTAGGAGATATGGCCAGAAAGGTAAATTGAAGCAAGATTATGAAAGCCTTTAAAAGCCAGGCTGAGAAGTTAGTGTTTTTTCTTAGGAGGGGGAAGGGGAAGAGAGGAGAATGAGCATTTATTAAACTCCTACTGTATGCCAGGCACTGTGCTAAGCACTTTACAAATATTAACTCATTTGAGCCTCACAACAACCCTGAAAGGGATGCTATTATTATCCCCATTTTATGGCTGGAAAAACTGAGGCAAATAGAGGTTAAATGACTTGCCCAGGGTTGCACAGCTAGCCAGAGTCTGAGGTCAAATTTGAACACAGGTCTTCTTGACTCTAGGCCCAATGCTCTATCTACTGTGACACCTAGCTACCTAGGAGAAGAATTCTCCACTGGAAGTCGTGAACTTTAAAAAAAGAAAACCACCTTTTTTGATAAGTATATTTTGATAGAATTGGTTTTCTTCATAATCTTGTGGACTTTATTTGATGCCTTGAAAACCACTTTTCTAAGAAGAGATCCCTAGACTTCACTAGACTGCCAAAGTGAATGTGTTACAAGTAAAGAATCCCCGTCCTAGGGAAATAGAGAATCACAAGAGGCTAATGAGATGGTCAAATCTGTAGCTTTGGAATAGAAACTGGCCCCCAGAGGACATCCCATCCATGGAGTATAGATGAAGGCAGACAGGGAATGAGGCCAAGGAAGCCTAGGTCCCTCTGCCTCTGGTTCACCAAACTATAGGAATTTGAGATAACTGAGAGTCTATGGTCCTGATTGGATCTTCTCTGTACACTCAGGGCCCTTGCTCTGGTCTAGAATCCGGGTCATCTTACCTCTTCTGGTCTTGATCACCAGTAGAAAGCATCTCAGTCTACAACTGCTGTCATCCAGAGGCCACGGTCCCAAAGTCAACTGCTGCTCCATCTGATTGCTGCAGCTCCCCATTCCTAGCATAATGACCAAGAAACCTCTGTCTGAAGGGTAACCCAAGAAAAATGAAACCCTAGAGCTGTACTGTAGACATAGGGGACAGCCCCTGCAAAGACACATGGTCAGGAAATGGAATGCTGAACTGGGGGAACAGCGAGTGGGTTAGTTTAGCTGGAAAGTCATATTCATGAAGGGAAGTGTTAGGAGATGTCTGCAAATGTGAACTGGTGTAAAGGACTTTAACACCAAGCTAAGAAATTTATATTTTGTCCTAAAAGCTATAGATATCCATTGAAGACTATAGTAAAGATTATTTAGATTGTTCCGGCAACTATGTGGGTGAATTGGGGAGCAGGGGCTTGAAGCAAAAAGACTTCTCAGGAGTCTATTATAATAATCTAGGTCAAACTCAAATAGAAAAGGAGCCACTAAACTGTACATTAGGATCCCTGTGGGTGTGGATCAATTTAGAAAACCACAAATTAACATTATTTATGTTTTATCATATTTTTACCTTAGTTAAATGTTTCCCAATTACATTTTTATTCTTTTATTTTTTCCAATTACATGTAGAAATACTTTTTTTTAATACTTTGAGTTCTAAATTCTCTCCTTCCCTTCTTCTGCTCCTCTCTCTCTGAGATAGCAAGAAATTTGATGTGGATTATATATGTGTAGTCATGCAAAACATGTTGCCATTCAATTACATTTTAATCTGGTTCTAGTTACAGGGAATGTTTAGGGCTGCATGCGGCCTACTAGCCATGTGTCTGACACCTCTGGTCCAGGTGAAGAGGGCCTGAACTAGTACTAACTGAGTGAACTGAGAAAAGGGAATGAATGCATGAGATGAAATGGAGGAAGAATTGAGTCCCAACCAGAGGTCAAGCCAATGTCAAAATGCCAAAGGTCAACATTCAGGTTATTTTCTGACTGTGCATCATCTCCCACCCTCTTGGTTGGGCCAAAGGAAGTGCTGCTGAATATTTGATCAATTGGGTCTGCAAGGACCCGACTACCAGGTATTTTTGACTCAATAGCAACTCCACCTCTCTTCTTCTTTGGTAGAGAAAATTGATGCCACCCTTCATCCTCATGAGGTTGTGAAACCTTGTCAAATGCTCCTCTTTTCCTCCAACCATCCCATGGCTAGCAAAGTCCTACTTCTCCCTCTCCTTAAACGTATGGTTCGTGGTCATTTGATGCCTCAGTGAAAACTTCCTCCTGCCATCACTTCTTGATCTTTCACTTCTGACCACTTCAGCCTTACTCCTATCCTAAGCTCTCCCTCTGTGCCCTCTGGACTCCCTGTTCTATCATTAATAAGCTTCCCTTCCCTTTATACCTGTTTCATCTTCCAGAAGACCCTTGGCCATCCTGTCCTTTACTGGTATATTTTTTTTCAACTTGTCTCTGCCTCCACCTTACCCACCACCTTCCAAATCCCCCTACTGCTTACTTCATAAGTGCCTTTTGACTGACTCACGTCCATCACTCAGCAATTTCCCCTTTGGGTTATGCTCCATATCACCTTGTTCGAATCCTTGTCTACTGATCCCTTGGCTATTTCCCCTCCTTTCTCAATGTAACTTATGCCCTCTTTCAAATTACTGTTTATCTTGAGGCCTGGGATGATGATGATAATTTGGGGGAAAAGAGATCCTGGATACCCTACCATAGGCTTAAGGAGAAAGTATTTACTGTGAGCAAGAAACCATATGATAAGATAGCAGAGACAAGAATTAGCCGCCTCTGTTTCCCTCTGTTGTCTTTGAGACTAGAGCTTCCTCATAGCCTTGCAGAGTACCAGTAGTAAGCTGCCACTGTAACCAGACTGACTCTGGAATCTGGATTGTCAGGCTGTGGCTACCACAAGCTTCTGAGGCCTGGAGTTCACCTGCCAGTGATGAGGAGCAGGGGACTAAGAACCAAGTCCACTAATAGTGCACCTTTAAATGGTTCCCAAAAATCAAGACAGCAGAGATGCCAGGATGGGCCGCTATTAAAAATCCTATCAGTCCCAACCAGGATTTCCCTTGTCCTTTGGAGCAGTCTTTGATTCTGAGACAAGGTCTCAAACATTGAACTTTTTCCTTTAATACTTTCTATGACCTAGAGCTGGATTTGGGGACTGTCCTGCCCCACCCATAGTACCCCAAAGATCTGGGACTGGAAACAGAAAAAAACTTTTAAGGAGAGGTTTGGGTATAGCTGACTCCACAATCTTTTTTTTTCCATTTTTCTTGTGTTCAATAAACTCTGTAGCCATAGTTATATCCTGTGTCCTGTGAATGTGAGGAAGGGCAAAAGGAAAGGTTTTGTCTGAAAGAAGTGATTCCATTTGTGAGGTAGAGGCTCTCGGGTCACAGATTTTTTTTAAAATTTTAAATGCTGAACAATATGGCATACGTCATCCTCTAGCTAACTTCCAGACCCGGCCAGCCTGGATTTTAAACTGCTCAGTGCCGTTGCTTGAAACTATATACCCTGATATTGGAAGGGAAGGAATAAATTATTTGTACGCTGTGGCCTTTTGGGACACCCTCCCAACCATATACCTAAAAGATTCTTATTAGATCACTTGGCTTGTGGCTTGGGTAGATTGACATTTGGTGGACAAATCAGATACTGCACTCCCTCTTTGGATAAATTTTAGTGACACGCCACCTGTCTGGAGGCTGAAACACTGTAGTACCGCTTCTTTGGTGTCTCAGGTGTCATATGCCATACACACATATGCTAAATAGCATCTGGTTCTCAACTTTTCTCTTTACTCCAACCTCTGTCCTCATACAAGGGAATTTCAATAGTAGCCACATTAATATCAATGAGTTAATAATTAATTATTAAGCTCCACCTATGTTCTAGGTAATGTGCTAATAGAAATAGAAAGGCAAAAAAAAGAGTCTTTGTTCAAGAAGCTCCCAGTCCAATGGGGAAATAACATGCAAACAACTGTATAAACAAGGTATATACAGAATAAATTAGGGGTAGGCTTCTTGCAGAAGCTGGGAAGTAGCTGGAACTTGAAGGAAGTCAAGGAAGGCAGGAGCAGAAGTCAGGGAAGGAAAGAACACCAGACACAGGGAACAAGCCAGGGAAAATACCAGCAGCTGAAAAATGGAGTGTCTTGTTCACGGAATAGCCAGGAGGCAAATGTCACTGGAACATACAGTATGTGAAAGGGAGTAAAGTGTAAGAAGTCTGGTGAGGTAGGAAAGAGCTAGGTCATCAAGCGATTTAAAATCCAAATGGAGGATTACCTTTGATCATGGAGGTAATAGGGAATCATTGGGATTTATGAGTAGAGGGGTGATATGGTCAGACCTGAGCTTTAGGAAGATCAAATCTAACAGCCAAGTGGAGAGTGGACTGAAGGAGGGAAAAACTTGAGACAGGAAGATTCAGCAGTAGACTATTGCAATAATCCAAGCATCAGGTGATGAGGACAGCACCAAGGTAGTGGCAATGTTGGAGGAGAGAAGGAGATGTACAAAAGAGATGTTACTGACGTAGAAAATATAAGACTTAACAACTGATTGAAGATGGCGGGGATGAGAGTGAGGAGTTGTAATGGTAATGTAAATTTGAAGATTTTTCCCACCCATTAATAGGCCCACATGCCCTGTTTATATCATAGGAAGCCTAAGTCACCATGTGATGGGAGGAGCTTGCTGAATGAGTGGAACTGGAAGGATGGAACAGGAAATGTTCAGAGCAGTTAGAACTGAGGGAGAAAGCAGACAAAGGTGTGCTAGCTGTGCTGTGAGTGTGCTTGTGGAAAGGCCTCAGTTGGGGAAGGTGGGGGGGTGCGGAAGGCTAATGGGATGGCAAGGCCCTGTGCTGTGATATTGTGTTTTAAGTTCCTTGCTGTTATGATAAAATGGGCTTACTGGTTTGGGGAGCTGGTTGCTGCTAGGATGTTGAGTGTTAACCCCCTAACGCTACTTTCCTTAGTAAAGCAGATCAAAAGAACCTTGTGCTTGCAGCATTCTTGTTGTTGGGCTTGTGTTGGTTTTTCATCCCCACAGCAGCTGCTAGCCGAATTGATGCAACAATTGGGTGGGAAGAAAACCAGAAGTTCATGAAAACCTAGAGAGAAGAGAATTAACAGAAGAGTGGGATTGACAAGGTGGAATACTGCAGAGAGGTCAAGAGGGATGAGGACTGAGAAAAGGCCACTGGATTTGGAGATTAAGAGACTACTGGCAACTCTAGAGAGAACAGCTTTAGTTGAACAATAAAATTGGACGCCAGAACGTAGAGGGTTAATCAAGAAGACAGTGATGAGAAAGGAAGTGGAGGCAAGGAATGTAGGCAGCCTTCTCTGTCTGCTCTATTATCATGATCCAAAACCCTAACATTTCTCTCTTGCTGATAGCTACCTATTAGTCCATCTCATCTTTTGTCTTGCCTTTCCTAAGCCTATCCTCACTAGGATAGAAAAGAGAAATTCCACTTTCCTGAAATCAAAAAAAGGTGTCCCACTCCCTTCAAGTATTTGTATTCATGTAAAGGAACATAGAAACAGTAACTGATTGACCAGTGTGGGGCTAGTTTTCAGATAAACCATCTGGGTGGCTTGAGATGTATAATTGTGAGAAAACCCCTTGCATCAATCTTCAGATCTCATTGGGTTTCTGGTCAGCCTAACCTAGGTCCTTAGTTAAGAGTCTCTAAGCAACAGATGGGGTGGTCCAGCTACCCCTTCACATAGGGCTAGGTTCAAACGATGCAATGAAGTTTTCCCATAATTCCCATAATTGAATAAAGTTTTCTCACAAAACAGAAGCTGGACTAGACCCATAATCGAATAGAAAAGGAACTAAGCTGGCTCCAGAATTGAATCACAAGATGGAGTTAGTGTGGTTCGATCAATGCCCACAAGCCCCACAATTCCCCCCTCCCCCATGAATCACTTATCAATACTTGAACCATCATAAGATTCCCAGGAATCAGTTTGGAGCATATTTTAACACATACTTTAATGCAAAGCCCTAAGACAACTATAATGCATAGGACAACCATTTGGCTATAGTGGTTAACATACCATTACCCTGTAGCCAGGTAAACCAGGAAGAGGGATCCTACCATGGATTAAGTCAGGCTGTAGATCAATCTTAGAGGGCTCACCATGGACTAATTTGAGAGGGGAGATTTACATGTCACCAAGGTAACCAGGAAAACTCAGAAAACATAAACACCATGGAAAAAAAGGCCAAAGCAACACAGTGATAATCACCAATATTAAATAACATCAAATCTCTTTGCATCCTAGTAACCCACTCCCAATGTCCATTTAATCATTTCATCTTGTCTTGAATCCCAGATGTCCCATGTAGTCATCCGGTCCTTGGAAATATCTTCTCTTGAACATTCTGTAATGGGCCTCATTCCCAGGACAGTTTGTGGCTTTGCTTCTTTGGCTCAGAGTCACTTGTAGACATTCCTGGGTAATTCTGGTAAAATCTATCAGCAACAAGACTTATTACAATTTATTACAGCTTCCTAAATTTGGTTTTCCAATAACAAGTTCACCTGATGAAAATCAGCTCAAGCCTTAGGATACTAATAACAACAGAGCTACAAGAACATCAAATTAAGAACCCATAATTCACCTGAAACTTCAGAGAGTTTCTGTTTTTACATACCCCTTGCTGTTTCTGCCTTGATCTAAACCATGTACCTAATATGGCCAATGCTATCAATAGGCTGAAGGAAGAATCTTTTTTAAAAAGTGGGGGTCAAATTTGTAAAATGAACCCTTCTGTCTTTAAAATTATCAGACAGATACCTTAAAATGGGAAAATGATTTTGATTTCTTTACAAGTATTGATACAATTTCATATGTTAAACCTGTGATCCAATTTTGAGAGTTTATTACTAAAACATAATCAAAGCCTGAACACCCATCCTTCCATTTGGAAGTCAACATATACATATGTATATAGTTCTTAAGAAAACGGTCTAATCCTGTTGCTTTCTCCAAATTTACTATTCTATTTAATTAGAAAACTTTTACCTTATATCTTTGTCTTATTAATTTGTCTAATCCCTCCCTTGGAGGATATCTTCCTTATATCTGATCACAAAAGCAGATTAAAATTATAAGATTTTTCATACTTACGTCCTATTATGATAATTCAGAGATGGTCCAGTATCAACCTATTAATAAATTTAGTATTGTACTTACAAAACTTCTGCTGCTCACTTGCCCTGATTATAGAAATTCGCTATGAAAGGAAAAGGAAGGATATAGTTATAACAATATTAAGATTCCTCCCTTCAAGGGCAGACTGAACTGATATATTCCATAATAGGGTATCTCAAACAAATTTAAGCAAGGTAGATTGAGGTACAGACTCAGAGCAAGATGAGTTTATTAGTAGTGATATGTACAACTGTTAACAAAGTGAGTCACACTGGCAACCTCAGCATAATCAGTGACCCCCAGAGAAGAAAGGGACCCTCTTTATTAACACATAACAAAGAAGGGGTCTTGGTATGGAGAAAAGGTGATAGGTTGTAGGGTTGAGCCAGGAACATTACAATTGGTTATACTGAGAAAGGTGGGCTGGCATTAAGGTGAGACTAATCATGCCCCTCTCTAACAATTAAGGAATGTTAATTGTTTTACAGGATCCATCTGCATCTTGTAATCTTTGCTAGGGGATCACAACTAACAGACTTGTCTCCTTGGAAGAAATAAAAAACTCCCTTAACTACACAAAGACAGGAAAAGACAGATGACATATCTTTTGGGGATGATAATTTTGTGGAACCAAACAAACAGATATCCATAAAATATCCTAGTGGATACTAGCATCAGAGGTAACAACCTTTTTTAAAAACTAACTTGAGCTCCAAAGCAAGGGGATGGGAATTTGAGGCTGTTACTTGGAGCATCAACAGAAAAATTGGAGCCTTGGAGAGACAGAGGTTGGAGCTAGGTTATAAACACTAAAGGTGTCGATTTAACAGCATGCTTTTCCCCTAGTTTCATGCCAAAAGAAATTTTATCTAAGGAGGAATCTTTTGGTATTTTACTATTACCTGAACTCATTATTCCCTTAAAGGGAGTATCTTTTCCCCACCAGGGTAGGGGCAAACCTTCCCCAGCAGTGTGGGAGTAAACCTTACCTTAGCTTGGAAGAATTTGAAATTGAAGGGGGAATCCAGCCTCCAGGGGCAGTCTTCCACCAAGAAATCCCACAGAAGAATAGGGAGTTTTTCTCAAAGTCCCTTATCCCAGGAGTCCGAGTCTCAACTCAACCTAGCTTGGCTCACCAAAACCTGTGACAAGTGAAATCTCAAATAACTGAGGAAACAAAGATTCAAGCTTCCAAGCATATCAATTTATTAAGCAATGCATGCCAATTACATAACAAATTGGGACCAGGATTCTTCAGCTTGGCACTGGACCCCCAAATACAGGGGAAGACAGACCTTTATGCACTAAAGGAAAACAATTAACTGTATATAAACCAGGGTACAATATTAAGTCATTTGATTTCTAATTGGAGGAAAGATTAAGGACTTTCCAAGTTGAGAAGGAGAGAGTAAACAGGTACAGTTCCCTGAAATCAGAAAAAGAGATGTCTCACTCCTCCCAAGTGTCTGTATTCAATTGAAGGAACATGGAAACAGTAACAGATTGACCAATATAGGGCTGGTTTTCAGATAAGATATCTGGGTTGCTTACGACGTATAATTGTGAGAAAACTCCTTGCATCAACCTTCGTATCTCACTGGGTTTCTGGTCAGCCTAATCTAGGTCCTTAGTTAAGAGTCTCTAAGCAACGGGCAGAGGTGGTCCAGCTTCCCAGACATGCAAGACTAGATTCAAATAATGCAATAAAGTTTTCTCACAATTCCAATAACTGAATAAAGTTTTCTCACAAGACAGAAATTAGACTAGACCCACAACTGAATATAAATGGAATTGCTCCAGAATTGAGTCACAAAACGGAGTTAGTGTGGTTCAATCAGTTCCCACAATGCTTCAAAATACCTTCTTTTCTTCTGCTTCAATCTCTGACATAGCAGTAGCCAGCCCTCATCCTTACCAAGGTCAAGTCTTCCACTTGTGCCCTTGATTCCTTAACTCTCATCCAAGAATTTGCCCCTGTGTTTACTCTTCTCTCTCTCTCTCTCTCTCTCTCTCTCTCTCTCTCATACACACACACACACACACCTCTCCTTATCCATTACTTCTCTGTGTTTACAAACATTCCCAGGTTTCCTCCATCCTAAAAAAGTCCTTCCCTTTACCTTGTTATCCCCTCAGGTTATTAGCCTATAATACTCCCCTTATATTACTCCCCCCATTTCACAGCAAAACTCACATTACCTTCCTTACCTCTCATTCACTTCTCATCCTCTTGCAATCTGACTTCTGACCTCCCAGTGAAATTGTGACTGTTGATCTCTCCATTGCTAAATTTCATTGTCTTTCCCCAGCCTTCATCCCTCTTGATCCCTTTTCGGCTTTTGATATTATCGATCTCCCCTTCTCTCCTCTCATCCCTCAGCTTTCATTGTGCTGCTTTCTCCTGGTTCTCCTCCTACCTGTCTAACTACTCCTCAGTCTTTTTGATGGCTTATCATCTGTCTTCCAACCCATAGCCATGGGTGTCCCCAAGGATCTATCCTGGTCTCTATTCTGTTTCTTCTGTCAAACCTCTCTCAGTAATCTCACTGGATCCCATAGGTTACAATATCATCTCCATGCAGATGATTTCCAAACCCATATATCTAGGTCTAACTTTTCTCCCATGTCACAAAGTCCCTTCTGGAAATCTCTACCTGGATAGTCCCGTGGCATCCCAAGATCAATATATCCAAACCAGAACTTACCATCTTCCCCTTTGAACCTATTCCTTCTATAAATTTTCCCCATTTCTGTGCTGGACAAAACCATCTTTCTAGTCTCAGTTGCTTCCCCATCTTCCTGCCCACTCCGCCCCCCCCATACCCAACAAGTTGCCAAGTCTCGATTCGTAAACAGGTATGGCTTAGACTAGATAGCCTTTCAGAGCCCTGGTCCTGAGATTCTGGGTTGGGAGGGAGTCAGTGCTAAGTAAGTGGAGGCAGCAAGTGTAGACAACTCTTCAGAGGAGTTTGGTAATGAAATGAAGAAACAGAAGGTGAGTAATCAAAGGGAAGGTAGGATCAAAGGATGGTATTTTACGGGTAACCCTTGGGTCAGACTCCCTTTCTGACCCAAAGGAACTGTGCAAACTTTGGGTTTAAATATCTAAGGGCTTCATCCACCCAGATGAAGACTGGAAAGGGCATAAGGGCAGCCACCAATTCCCCCTACAAGCACATAGTCAGACAAAGCATCAAATACAGATTTTATATAACACAGCAAAGAACTGAAAGATCTTGTACTTGAGCCCACAGGACAGGCAGAAAAACATCCTTTCATTTTCTGGCAGTCCTCCACCATCTTAAGGCACTATGCAGTCCTCTAGACTTGGAGTAACACTCTTAGATTAATACTTCTTTGAGGACAGGTTACTATCAACAAGATGCAAGACCTTGGGTTTGCTAGAAAGGCAAGCAATCATCCATCCTTTTCTGCGGACTGAGTTGCGGACCAGGTACTGCCCTTAATGGTGTCCCCTGCCAGGGGAAAGAATGAAAGGTTCCTTAAAGAATCGAGAGACTCCACCCTCTTTCTAGCAGGATCTGGTCTCCAGGAACCTATACTTTCCTAGAATTATAGCCTAGAGAATTAGAGATTTGGAAATGGAAGGGATTTTAGAGGTACTTTCATCTCAACCTATCTTTATTTTTTTGTTTTTAAATGTTCCATGACTTTTTTTTAAACATCTTTTACTTCCCAATAACCTTTACCCCTCCATAGAACCTTCCTTTGGGTTTTAACAAATAAAAGCCATTAAGTAAACTAACTCATCTTGTCCAGAACCAAGCTACCAATTCTCTTCTTTTGGCCCCATACCCTCTACAACCCCACCCCTCCTCCACTTACCACTTCTCCCTTTCCAACTCTCATTGCTTTAAATGGGTTGTCTTCCCTAATGAGCATGTAAGTTCCTTAAAGGCAAGGACTCTCTTACCTTTGTATTTGTAGCCCCTGTGCTTAGAACATAGCATAGTCAGCTCATTCATTCATTCATTCGCTACTAGACCAATCCTTCTACTTTTGCCCTGATCCCCTTCCCTCATTTGTCTCAAAATGACTGCTACAAGAAGAGACACAACGGTGAGCAACCTGGAGCCAAGGTGAAAAATATCTGCTGGAAAAGAATGAATAGCAATGAGACAGACCCTGATTCAGAGGATCACAGGTTTAGAGTTGGAAGGGACCAGGTCCAATCCCATTATTTAAAGAATTCTGATCCAACCCCTTCATTTTACAGGTGAGGAAACTGAGGCCAATAGTGTTTAAGTGACTTGCCTCAAGTTCCACTGTCTAAAGCCAGCATTTTTTCCTCTCTAGGTGCCCCTCCCACCTCAGGCCGAAGCTTACCACTGGCTGGTGAAGAGGAATAGAGCAGACAGACACTCGCCTCAAAACCCTCCTCTTTATTCTTAATCCTATGCACCCTGGTAATGTTCAGAGCTGAGCTCTGAGGTGCCCCAATGAGCAGTGAATATTCACACTTCCTGGAGCCAGGTCCATTCCATAGTGCCTATCTCCTCATTTCCATCCTAAGGCAGCCATTCTCTCCAGCCCCACAGGCCAGACTGTTCTCTCCAGACCCAAGGTCTCACCCAGCGTCCAGGCTCCTTCATTGACCCTTCCCCTTGGCAGCTGGTGGAGTGGGGGAGTGGGTGTGGGACCCAGGTATCCTGCCCCCCCCCCAATTCCAGGCCTCGGTGCACATCGGGAGCTCTGAGGAAGAAATTGACTGTTGGAGCAGTGACTGTAATCCCAGGGTGGGGGAACTGGGGGTTAGGAAGGACAGGAGGAAATTTCCAAGGTCATGCCCGAGCTGTAGCAGATCCAGGAGGTCGGGTGGGTACAGCTGCTCTTGTCTTGGGTCCTGCTCTTTCATCGATTCATCGCAAGCTTCTGGAATCCTGAACCTGAAGACCCCAGAGGAAGATTTGTTTGGAAGGAGTGGGAGAGAGGTAGGTCAACACTTTCATCTACTCTCCCCCCCACTCCCACCTATTGTGCCTTTAGGCACAATAGCCCTCTTAAGGTGGTCCTGGCCTCCTAAGGCTAACTGGAACCATATAAAGACAAATGGAAGGGGCCTTAGAGATGATCTAGCAGCCAGCAGTGGGGAACCTTCAACCTCGATGCCACATGTGGCCTTCTAGGTCCTCAGGTACAGCCCTTGAATTTGTTCTGTTAAACTTGAAATCGGTCAAAGGGCCATACTTGAGAACCTAGAGGGCCACATGTGGCCTCGAGGCTGAAGGTTTCCCACCCCTGTGCCAACGCACTCAATCTAAAGATGAGGAGACTGAGGTCCCGAGAGGGACAGATGCATCTAAGATCACATTAAGTAGCAGAGCTGGGATTGGAGTTCTGGTCTTCCTGCCCCAACTCCTGAACTCTTTTGGGGATACCCTTTTTCTTCAGCCTGTCTTAACGTGTCTTCCTGGTAACAGACTTGACCTCCTAGTCTTCCTGGAGTTTTCCACCCCTTACAAAAACCCCTTGACACCATGATCTCAAATAAGTGCTTTTAAATTGTTTCACTTAAAACCTTCCAATGTTCCAGGGATCCAGGGTACATAGCCCCGGGCAAATCACTGAACTTCTTTTTGCCTTAATTTCCTCGTCTGTAGAATGGGGGTTGGGTTTATTGGGGTCCGTGGTCTCTAAAGCCTCCTTCAGCTCTAAGTATCAGCCCATTTGGGAGGTTCCCTCTTCCCAGAAGGACCCAACACAACGTGACTGCTGCCTGGAATTTGGGCAGGGGGAAGGGCGGCCCAAGGTTAGGATGTCCATTCACCTTTTCCTTGCTCATGAGCCTGGAGAGGACGTCTTGGTTGCGCAACGAGGATGAACTTTCCTCAGAAAAGCGCCGGATCCACTTCCGCTGTAGCGCCTCTTCTTCTTGCTCCTGGTTAAAGCGGATGGAGCGAACCTCTTCCACAATCCTGGAGAGATAGGGATGGGGATGGCGGTGGACGTGGGGGGGGGGGGCCAGGAGAAGAGAGGACGAGGATGACCACAACTGAGGATAGGGAGAAGTTCGGCCCAGCACCCTTCTCAGCTAAGACAGGAGGCTCGGGGAGGAATGAACGCGATCTAATGGGGCTCCCCCGATTCATGAACTAAAAGAGCCCCTCCTCCTACCCAGTTATCCGTACGCCCCTATCCCGGCCGCCCACCTTTAAGGACACTCCCTCCTTACAGCCCTCCTACTCCCTCCAGGAGTCTCCAACCCTTACAGACTTGCCCCCCTTCTCCTAGGTTACCTCCCCCCATCCCGTCTCCCAAAGCCTTCTCCACCACCACCACCACCACCCCTTTCCCAGGGCTGCCTTTCCCTCTGGGTAGCCATGCAAGATAAATCTTCTCAGAAAACTTTCCTCCCAGCTTGGATTCCAGCCTGCAGAGCCCTGGTTACCCTCCTCTCCCCCCACCTTCCAGGTCCCCTCCCCGCTGCGCACCCACTAGGTCTTCTCCTCCCCCTGCCCCTTCTAGGTCACCCCTCCCAACCCCTTGCAGGTTCCCTCCCTCCAATCCCAGGCATACTCGTTGAGCTCCTTCCGGATCTGCTTGTAGGCCTGTAGGTTCTCCTGGATGCCTTCGAGCACCAGGCAAAAGTTGTCGCAGGTGTACTCAGACAGGTTCTCCATTGGCCCCCCAGACAGCGGCTCCAGCTTCGTCGCCCCGCCCCAGTCAGTCATGCATTCCCTACAATGCACTAGCTGAAGCTCTGGTTTCTCCTCGCTTACGTAATCATCTTGACTCATCTAAGCACAAAACAATCGCAGCTCACATTTTATAGTAACCCTCACCTCCCCAAAGCCCTGAGAAGTAGGCAGGGGAGTGGTGAATTGTATCCTCGTTTTAGAGGTGTGGAAACTGAGATTCGCCCGAGGTCACCGGGCAGCAAAATCACCAAAGCTGAAGGTCACCTTATACAACCCCTACCATAATCAGGAGTCCTCTGAGCCACATCCCAGATTTGTGGTCATCCAGCCTCAGCTAGAGCCTGCTGGGAAAAAGAGTTTCGATAGCTTCTGGACAAGCTGATTCACTTTGGGATGACCGATCGGTAGGAAGTTTTTTTCCTTCTATTAGGTCAAATTCAACCTCTTTGTTACCTTTTACCTGCTAATCCTGGTTCTGCCTATGGAAAAACACAGAACAAAGCTAACCTCTTTTCAAAATGATGACACTTCAAATGTTTCAATACAGTTATTGTGTCCCTGCTAAGTTTTCTCTAGATTATACCTCTCTTCCCAGTTCCTTCCACCTCTCCCAGTAATAATAAAGATAATAATAAGCTAGCACCTTAGGGTTTGTGAAATACTTCAAATATGATCTCATTCGATCCTCACGCCAACCCTGAGAGGTAGATGCTATTGTTATCTTCATTGTACAGATGAAGAAACTGAGGCAGACAGCGGTTACGATCTGCCCAGGGTCAAACAGCTGACAAATATCTGAGTCAGGATTTCCACTCAGGTCTTCCTGTATCCCTTACCCAGAGATCTATCCACTGGAATACCTACCTGTGTTTAGAATATACATCTATGTATGGCATGATCTCTAGATCCCTTAATATCCCGGCTGCCCTCTAGATAAATAGTCCCTCGTTAATGTCCTTCCTAAAATGTAGTGGCTAGAAGTACAACCTCCAGTTGTGGTCTAAACTGGGTAGAAGACAAATTATTACTACCTGTCTTCTACACATTGCTTCTATTTATACACACTGCGACCCATTACATGAACTTTTCTGACTCATTTGCCATGCCATTCTGTTGACTAATATTGAGCTTGTAGCCCACTAAAACCTCCAGATCTTTTTCAGATGTGCTGTCTAGCCACTACTCTCTCATATTATGTATTATACTTGTGAAATTGAGTTTTTGAGCCCAGGTGCAAGACTTTACTTTTATCCTTATTAAACTCAGCTTGATTAAATTTGACCCGATGTTCTAGACTTTTCAGATGCCAGTCCTATTGCCCAGTCTGTTAACTATATTTCCTAGTTTTGTGTCACCTACCCATTTTATAAGCCTGCCATTTATGTCCTCATCCAAGTCAGTGATAAAAATGTTAAAGAGCAGAGGACTAAGGGTAAAACCCGGGGACAATCCATTAGGTGCTTCCTCCAAGTTGACACAATCCGTGATATTTTGGAGGATCCGTGTTCTCACCAACATGGGCAGTCCTTCCAATGGTGCAGATGGCTATATACCCGTGAGTACTCATCATGCCAACTCCTGTTCATATTCTCCCATAACTTCTCAGGAGTTGCACCTAATCTACTGGAGGCTATCCACTAGGTCTCTTGATATCACATGGATACCAAAATGGTACTTGGGCTGTCCATTAGTCCCTCAGTCTTGCCACATGGCTTGCCTTCTCTGGCCATGCATCTCTGTAACATGGCCTTTATTCTGCTTCTCCTGCAAAAGTTGTCATTGGCAGTAAGCTCCAGCTTACTCAGATCTTCCATGTACCTTTCCATCGTCCTTCAGGTATTCTAAAATTTAAATATTTTGTAAGTGGTGGCGCTTCATAATTTGCACCCAGGTAGCAACATTGGAAGATGTTGTTAAAATTTTGCAATGTTGGAGTTGTTAAGAGTACTACAGTTTCCAAATGTAATCTAGCCCCTCCCCTCCCCTTTCCTTCTCTTGTTCATTCAGGACCAATCCTGTTCATCCATTGCCCACCTGCAGTGTCACTTCAAGAGGAATGCTCAGTGGACCAGCTCTGCAGGCTGTCCATGAAACTGCCTATCAGACAACAGGCATTCTTCATCTGCTTGTTTTTTTTTCTAGTATGAATGGTAGGCTGAACTCTTGAGAGACTTCGGATCTCATTTAGTAATTGCTGCCATGTTCTGGGTACTTGATATATTCAACACAAGCTCATCTACAGATAGGACCATCTGGAAGATCTCATTATCTCTAGGGGATCCTTCTACAATCTAGACTATATGCTAGAAATCCTCCTGAAGTATGGGATGACTGCATGGATAGGAGCAGAGTGTAGAACACAATAATCATTTGTCTCCTGACTAGCTCAAAGCACACGTGGAGTGTTGTGTTTGGTTCTGGGCATTCCATTTTAGGATATATGGCCTGAAAGGTGCAGAGCATACCCGATCCTATGGCCTTTGTTGTTTGCTAACTATAAAAAAAATAATTCTGAAGTGCAAAATGCTACCTCCCACAAGGTGTTTTCTGTCCATATATTAATAAGTTATACTAAGATTCCTAGAAAGAGGTCACAACAGAGATTACCTTTCTCAATGACCCTTTCTGTGATCATTAATATTAAGAAAGGCATAAAATACAGAAACAAGTGGCCATCAAAGAGTTTTGCTCCTAAATGGTCACAATTCCTGCCCTCGAGAAGCTTACGTTCTAATGAGGGTGAGAAGACAATACATAAAGTGGAGCTGGAAAACTGGGGGAGTCTACCCATGGGACAGCATGGTGTAGAGATGACCAGGGTATATGTGGAGGTTCCTGGCAAGATGAGGTGAAAGTTCACCTATAGTTGAGCATTCCCAAGGGCAAAATCCAAGAAGCTTCTGATAGGAAGAGGAGGATGGCTACAGTGTAGGTAGCATGGTGTGGAATATATCAGTTTAAGGGTCATTGAACATTAGTCATTGGACATTTAGTGTACTAGCAACTAGATGAATGTTTATAGACAGTTCTCAAACTATGGGATTCTTAGCGCCCTCTGTTTTCTTTCTCACAATCTTGCCATCATTGCTGCAAAAGCAGAAAGTAGCTAAATAGAATTAAAGATCATTCTGTATTTTCCTTTGTTTCTTGAGTTATCATGACCAAAGAATTCATCGCTAGATAGCAAGTCTACTTAGAGTTGAGCCTCTCTAGACTTAGCTAGGCCAATCCTCAGAAAGAGGACATATCCTGTTGCCAAGACCATGATAGAAACCTTTCCTCATAGTAAAACCAGCCAGATTTTGCAGTTCCCCAGCATATCGCCTGAGAACCCAGGGTGGCCTCCACTCCGTGATGAGGCATTAGAGTAGGACTTTGTGGAGGCAGCAAAGCACCTTCATAGATCCTTTCACCAATATTTTTTTAGACCAGTTGTTCAACCAGTTCAGAATCTAATAAGTGTCCAAGCCAGGATTTGAACACAGTCCAACGTTCATTCCACTACACCATGATGCCTCTTAACAATGGGTTTGCCAGTCGCTATAGCCAGAAGGAATTCTAGGCCTTGGGATAACTGTCGTAATTATCCTAGTTTTCTTCTCCCTCCTCTGTGTCCTGGTTAATATTTGTTCCCTCGGTCGGTAAAAATTGGTAGCAGTAGCAGCAGCAGCAGCAGCCAATCTCCACACAAGCCCTGCTTCCTCAAATCTCTACCCCATTGGAAGACATGAGATTATAGGATTTGGAGATAGAAGAGACCTAATCCTAAATTCATTTTTAACCCTTCATTTTATAGATGAAGACACTGAGACCTGGAGATAAGTGATTTGAATTAGGTCCCACACCTGCCTAGTAGGGAGTAAAGCAGGGATTTTAAGTCTCAGTCCAAATGTCTTGACCACTACCCAAGTTTCCTGTCCAGTCCTACTTCCTCTGCAGTTCACCTATCCTCAGATATATCTTATCCCTGAAAATCCAGAATCTCAGAAAATAAACTCTTTGGAAAATGAGACTCTTGGGAAAATTAAGACCCCTCCATTCTCATAACCTCCAGACTTCAGAAACCTTTCTCATGACCTACAACTCTGATTCTTAAGTATCTTGGTTCCTGACTCCAGGGCCCAGGATTAGTGATTTGCTTATGGTATCCTCCCTCCTGAGGGAGCCCTAATGCCCAGGTCAGGACACAACCGTTAAGGATCATCACTTACCTCCAGGTTGGTTAAAGTATTCACTTCTGGCTGCTGCTCTCGTTCCTGCTCCTTCATCATCTGTTCC
Source organism: Phalanger gymnotis (assembly GCA_028646595.1). Lineage (NCBI taxonomy): Eukaryota > Metazoa > Chordata > Mammalia > Diprotodontia > Phalangeridae > Phalanger > Phalanger gymnotis. The sequence continues at coordinate 768,282,019 of CM053622.1, forward strand.
AGGTTCGTGGTGACGACAACCACCAACAGGTTCATGCCGATGAAGGCACCAAGGGTGATGAAGATGGCAAAGTAAACTGCACCCCCGATCTCTATCCCGATTTCCCTATTTTCCATCCTGGAGAAAGCAGGGATCCCTTGTCACCTTGTGTCCCTTCCCTGAGTAAGGGACTAGAGATTCTTATATGCCTAAGCTTGGGGAGGGCCAAAAGAATTCAGGAGGCTGGTCTAAATTGAAATGAAATGGGGGAGAGGGAGTATTGAAAATAGCTTGAGTTTATGTCATATACCTCAATAAACTCCAAAATAGATTGTGACCTAAATATAAAAGGTCACGTCATCAAAAAAACAGGAGAATAGATAGAGGTACCTTGCAAAATATGCTAGGGAAAGAATTTCTAACTAAACAGGCAACATATATATATACATATATATATATAAAATCATAGAAGATAAAATATACAATTTTGATTACATAAAATTGAAATATTTCTATAATACTAGTACTATAATTAGAAGAAAAACAGTTAATTAGGAAAATCTTTTCAGATGTATCTCTGAAAAAAGACTGATATACAAAATGTATGGTGAATTGATTTTAAAAAAAGTAATACATACAAATAAGAGCCATTCTCCAACAGATAAGTTGTCAAAGGGTACAAACAGTTTTCAAAAGAAGAAATTTAAACTACTGATAGCCATATAAAAGAATGCTCCAAATCACTACTTAGAAAAACAAGAAAGAACTCTAAGTCTTCACCTAATACTTGTCATCCTAGCAAAGATGACAAAATAGAAAAAAAAGGTAAATGTCAGAGGGGCTGTGGGAAGACAGGAACATAAATGTGATGGAACTAGGAAATAGTCCCACTAGTTGTGGGGAAACAACTTAGAATTATACTAAAAATGTCACAAAACTGTATGTTCCCTTTCACCCAGCAGTACCACTACTAGACATGTACCTCAAGAATGTTTTGAGAGAGAGAGAGAGAGAAAGAGAGAGAGAGAGAGAGAGAGAGAGAGAGAGAGAGAGAGAGAGAGAGAGAGAAAGAGAGATCTTATATGTAAAAAAAAATTAATAGCAGCATTTTTTGTAGCAGCAAAGCACTATATCAATTAGGTGTGTACCCATCGGTTGGGAAATAGCTTAACAAATTGGAGTCTACGAATGTAATGAAATATATAACTATGTTGTCAGAAATGATGAACATGAAGAATTCAGAGAAACTTGGGAAGGGTTGTATGAAGCACAACCTGGAGAATAATTTATATGATGATCTTAATGAAGTAAAAGGGGAAACAATAATGAAAGACCTCTGAACAGTGCGATGTGCTCTCATGGCCTTGGGTAAATTTCTTAACCTCTCTGAGTCTCAATCTCCTTATCTGTAAAGTGAGGCAGTCAGGCTGGCTGATCTCTGAGGTCCCTTCTCAAATCCATGTTCCTATGATTCTAAAAGGACTGGTGGTGAGACTTGCCTCCCACCTCTGAACAAAGAGGTGGTTGCTTAGCGGTACAGAATGAGGCATGCATTTCTGGCCATGGCCAGTGTGTTGATTTGTCTTGCTTGATGGAGTTAATTTGTTGCAAGGAAAGGTTGTTTTTTTTTTGGCCAGGGAAAAAAGTGTATGTGCATGTGTGTACATGCGTGTGTGTGTGTGTGTGTGTGTGTGTGTGTGTGTGAAGGTGGGGAAATGGTGGTAGTGTAAAAAGCATTAATAAAATATTATTTAAAAGAAAATAGTTTAGACATTAGGGGATCAACTGTAGGCAGTATGTTAAAGATAAATTGGTCCACATGCCAACAGAAATTGTGCAATGGAATGGAAACAAAATAACTAGCAGGAATGAAAAAGAAATTAGCCCCCACCCCTAAAAGCAGTCTATGGACCTGGAAGGAATTGAACAAGGTTGCTTCATTCCTTGGACACCAGCCATTTAAGTGACAAATGAGGGAGACCTTAGCTCTGTTCTTCCTTCAGGCTTTATTCCTTTGGCCTGGAGGGTTCCTCAGTCTTTGTCTGTGGTCTTAGCATTCCTCCACTATAGTGACATGGTAGAACCCCGGGAATCATGTTTGGGGTCAACTCTAGGCCCCAGTGAAAGGTCCCTCACCATCACCCTATTCTATCCTATTCTATTCTATTCTATTCTATTCTATTCTATTCTATTCTATTCTATTCTATTCTATTCTATTCTATTCTATTCTATTCTATTCTATTCTATTCTATTCTATTCTATTCTATTCACCATAGCTTATGGGACATTTCTCTTCTCCTGAAGAGGTCCTGTGCAAGTCCCATCCCCATCCCACATCTCAGACAGGCCCATTAATTTACTTACTGAAAATCCTCATAGATGTCGACCCAGCCGTCCTGGGTTAGGCAGATGAAGAGGGTGTAAAGGGCTACTTTCATGTTCTGGAAATGTTCTGGGACCATGGAGCCGAAGAGGGTGACTCCAAAAACAGAGAAAACCTACAAAGAGGAAAGGATTTGGAGCTGGAAGGTGCTCAGAGATCACCTGTTCCAAACCCTTCATTTTAAAGAGGCTTCTTAAGCCAAAGCCTAGAAAAGGTTGTGTTTGTGTGGTGTTTTAGGTTTAAGTGTTTTCCTCACAAAACCCCTGGGAGATGGATAGTATTAGCATTATTACCTCCATTTTATGGATGAGGAAAGGGAGACTCCAGGGAGTAAAGAGATGTCACATCAGGTATTTGAACTGAGGTCTCTTGACCCTAAGAATGGAGCTATCTCCATAGGCTTGGGCCAGAGGTAGTTTTAGGAAGGAGGGTAGGGAAAGGGTTCCAGAATGGGAGAAGGTTCCCCCCGCCCAAGAGGGCTCCAAGGAAGGGACTGACCAACATGAAGAAGAGGATGAGTGCCAGGATATTGGCCATGTCGGGCACAGATTGTATAATGACACGCAGAATCCGGGCCAGGGGTTCCACCACCATGCACACATGTACCAATCTCAACACCCTGAAGAAGAGAGAGGGGAGGATCGCTCAGCTTGCTCCATCCTCTCCTTGCTCCCTCCCAGGAGAAGGTCCCCCCTCTCTCCAACTCATTCTCCATTCTCTCCATTTGGGGTGGCCAAACAAGCAGGTGATCCTTAGCTCTTCGACTCCCCTTCCCATCTATTCTCTTGCCCAGACATCCTTACCCTCACCCCACCTGCAGGTGCCCCACATCTTCTCCCTTCCTCTGAAGCCCTAGTTCTCAGTCTGTAGAGCAGCAACTCTGGCTCGTCCTTTCATCCCACCTACCTCAAAGTGTAAGCGATGGCAATGGCACTGAATATTTCAAAGAAGAGGCCCAGCACCAGCAGCAAGAGGATGAAAAAGTTGAGTATGTTCCATCCATCCTGGGAGGGAGGCGGGAAGGAGGCAATGGTCAGAAGTAATCACCTAAGACCCGGCTTCCCCGCTCCTCAACAGATGTGCGATCACTGGCCCCATGCTATTTACCGCCACCCACAGCAGCCGCCCATGCCCCGTGCTGTTGTGATCCGCAATCTCAAGTCCCATGGGACTTGGGGAGGGCATCGGAGTTTTGATAACCATTGAGAAGAACAACCAACTAGTTCTGGATAGTCATAGAGAACCAGCATCAGGAAAAAGAGTCGGGGTCAGAGAAAGAAGTTGCCCAGGATACTGGAAGTAGTGAGCATAACCCCGTCATCACTTCTTTATGGGTTTATTACACCCAGTCTCGGGGGTGAAGGATGAACAAAAGAAATTCCAATCCATCCCCTGCTCAGTTGTCCAAGTGATGTTCTCCAAGTGCAGGACCGACCTTGTCATCCACCTATTCAATAAACTCCAGTGGTTCCTTATCACCTCCAGGATCAAAATCTTTTTTAAGCCCCTCATAATCTAACCTGCACTCTACCTTTCCAGTCTTCCCCACCCCACACTCTATGACCCAGTAATACTGTCCTTCTTGCTCTTCTTCAAACCATATACTCCATCTCCAAACTCCATGCATTTCTCTTCCTTATACCTGGAATTCTCTGGATCTGCACCTCCTTGGTTTCCTTCAAGTCCCAGCTAAAATTCCATTTTTTTCAAGAAGCCTTTCCCAATCCACCTTAATAATAGTTCTCTCTCTCTCTCTCTCTCTCTCTCTCTCTCTCTCTCTCTCTCTCTCTCTCTCACACACACACACACACACACTACATTCAATAGACAGATATTTATATATTTATACACAGACATATACATATCCTACCAATTGACACATGCACAGGCATAAAGACCACTCCCGACAGATGGACAGATGGACGCACACAGATAAAAAGTCTCCTCTCCACAGACAGACACAGACCTAAAGGTACTCACCCTCCAGATAGACACAGAGACACAAATCAGATACTCACACATATAACACTCCAGAGACAGATAGATATCTACTCACAGACATAAAACCACCCCTCAAAGAGACATACGGATATACCCCAGCCCACTAGAGCTGGACACACATCCATTTCAAACAGCAGAGACACCTGCTCACACCAATACCCATGCACTCGGTCATACAAAGAAGCCTTCAGCATGGTGGAGCAGCGGTTGTGTTTGGGGGCTAGAGGGATGGGATTGAAATCACCTTCCAGAAGATCCAAAAGCCGTTAAACCAGCCAAGCAGAACCTCACACATGAGAATTGTTAGCACGATGTCATCTATGGTGGAGAATAACTCGTAGTATTTCTACATGGGAGGGAGGGAGGGAAGGAGGGAGGGAGAGAGAGAGAGAGAGAGAGAGAGAGAGAGAGAGAGAGAGAGAGAGAGAGAGAGAGAGTCAGGCAGGCCTGGGAGTAAGGGGAGATGTGGCTCTAGGGTTCAGGCTTGGGGGATGACAGGAGTAGGGATGACGAGACCCCTAGGTCTGGATTGGGTGAAAGAGGAGAGAAGAGGGAGGATGTCTCTAGTCATCCCCACCTCCTCCCTCCACTATATGTTTCTTAAGACTCAACCCTAGGTAGCATAGTACAGGACAAAGAGTGATAGACTTGGACTCAAAGGACCTGGGTTCGAATCCTGACTCTTCTACTTACTATCTCTTGGCCAGGTCTCTCTTTCCAATATTATATCTATGATTCTAGTGCTGGAAGAGAACTCAGAGTTCAATAGATCCAACTTCCCATTCCCCCCACCCCACCCCCATTTAACAGATGAGACAAAGGAGTCTAGATACAGCCTGGCTTAAGGGATTTGCCCATGATCATGCAGCTAGTAAGAAACAGAGCCCAAACCTCCTGACTCCAAATATGGTGGTTTCCCCCTTCTGTTCTCTCCTGCTTGGTACTACTTTCACCTGCTCTCCCAGCATCAAGCATCATCTCCTAGCAGGCCATCCCCAAACTCTCTCCCAGCCCTGGCTCTCCTCTGAGCTCCCCACAGATCTCCATCTCCAATGCCCCATGAGACACCTTCACATCTCCACCCACGCGTCCCAAGATGTATTTATCACCTTCCCCTACCCCATCCCCAAACCTGACTTTCCTATTTCTGTCAATGACTCTATTACCGCAGTCTCCTGAGCTAGAACCCCCCCCCCACTTTGGCTCTCCCTTCCTGCTCACCACACCCTCCTCCCCCCACCACCATCTCTTGCCCTTCTCAAGTGTTACTCTGTTTGCTCCCTGACCTACTCCTCCTTGATGCCTGTCAAACCTTTAGCCGAGGGGTATGCTAGTAAACGTTTTTTAACAACCGGCTTTCTAGGGGAAGAAAAAAACAAAACAAACACTTTAAAGTTCAACGGGAATTATTACTTTCTTCTCCAATCCTACACAACCAACAAAACAAGAAATCAAGCCCTGATCTGTTGTGATTTCATAGGTGTAAAGGCTCGCCCTGAAACCTGAAGAATCGGTCTCTCCCACTTCTGTTGGATCTGGCTCTGGTACGCACCTACCTTCAAACCAGTTTTCCCCAATCTTTCCTATTACCAAGAGAAGAAACTGGCTGGGAATTGGGGTGGGCTGGTAAAAGAGAGGGACCTCATGGTGTTTGCAGTAGCCTTGCTAACTTTATTTTAAGAGTAGATGGCCTTGGAGTCGGGAAGAATTGAGTTCAAATCCTGATTCAGATACAGTATCTGGATGACCACAGGCAAATCATTTAATCTCTCAGTACCCCAGGCAACTGTGCAAGATCGCAAGTTGCGGGTTGGTTTCCAGCCTGAATTAGTGGAAGGTGTTTCCACACTGGGAGTTACCCATGCCTATGAAATCACAAATCCAGACCAAAATAAAAATATTCTAGTCATGTTATCTGAAGGGGAAAAGGGGAAGGAGAGGAGAGGCTAGGGTGCTTTGTCACTGGAACTGCCAGACATGGGTGGAAAAAGTTAGCCACCAAAAGGTCATACCAAAGATAGGATACCAGATCAGAGTGACCAGAGAATAAACTTGGGATACTGATAAATGCTTCAAAACAAGCAGTACCACCCCCAACTGGAGCTTGGACTGGTTAATTAATATATGATAATGATTATAATGAGGGCAAACAATAGAGATGGAACATTAAACATTTATGTCCAAATGATTCATGAGGGCAAGGGTGAGGGGGCAGTAATGCCTGTGAGCATTGTGGGAAAGGGAGGAGGGTGGGATGTGGCTTCCTAACTCTGAGATGCTGTATCCAGCAGGGCAGTGAGACTCACTATGGACAAGCCTTGAATTCAGTGTCAGAAGCTTTTATCCAGAGCCATATAGGCTCAATAAAATGCTTTTCTAAGTCCTGGGAACATAGACTCTGAACTATCAGGGAACTTGAACGTACATCAGATCCACCCCCCTCATTTTCTGTATAATGAACTTAGGGCCAGGGAAGTAAAATTACTTGCCTGAGGTCACACAGCGAGTTAGTATCTGAGGACATGATTCAAACCCAGGTCTTCCTAATTCCGACTAGAACACTTTCTTCTTCACAGTAGCAAGCTATCTCTATAGTTATGTGTATTCCCACAAAGGACACCTTCTCCCTCATGGTACCATAGAATTGGAATTGTAAGGGTCCTCGGAAGCCATCTGGTCTAACCTCATTATTTTTACAGATGAGGAAGCTGATGGCCAGAGAGGTTAAATAACTTGCCCAATGTCCCACAGGTAGGAAATAGAGTCAAGATCTGAACCCACATCATCTGAGTCCAAATCCTGTTTTCTTCTTACTGTACTATCCTGCCTCCTCTTGGTCTCTCCAGGTCCTACTTATTCCTCAAGGTTCACTTCACAGCTCGTCTTCTCCAGGAGGCCTTCTCTGTCTTCTTCAGCCTGTCTCTGATGACTGCCCTACAATTTTGCCTAACAGTGATTGTGGGCACTTAGCATCCAGCACCTAGTAGGGTTCACATGCCTCAGTCTCGTCACTCTTATGGGATAAGGAATTCCCTGAAAATAAGAACAGATGTAGCATTCTCTTTGCTGTTCTCTCCCAAATTTGAGGCTTAGCTAAGTACAGTAGACACAGAAAATGCTTAGTGAAGTCTTTTTAGATGGAAAGACGAGAGTAGATTTATTTATCCGTCGGTGAATGGATGGGGGAAGAAGAGATGAATGCAAAGAAAGATAAATGGAGAATGATAGATGGAAGGAAGGAGAGGTGGAGGAAAGAATAAGGGGAGGGATAGATGAAAAGATGAATTGGGAAAAACGAATTGGGAAGGAGTGGATGCAGAGTGGAATGAATTGGGAAGGGAAGTATGGAAAGATGACTGGGGATGGACAGATGACGGATGAATGAGGGATGGTGATGGGAGAAATAGATGATGACATAATTGAGGAAGGTTGAGTGGAGGATGGGAAGGAGTGATGGATAGGGAAGGGATGCAGGAAAAGAAGGATAGATGACAGATAAATAGATGATTATAGGGATGGCCGGATGACTAGATGATGCTGTGGGTGGGAGAGAGATGAGTGGAAAGGAATGAATAGGGAAAGATAGATGGAAGGATGACAAAAGAGAAGGCTGGATAGAACATGCTATGGGTGGGAATGGAAAGATGAAGAAATAGATGAGTAGAGGAGGTATGGAGGTGCTATATGGGAATAGAATGGAATAATGGAATAAGCATTTATTAAAGCCTACTATGTGCCAGGCACTGTACCGAGTAGTTTTTTCTTCCAATATTATCTCTCACATTATTATCCCTGTTTTACAGATGAGGACAAATAGAGATGAAGCGATTTGGCCAGCGTCACACGGCTAGTAAGTGTCTGAGACAGAATTTGAACTCTGGTCTTCCTGACTCTAAGCTCGGTGTTCTGTCCACTATGCTACCTAGGTGCTTCATGAGGAGAGGGATGGATGGGGGATGGAAAGAAGAGGAAGATCCTGGGTGTCGGGAGGGTTGGCAGTGGGGTCCTTTGGTCCCACCTGGCCAAAGTAATCATTAGTGCGCGCAGCGATGGTAACGGAGTTAGCCAACAGAAGCACGGCCAGGAGCATCTGGAAGGCTGGATGTCGAAGGAGTTGCTTGATGTACATATAAGTGATGAACTCCTGCATGTCCCAGGCATCCTGAGGACAGGAGAGCAGGGACACCACTGTGACAGCAGAGGGACAGCCACGCCACTCCAGAGGGAGCACCGGGGAGAGGCAAGGTCACAATGGACAAGGTCGCTAAAGAGGGAATCCTGGGGGTGGCACAGGGGCGGGGGTGGGGGAAGGGGGCTGCAAGGGGTGGAGTGCTTGAATGGGGATGTCACTACAGAAGAAAGGGGGTAGGAGAATCACTGGCCAAGAGACTGATGGAGTGGGAGGGGAGATGTCGTTGCAGGGGTCCTGGTCACTTTAGCCCAAGGCCTTACTCTGCTAATCGTGACCTCATGACGGTTGATGAGCACTTTTTCCTCTGGCCTTCCATAGGATTCTCCCAATCCAGTCTAAAGGTGGGAAAGGGGAGAATTCACTCAGTATCTAGACCTGGGTAGGGAACCTGCGGCCTCGAGGCCACACGTGGCCCTCTAGGTCCTCAGGTATGGCCCTTTGACTGAGTCTAAGTTTTACAGAACAAATCCTTTTATTAGGGAGATTTGTTCTGTGAAGTTTGGATTCAGTCAAAGGGCCACACTTGAGGACCTAGAGGGCCACGTGTGGCCTCGAGGTCGCAGGTTCCCTACCCCGATCTAGACTATGACAGGGGAGACATCGTTTCCATGGAGAGGTCCTCCATTCCTCTCCCCTTCTTGCCTCCTCTTTCATTTTTCCTTCCCTCCCTCAATCTCTCCCTCTTCCCCCACCCACGACATCTAGTCTGAAGTGTCAGGACCACCTACCCTGACTAAGTTCACCGGCCTTCCTTGGTCCTTTGCATCCCAGTGCGTCCACTCAGCTCTATTCTGGTACATCTTGCCAGCCTGGCCCAATGCCTTCACAGAATCCCATTTCCAAGAATTCTAAACCAGCCTTTCTAGGCCACCTCACAAAGGGGGCCCTGTGACTGTGTGCATTCCAAACTCTCCGAGACCCCCTCACACACTGCAGGCCTATCTGAAGGGACAGAAGGCCAACTAGGAAGTTGGGGACACCCAGATCGAGATGGCTCAGAACACAAAATGACTCATTTCTCATCTCCTGGGTCTAGAACTAAATTGGAAGAAAATAGAAGGAGTCCTTTCCTGCATCTCATAAGGCTCAGAGAATCAACATAGCATCCTATCCAGAGCTAGAGAGAGAATCTTCTGTCTTGAGATAGAAGTACCCTAAAGAGATTTGTAGATCAATAGTCTCATTTTTAAAAGGAAGAAAGCGATGCCCAGAGAGGGAAGAAAGTGACTGATCCCAAATCAACATGAGCAAGGAAGTGGATTGAAACTAGGATTCAAACCCACTTATGACTTCAGAACTACTGTATACTTTCTACTCCATCTCAGAGCCTCTAACAGGACAGATACAGGGCCACCTCTCTCACCCTCAGCCCTACCCAAATTCTGTTCAGAAAGTAGAGCGAAATGAACTTCAACACCCCACTCTCACTCACACCCATATGCAATCTGTTGCCAAGTCTTATCACTTTGTTGTCCAGTCATGTCTGATTCTCCCTGTGGGGTTTTCTTGGCAGAGATACTGGAACGGTTTGCCATTTTCTTCTCCAGCTCATTTTACAGATGAGGAAACTGAGGCAAACAAGGTGAAGTGGCTTGCCCAGGGTCACACAGCTAGGAAGTGTCTGGGGCTGGATTTGAACTCAGGTCTTTCAGACTTCAAGCCTATGCTCTATCCACTGCACCATCTAGCAGCTGCTTGACATTTCTACCTCTCTACTTATATGCCACCTTCTCTAACTCTGCTGCCACCATGATACAGACCCTCAGCACCTCAGGCCTAGACTGCAGCAATAGCCAGCTGGTTGGTCTCTCTCAATCCAGTCCATTCTCCACTCAATTCCCAAAGGAAGTAATCTTCTTTCTGACCAATTGGTCGATTGACAGAAATGCTTACAGTCAGATAGGGAGGTCAACCAGATTGTATTCTCCCTGATTCAAGCTCATGTCCAGGCTGCTAGGGAAGACAGGGCCTCAGGAATCCCAGACAGGGCTCTGGCTCCTTTACAACTCATTCCCAGCCCTGGTCTTTTCAGTATGCTCCCCACCTCCCAAAGGACAGGCATGCCATAATTCAATTCAGGTCAGAAAACATTTATGAAACACCTACTATGTGCCAGGCACTATGCTAAGAGCTGGAGATACAAATAAAAAAAAGAAAGACAATCCTTGCCCCCAAGGAGTTTACAATCTAATGAGGGAGACAGTATGCAAAAGAAAGCTGAAAAGTATGGGGAAGGAGGCCATGGCACTGGGTACCTGTTAGAGGCATGATATTCTGAGAAGCTAAAATGAAGCGGAGCTGCTGACAGAAAATGGAGAGTTGTCTGGAAAGTTCTGAAATCTCTATTAAAGAAAGTTTTGTTTCAGTCATATCCGACTCTTCCTAACCCCATTCGAGGATTCCTTGGCAAAGATATTGGGTTGCTTTGCCATTTCCTTCTCTAGCTCATTTTACAGATGAGGAAACTGAGACAACCAGGGTAAAGTGACTTGTCCAGGGTCACACAGCTAGTAAGTGGCTGAGGCTGGATTTGAACTCATGAAGACGAGTCTTCCTGATTCACTCTGTTCACTCACTTCATCGCCTGGCTACCCAAGGATGGCCTTGGGAGGAGTTTCTTGCTATATACTTCAGCCCTCCAATCAGAGGGGAGAAGCATCTAAGGGAGCTAAGAAGGTGCTGAGTATCTAAACCTGAGTCAATCAGTATGGTGATCCCCTTCTCCTGGGGGAGACACGATTAATCTGCTGATGGAAAAGGGGGAGTTAGCATGGGGAACCTGCAGCCTCAAGGCCACATGTGTCCTTCTAGGTCCTTGGGTGCAGCCTTTTGACTGAGTCCATGTTTTACAGAACAAATCCTTTTATTAAGGGGATTTGTTCTATGAAGTTTGGATTCAGTCTAAGCACCTAGAGGGCTACATGTGGCCTCGAGGCTGTAGGTTCCCCACCCCTGACATAGATTCTTCTCTTGGAAGACCATGGCTGATCCACCTGAAGATAGGAAGGCTTGAGGAAGAGCACGCTCCTTGCCTTCAAATTGTCTGAAGCATTTATTATGTGTCAGGCACTATACTAAGTGCCAAGCATACACAGAAAGATGAAAACATCATCTTTGTGTTCAAGAAGTTCACACTCTAATAGGGGAGAGAGACAACGTGCAATCACCTGTGATGATATATATTAATATATAATTGTATGTCATATGTTACATTAATATATAATTGTGTTATATTAATATATTATCTAATCATATACAATATGTTTATTATAATTATATTACTATATTGTAATGCTATATTATATATATATATTTGGCAACAGATTGGATATGGTGGGGTGAGCACAAATGAGGAAGTGAGGAAATGAGGCTGTGAGCCTGGGTGACCTTCTCCCAGAGAGCTGGTTAGCGGCTTGTCAGAGATCCTGTAGAGAGGAAATTATGTATTTCTTAGGCCGACTGGATGGCCTCAAAGGGCCTCAGTTCCTTCCATGCCACATAAGGACAAACCAACCAAGATGAGAAGAGAGGCTACAGAAAACAGTGGAAGGAGTTGGGGCTGCAGCATTCACCCCACCATCACTTTGCCCAGTCTATTTTCCTTTGTAATCATTCACCTGGGTTATTCCTAGAATCACCGGATGTGGCGAGACCTTAGAATTCACCTTTTGGACAGATGAGCAAGCCCAGACCTAGAAGTCATTTGGCCAAGGTTATCACACTGGTGGTAAATAGCAACCTTTGGATGGGACCCCTGCTCTTCTGCTTCCAAACCCTTTCTTATCATTGACTGCTCTCTCTAGTGGTGAGTGCTGGTACTGCTCCTCATATCTCCCTGATAGCAAGGAGAATGTTTGGGTGGGCAGGAAAGGAAGCAGAATTATATTCCAGATTCTGAAGTTGCTCAAAGCCGGAGGTGAACTGAAGCCAACTCAGTCTGGCGTGGTTGTTAAATTTTCAGTGTGCGCATTTGTAGCTTTGTTTTTGTTGTTCTTGAGTCTTGTCTGACTTTTTGTGACGCCCCACTTGGAGTTTTCTTGGCAAAGCTACCCGAATGGTTTTTTCCTTCTCCAGCTCATGTTACAGATGAGGAAACTGAGGCAGACTGGGTGAAGTGACTTGCCCAGAGTCACACAGCTGGCTAGTGTCTGAGGTCGGATTTGAATTGTCCACTGCAGCACCTACCTTGAAAATCAGCCTCAAAAATCAGTAAATGCTACAAATCGGAACTTTATTTATTGTTTTGTTCATTTCCAGACTTAAGAAAGTAATGGGAAAAATGTTCACAATGCAGACAAAACTTAAAAATGTGTCACACACAAATTTTTCTTTCTTTTTTAAAAAACAATTAGAGTTTATTTATTTTAACATTCTTTTTTTTAAATTTTGAGTTACAAATTCTGTCCCTCCTAGAACCCCTTCCCCACCCATTGAGAAGGCAAGCAATACATATACATTTTTCCAGAGAGTCTGTTATTAAACATTTACCAGCACACTGTTGCTCAAAGCTGAGTCCACGTGTGTGAGATGAAGCGAGTCAGACAGATACAGACTTAAAGGCATCCTTCAACCTCCTGGGACAGGTGTGTAGAGAGAGGTGGATATGTGCCCAATGGCCTAGTGAATTTCAGGCTTGGCATGGTGGTGGGAAGGGCATACTAGGAATGGAAAGTCCTGGCAGGCCAGAGGCTTTTGGTACTATCACAGAATTAGCCCTCCTGATGCTTTTATTTCTCCAGTGTTTTCAGCAAACACTACCTACTTCTGGTGGACTGCTAGCAATTAGGAGGTTTTGGGGGAGACAAGAGGAACAGGTGGTGTTTTCCTGTTGGCTGACAATTGAAGTTAGGGGCTTCAGGAAAGAAAGGCTGACTTGGGAAGTGAGCAGCTGATTAAGAGGGTGGTGTTTGAACATAATAGCAGAAGGATTTACTGTAGCTTAAAACATAGTTTGTCCATTTATATCTGTCCATACAACAGCCTCTTTGCCAAGGATGGAGCACCGTGGAGAGTGCTCGTGAAATCTGAATTGAATTAGAGATCTACCACTTCTTATCTGTGTTACCTTGGGAGAGTCATATCTCAGCTCTGGGAGTTTTCTCTGGCTGTCTCCCACACCCAGAATATTCTCCTTCTTTCTCTCTGACTACTGACCTCCCTGGCTTCCTTTAAGTCTTAACTAAAATCCCACAGGAACCCTTCTCTGACCCCTCTTAATTTCACTACTTTCCCTCTTCTCATTATATCCTATTTATTGTGTACATAGTTTGCTTTGTGTGGATTCATTAGTATGTTGTCTCCGTTAGACTGTGACCTTCTTGAGGGTAAGGACTGTCTTTTGTCTCTTTTTGCATCCCTACCGCTTAGTACAATGCCTGGCACAGGATAGGTGCTTAACAAATGTTTATTGATTGATAAACAGAAAATGAAAGGTTTAAAAATGGAGATGGGACAACACGCAATTAGTATTAAATTAATTTTTAAATTCAATCGAGATTTCAACTTGTCTGTTTCAGGAAAGATTTCTCCTTTTTCCCCAATAAATTTGAGCTACTGATGTTAACTCAATCCGTATTTGCCACCCAATCAAGATTCTGGGAACTATTATGTACCGGCTTCTATGATTCTTTCTTCAAGAAGTTCAGTGCCTGGTTCAGCCATTCTCTCCTCCCCAAATCCTGCCTTCATACTAGAAGGCTTCAACATACATTTTGATTTGTTGTTATTGTTCAGTCTTTAGTCAAGTCCCACTGTTTGTGACCCCATGGACCATAGCACACCCACCAGACCTTTCTATCATCCCCTATCTCTCAAAGTCTGTCCAAGGTCACATTCATTGCTTCCATGACTATCTATCCATCCATCTCATCCTCTGCCGTCCCCTTCTCCTTTTGCCTTCAATCTTTCTCAACATCAGAGTCTTTTCTGATGAGTCCCATCTCCCCGTTATGTGCCTGAAGTATTTCAGCTTCAGCTTTAGTATTTGACCCTCCAATGAATAGCCTGAATTAAACTATTTGAGCATTGACTGATTAGATCTCCTCGCCATCCAAGGGACTCTCAAAAGTCTTCTCCAGCATCAAAATTAGAAAGTATCAATTCCACGATGCTCAGTTTTTTCTTATAGTCCAACTCTTACAGCCATATGTTGCTACTGGAAAAACCATAATTTTGATGATACAGACCTTTGTAGGTAAGGTGATGTCTGCTTTTTAGTATGCTATCCAGATTTGCCCTAGCTTTCCTTCTAAGCAGCAAGGGTCTTTTAATTTGATGGCTGTAGTCGCTGTGTGCAGTGATCTTTGAGCCCTAGAATATAAAATCGAAAATAGCTTCCATTTCTTCTCCTTCTATTTGCCAGGAAGTGATGGGAAGAGTGGCCACAATCTTAGGTTTTTTTTCATGTTAAGCTTCAAGGTGGCTTTTACACTCTTGTCTCTCACCTTCATCAAGGGACTTCTTAATTCCTCTTCCCTTCCTGTCATCAGAACACATTTTGATACTCTCTTCCGTATTTCCTATCATCCTACCTATTCCTTTATCCTACCACAGCCACACATGAAGAAGGGTATCTGCGTCTTTCCTTGCCCTCTTCTTTTTTTTTTTTTTTTTTTTATTTTGTATTATTTTATTCAAAGTTCTCAGAAGCCGTTTACTTTTTCTTCTCCACATCTTGCTCTGCAGCCTCCTTGGCTCGTTTTGCCCGGATTCCAAAGAGACGGGCATTGGCCCGGGCCATTCGGAGACTAGCAAATGCCTTGAAATTCTTCTCATCTTCAGTAATGACGCGAGCTTTCTCTTTCTTGTAGACATTTCTGATGGGCATAACTGGTCCTGTAAGCTGGGTTG
>CM053622.1:768297922-768332406 GCA_028646595.1 Phalanger gymnotis
TCTCTGGTTGTTGAGGCGGGGCTTGAGAACGCCAGAGGCTTGGCTATGAGGAGAGGTGAGAAACTACAGTAGAAAAAATCCGAAGCAGAGCCGACCCCTGTGTGGACCCAGGAGTTCCAGCGAGGACTTGAGGCCAGTGAATATGATTTATGCCATCTTATTTTTCTGTGGCCTCCTGGCTACTCTTGTGAGGTGGGCCTACTGGGCCTGGAGGCTTGTGTTCACAATACTGGAATGGGGAGGTTGATTCGCTAATTTGTTACTCTGGGCCCTGAATAAATTTTTTGATGCCTTCTGCTTAGAGAATTCTATATACCTTGTGATTTCGAACCATTCAAATATATATATGATCCTTTTTGAGATCATAAATTCGGCCTTCCTACTACAATTAGAGAAATGCAAATCAAAACAGCTCTCCTGTCAGATTGGCTAACGTGATAAAACAGGAAAATGATAAATGCTGGAGAGGATGCGGGGAAAATTGGAACACTGTTACATTGTTGGTGGAGTTGTGAACTGATCCAGCCATTGTGGAGAGCAATTTGGAACTATGCCCAAAAGGCTATAAAAAGTGCATACCCTTTGACCCAGGAATACCACTTCTAGGGCTGTATCCCAAAGAGATTACACAAGTGGGAAAGGGACCCGTATGTGCAAAAATATTTATAGCAGCTCTTTTTGTGGTAGCGAAGAATTGGAAATCAAGGGGATGCCCACCAATTGGGAAATGGCTAAAAAGCTATGATATATGAATGAAATGGAATACTATTGTGCTATTAGAAATGGGGAAGATACAGACTTCATAATAACCTGGAAAGACCTACATGATATAATGCTGAGTGAGTGGAACAGAACCAGGAGAACATTGTGCACAACCACAGAGATATGGATTCTGTGAGGACTAATTTTGATAGACTTGGTTCTTCTCAGCAATACGAGGTTCAAAGACAACTCCAAAGGACTCATGATGGAGAGAGCTATCTATATCCAGAGAAAGAACTACGGAGACTGATTGCAGACTGAGGCAAACTATTTGCTCTCTCTTTCTCTCTCTCTCTTTTTTTTGGTTTTGTTTCTTCTTTGTCATGATTCATTCCATGGTCATAAGTTTAATGCAAAGGTATATGTAGAAGATATATTGGATTCCATGCTATCTTAGGGGGGAGGGGGGAGGGGAGGGAGGGCAAGAAAATCTGAAACTCAAAATCATGTGGAACTGAGTGTTGTAAACTAAAAATAAAAAATCTTTTTTTTTCAAAAGGAGAGTAAATAACTTAATTTTAAATAATTGCTGTGTCAAAGAATAATTTAATCAAAGAAAATGATAACACTAAGTCTCAATAGGGGGTTTGGAGGGCAGGGAATGCAAACAAAGCAGTCCTTAAAGGAAATTTTATATTTCTTTTTTTTCTATTTCTTTATTTAACATTTTTTAGTTTTCAACATTGATTTCCACAATATTTTGAGTTACAAATTTTCTCCCCATTTCTACCCTCCCCCTACCCCAAAATGGCATATATTCTGATCACCCTTTTCCCCAGTCTGCCCTCCCTTCTGTCACCCAACTCTGCCCCCCCTGCCCCCCCCCCGCCCCGGCCTTATCCCCTTTCCCCTTACTTTCTTGTAAGGCAAGATAGATTTCTATACCCCATTGCTTGTATATCTTATTTCTCAGTTGCATGTAAAAAAAAACACCAACTTTTTTTCTGAGCATTTGTTTTAGAACCTTGAGTTCCAAATTTTCTCCCTTCTTCCCTCCCCACCCACCCTCCTTGAGAAGGCAAGCAATTCAACATAGGCCACGCTTGTATCGTCATGCAAAACACTTCCATCACAGTCATGTTGTGAAAGTCTAACTATGTTTCCCTCCATCCTATCCTGTCCCCCTTTATTCAATTTTATCCCCTTGACCCAGGCCTTTTTCAAGAGTGTTTGCTATTGATTACCTCCTTCTCTGCTCTGCCCTCCCTTCTATCATCCCCTCTCTCTTATCCCCTTCCCCTCTACTTTCCTGTAGGGTAAGGTGCCCAATTAAGTGTGTATGTTATTCCTTCCTTAAGTCAAGTCTGATGAAAGCAAGATTCATTCATTCCCTTTCACCTGCCCCCTCTTCCCTTCCAATAGAACTGCTTTTTCTTGCCACTTTTATGTGAAATAATTTATCCCATTCTATCTCACCCTTTTTCCTTCTCTCAATATATTTCTCTCTCACCCCTTAATTGTATTTATTTACTTATTTATAGATAATCATCCCTTCATATTCAACTCACCCTGTGCCCTTTGTCTGCATATATATATTATATATATGTATATATTATATATATGTATATATATTATATATAGATACACGTATATATATATTCCCTTCAACTACCCTTATACTTAGAAAGGTTTCATGAGTTACAAATATCATCTTTCTATGTCAGAATGTAACCAAAACATGTCAACTTTATTAAGTCCCTTATGATTTCTCTTTCCTGTTCACCTTTTCATGCTTCTCTTGATTCTTGTATTTGAAAGTCAGATTTTCTCTTCAGCTCTGGCCTTTTCATCGAGAATGCTTGAAAGTCCTCTATTTTGTTGAAAATTCATATTTTGTCCAGGAGTGTTATATTCATTTTTGCTAGGTCGGTGATTCTTGATTTTAATCCAAGCTCCTTTGACCTCTGGAATATCATATTCCAAGCCCTTTGATCCCTTAATGTAGAAGCTACTAGATCTTGTGTTATCTTGATTGCATTTCCACAATACTCAAATTGTTTCTTTCTGGATGCTTGCAATATTTTCTCCTTGACCTGGGAAATCTGGAATTTGGCTATAATATTCCTAGGAGTTTTCTTCTTAGGATCTTTTTCAAGAGGCAATCAGTGAATTCTTTTAATTTCTATTTTACCCTCTGGTTCTAGAATATCAGGGCAGTTTTCCTCAATAATTTCTTGAAAGATGATATCTAGGCTCTTTTTTTGATCATGGCTTTCAGGTAGTCCAATAATTTTTAAGTTATCTCTCCCAGATCTATTCTCCAGGTTTTTCCAATGAGATATTTTACATTATTTTCCATTTTTTCATTCTTTTGGTTCTGTTTTATAATTTCTTGATTTCTCATAAAGTCAAAAGCTTCCACTTGCTCCATTCTAATTTTTCAGGTAGTATTTTCTTCAGTGGTCTTTTGGACCTCTTTTTCCATTTGGCTAATTCTGCCTTTTAAGGCATTCTTCTCCTCATTGGCTTTTTGGAGCTCTTTTGCCATTTGGGTTAGTCTATTTTTAAGGTTTTATTTTCTTCAGTATTTTTTTTTGGATCTCCTTTAGCAAGTCATTGACTTGTCTTTCATGGTTTTCTTGCATCACTCTCATTTCTCTTCCCAATTTTCCCTCTACTTTTCTTACTTGCTTTTCCAAATCCTTTTTGAGCTCTTCCATGGCCTGAGACCAATTCTTATTTTTCTTGGAGGCTTTTGATGTAGCCTCTTTGACTTTGTTGACTTCTTCTGGCTGTATGTTTTGATCTTCTTTGTCACCAAAAAAAGATTCAATAGCCTGAGTCTTTTGCTGCTGGGCCATGTTCCCAGCCAGCTACTTGACTCTTGAGGTTTTTGTCAGGGTATGACTGCCTTCAGAATAGCGAGTGCTTTGTTCCACGCTTCAGGGATCTTGTGCTGCTGCTTCCAGAGCTATTTCTACACAGCAAGCTCTGCCACAGCAGCACTCCTCCTCCCCCAAGAACCGTCAGCCAGGACCAAGACCCAGATCCAAGCAGCACAAGGCAAGAGAACCCTGCCTGTGTGCCACCAAAGTGCTCCCTATATTCCCGCTCTGATTCGCCACTTTGTTCCTCCCACCAGGTGGACCTGGGGCTGGAAGCAACCATAGCTGGAGCTCTGGAAGCAGCTTCAGGAGCTTCCTGCTGCTGCAGCAGCTGCACTGCACCACCTCTGCCACCCCCAGGGTTGGGGCCGATCATACACTTCTCTCCCCCTGCTCCAGCAGTTTTCCCACTGACCTGCTAACTTGTCTTTGTCGTTTGTGGGTTGAGAAGTCTGGTAACTGCTATAGCTCAGTGCTTCAGGGCCCTATGGCCTGCTCCGCCCTATGTCCTCAGCACCTGGTCTGTCCTGGCAAGACCCATGCTGGGCTGCGCTCCGCTCCGAGTACAGAGTGATAGACCCTTCCCAGCAACCATCCAGGCCATCTTTGGCTGAAGACCTGCTTCCCTCTGCTATTTTGTGGGTTCTGCAGCTCTAGAATTTGGTCAGAGCCATTTTTTACAGGTGTTTGGAGGGATTTGGGAAAGAGCTTAAGTGAGTCCCTGCTTTCCTGCCACCATCTTGGGTCCGCCCCAATAAAAAAATCTTAATAAAATAATAAAATAAAATCAAGAAAGAATAAACACCAAAAGACAAAAGAAACAATGGGGTCATGTGTTCACAGTCATATGTTAGCCAAATGAGGAGAGAAATCAGCTGATGACAGGCCTCAGGACATCCACACTTGCAGGTCCATGGCATTTCTTCCTCTTCACGTGATATTGTATATACACTCAGTTCCAGCTCAGCAGCCAATTAAAAGGCTTTTCAGCACTATGCAGTAAGCCAGAAGGATACAGTCAGAGGACAACTGCATGTGCTCTGAAGCAGGTGGGGAAAAGTTTCTACCATCACGTGCTTTAAGAAGCAAGCTCCCATGACACACCTGCATGTGGATTGGCAACTGGCTGATATTGTACATGCTCTAAGGACTTGGCCCTCCTTGGCCAGTCCCTCCCACCCTTGTATTAGTTAATTGGCTGATTTATTGATTGTCGATTGATTTATGTAAATCACAGGAGACTAAATCTAAGAAGGAAATTAACAATAACGCCAGATCTCTATGCACAGATGTAGAAATTAGACATATTAAATAAAGCCAGTCAGTCAACATTTATTAAGCACCTACTACATGCCAGACATTGTGCTGAGCATTGAGGACATAAAAAGAGGGAAAAGACAGTCCCTGCCCTCAAGGACCATACAATCTAGTGGGGGAGACAACAAAGAAATAACTATGTATAAACAAGCCATATAAGAAATGATTAACTGGAAAGGAGGCACTAGAATTAAGAGGGTTGGGGAAAGCTTCCTGTAGAAGGTGGGATTTTAGTTGGGACCTAAAGGAAGCCAGGGAAGTCAGTAGGTAGAGCAGAGGAGAAAGAATGTTTCAGGCATATGGGACAGCTAGAGAAAACACTCAGAGCTTATTGAGTTGGGGGGAGGAGAGAGGGGAAAGTGTAACATAATCAGACCTGAGTTTTGGGGAAATCACTTTAGTCAATGAATAGAGAACGGATTGGAGTGGGGAGAGACTTGAGGCAGGCAGACCCACCAGCAGGTTATTGCAATGGTCCAGATGTGAGGTTACGAGGGTCTGCACCAGAGTAAGGGCCATATCAGAGGAGAGAGGGGGCATGTTCAAAAGATGTTCCAAAGGTGACATTAACAGGCCTTGGCAACATGACAATATGGGGGGGCGAGAGATAGTGAGGAATCCAAAATGACACCTAGATTGTGAGCTTGGGGGACTGAAAGATGGTGTTTCTCTCTGCAGTAATAGGGAAAGTAGGAAGTGGGGAATGCTTCGGGGGAAAAGATAATGAGCTCCATTTTGGACATGTTGAATTTAAGATATCTACTGGACATCCAGTTTGAGATGTCTGAAAGGCAGTTGGAGAAGGGAGATTAGAGATCAGCAAAGAGATTGGAGCAGGATAAGTAGATTTGAGAATCATTAGCACAGGCATGGTAATTAAACCCATGAGAGCTGATGAGATCACCAAGTGAAGCAATATAGAGGGAAAAGAGAAGGGGTCCCAGGACAGAATCCCATGGGGTACCCATGATCTGGACGAGGATCCAGCAAAGGAGACAGAGGAGTGGTCAGATAGGTAAGAGGAGAATCAGGAAATTGTGGTGTCCTGAAAACCTAGAGAGGAGAGTATCAAAGAGGGGAGGGTGATCAGTGTTAAAGGCTACAGAGGATGAGGATTGAGAAAAGGCCCTGGATTTGGAAATTAAGAGATCATTGGTTACTTTGGAACAATTATAGTGGAATGATGAAGTGGAAAGCTGGATTATAAGGAGTTAAGAAGAGAGTGAGAAGAGACAAAGTAGAGTAGATGGCTTTTTCAAGGGGTTTAGCCACAAAAGGAAAAAGAGATTTAGGAAATCAATTCAAAAAATATTTATTAGGGACCTACTATACGTCAGGTCCTGTGCTAAGCATTGAGGATACAAATAAGTAAAAGAAAGACAGTCCCTGCCCTCAAGGAACTTACAGTCTAATGGGAAAGATGCACAAAAGGAAGCTGGAAGGTAGTGGGGTGGGAGAAGTGGACACCAAGAGGTACCAGACACGGCATCTTGGTCCATGGAGTTGAAACCATGCAGAGCTGCAGAAGGAGAATGGATTGTTAGTGGGGATAGAAGGATCAAGTGAAAGCTTTTTGAGGATGGGGGAGACGTGGGTAGGCAGTAGGGAAGGGGCCAGTACATACGGAAAGATTGAAAAGAAGTAAAAGACTGGGGATGGCAAAGGGAACAATCTGTTGGAAGTTACAGGATGGAATGAGATCACTGAGCCTCTAGTGGGGTTAGCCTTGGAAATGAGCAAGGCCACTTCATCACATGGGACAGGAGGGAAGGAGGAGAGAGAGGCCAAGGCACGGGAATGAAATGAGATAAAGGAAGGGAGGAGAAGAGGGCCTTGAGAGGGTGAGGGCAGGGTGAGCCATGAGAGGTTGGAGGAGGGATGAAAAGGTTAGGAAGTGCTGTCCCCAGTGGGTTAGTGAGTTGGCAATGGAGGTATGGTAGGACTGCCTAGTAGCAGTGAGGGCCCCATTGAGGTTGCATAACATAGACTCATAGAGGACACAGTCAGAACAGTAGTGTGACCTTCTCCACTTTCATTTAGCAGCACATGTATTGAAAAGAAGGGCAGATGGTAGAGATGATCCAAGGCTGAGGTTTGGCAAGGCAAAATCAGCAAAATGATAGATAAGATGGTTAAAGACTCAAGGGATCCAGATAGTGTAGAGTTGAATGGGTTCACCAAAAGGGAGCAGGATGAGGGAAAGAGGAGAGAGTGGCAAGTGCAGGGCAGATGGCATGGGGGAGAATCGAGAGATCAAGATATTAGAGGTCACCGTACGGATACAGTAGAGAACTGCAAGGGAAGGCAGAGGAAGAGGTAGGAAGCCAATAGGCTTTGGCCAAATAAGGGGACTTTGGAATTCTTAAACATGGAAGTGGTACATTTGTAGGTGATGGTCAGACCAAAGGTACGAGCATCATTGTGTGTGGCTGAGATGGGTGGAGGAGCAGCTCATGGGAGGTAAATATTGAGGAATTGAGTGGTTAGGGTATTTGAGGGAGTCAATAGGCACGTTGAAGTCTCCTAGTATAAGAATATAGCTCCAAAAGAATATGCCTTTTTCCAAAGAAACAATATAGATAAAAGGGGGGTTTAGTAGCATTTTATGTGAATAAGATATTGTCATATGTGTAAATCCAATCACCTAAGTAAGGACAAACAAAAGTATTTAGATGAACATCAACGGAGAGAAAAGCAAAAGTGATGTTGTTGGAGATATATTAAAGACGGAAATAAATAATTCACAAACCTGGCTAGAGGTATAATACAGTAGTAATAGGAACCTTCAGTCATCTGTTAGAGATCTCCTTCAGCCAAAAGCTGAGCAGATGATAAATTAATTTTTTCAAATTTATATCTTTTGACCGATGCTGTCTGAATATAGATCGAAACGCATTTTTTAAAATTTATTTTTCTTGAGGTTTTTTTGGAGGGGGTCTATGTTTTCTTTCACAACATGATGAATATGGAAATGTTTTGTGTGACTACATATGGATAACCTATATGGAATTGTTTACCTTCTCTGTCAGGGATTGGAGGTTGGGAAGGGAGGAAGGGAGAATAAGGAACTCAAAGTTTTTAAAATGAATGTTAAAAATTGTTTTTACATGTAATTGGGGGAAAATGAAATACTAAATAAGTTAAAAATGTATGTCTTTCATTATATGGCATTCATTTCTTTTTTTTCTTAAGTTCTTAAGACTTTTGAATCTGTTTTTCTTTACAAATCCTTTCCTGATTCTGCTCACTTAATTCTGCATCAATTCATACAAGTCTTCAAATTCATACAGGATTCTCTGAAACCATCTCATTTGTCATTTCTTACAGTACAATACTATCTATTATACTAATATATCATATTAATACATTAGGGAATTATTAATATTATTGTAATATATAATATATATTACATATATATTGCCCCATTGATAGTTATCCCTTTTGTTTCCAATCCTTTGCTGCAACAAAAAGTTATCATATTCATTTCTAAATATACCCCTCCCCCCACCTTTACCCAACAATAAGCCATGCTCTATAACAAAGATTAAAAAATAAAGAAAAAAAGCCTTGGTAAAACCAACAACCCAAACCAGCTATATCTGACAGTATATATAATATTAAATACCCATAGTCTTCCTATTTCAGCAACAAAAGGAATGAGGTTCATTTTTTCAACTCTTCTCCAGGCCCAAATTTGGTCATTATGTAGCTGATATTCATACAGCATTTTAGGTTTGCAAAGCATCTGACATACATTATCTCTCAACTGAGCCTTATAATAATCCTATAAAGTAAATGCTGTCACCATCCTCATTTTACAGATGAGGAAACTGAGGCTGTGAATGGTTATGTGACTTGGCTAGGTTCAAACAGCTAGTAGGTGTCTGAGGCACGCTTTGAAATAAGGTCATCCTGATGCCAAGTCCAACATGCCATCCACTGTGCCACCCAGTTGCCAATCTTAAAACTACATAGCATTCAGTTTCATCTTCTTGTTTTTTTCCCATTTACATTATTCTAACCACTGTGTATATCGGTTCCACTTACTTCAGTCTACATCAGTCCATAGTCTTCCTTCCCATGCTTTTCTGAATTCTCCATTTTCCTCATTTTTCACGGTGCTATAATACTCCTTTACATTCATGTACTACCGTTTTGTAGCCATTCCCCCAAATAACGATCATTACTTTATTTCCAAATCTTTGCCAACACCAAAAATGCTGCAATATTTTGATCTATATGGGACTTTTTAATCTTATTCTTGACCTCTCTGATATATATATATATATATGTATATTTATATAGATAGATATAAATATAGGTATATCAATGGGCTCTCTGTATCAGAGGATAGGGACATTTTCACTATTTTTTAAAAAAATGCAATTCCAATTTGTTTTCCAGAAGAACTGAACCAATGCACAACTCAGCCAAGGGTACATTAGTGTGCCCATCTTCCAGGCATAACTTCAACATTAACTATTTCCACTCTTTGTCATTTTTTGGGTGTGAGGTGAAACCCCAGCACTGTTCTGATTTGCACTTCTAATCAGGAGTGATTTGAATCAATCATTGTTAATAACTTGTGATTCCCTTCAGACCATTTGTTCATCTCCTTTGACTATGTGTGTATCCATTGGAGAACAGCTTAGTTTTTTATATTTGTGTTAATTCCCTGTATATCTTAGATACTAAACCTTCAACAATTTCACGTAACTAAAATGATGTGTTTGCTCTTTTGTGAAGCCAATACTTGGCTGGCCTTAATGGTAATTTCATTCTTCTAAAGAGCAGAGGTGGCAAGGAGACTCAGAGTCTGAGTAGAAAAAAAGGTAGAAAGTAGAAATGATGGGAAACTCAACAGGAGGTAGTCTCTTACTCTTGGCATTCCTGATAAAGGAGGGGAAAGTCAGGCCAAGTCTGATATGCACTGTAGGTTTTTTTTTTTTTTGAGAGCAGATTTCAGATCCAGACGTAAGATAGGTAGGGTCTCATAGCCCAGGAAGGGTGAGAAGGTATAAGAATAAAATTCTGAAGACACACAGAAACAATGCCATTGAGAAGGAACAAAGCAAGTTCCACAGAAACTTCAGGGGATACACAGGGAACCAATTTCATGGTTACTTCAGGGTAGTTCCCTTGATGAGTTCGATGACCTTACCTTTTTCCCTGTAAAGCAGGGGTCTTAAACATTGCAGGGAGGGGGCCATCAGGTACTCCTGAGGCAATCTGGGGAAGCCTGAGGATCCCTTCTCAGAAGAATGTTTTAAATAATAGCTAACCGCAGAAATGTTTTGCATGACTTCCTATGTATAAGCAAAGTATCACATTTCTTGCCTTCTCAATGGGTGGGGGAGGGCCTGGAGGGAATTTGAACTGAAAATAAAAATAAAAATTTGAAAATGCATACAATAAAATACATCATATTAATAAGGAGACCAATTATATCAAAACACAGTTATCCAAACATTAGAAAAACAAATTCACAGACCCCAGGTTATAGACATACCCATTGAAGCCTTGGCAAGATGTCAAAAGGCAGCCCATGATTAGTTCTCAGTGACCAGGGCTTCACTCAGGTGAACTGGATGGGTTGGCACTCCTAGGGGATGGGCTTTGGGAATGGGACTGTCACAAGATAGATTTGGTCTGCTGGATCTTAAGATGATAAGTTCACGTTGGGAATGCCACACATCTGTTAATATCTATAAGAGTGAGCCAACAGATTTGCCCATCTCTTTTGGACCCCATTTTCACCTTTTCCCTAGGAGAATGGTGGGTTTGGGAGAAGAAGAGTTGCCTCCTGCTCCCTGACCAAGGGGCAGATAATGAATATTTGCAGCAGAAGCACATAGCAAATTATATTTTTTTGCCCATGTGGCCTGAGAAGGGAATTATTGGACCTCAAGTGCCTAGCCTCTGTCTCTCTTTTTAAGCACAGGCCAGAGACTGGAGAATTGAGACTGAATCTCCCAAACCAGCCCAAGAATCAGCAACAGCTGCTACAGCGTTGGAACGCCAAGAGTTCCTGCAGGAGTCCATGTTCTAGTCCATGGGGCCTGAGGGCATTTGTGAACAATGCTCCTGAGCCTCAGCCTCCTGAGTGGGGAAGAGGGAGGGACTCTGACCTCCTATTCTGATGTCAGAATATAGTCTTCCATCCAGAGAAAAGAGATTTCTTGAGCAGCACTATCCTTAGGGGTATAACCTTCAATGGTTCAATGGTTCCTAGGCACTGTGTTTCTTGCGGGGGGAAAAAGAGGATTATCTACATAACTCCTGAAGTTGGACTAAGTTCTCAAGATGGTGGGACAAAAGATTTGGAATTTGCCACTTTCACAACTATAGCAGGCTATTTAGACAATGCATCCTTGGTGGTGAGGGGGATGCCCATCAAGCAACTCCATTGTGTTTGCCTTTTAGGGTTGTGGGGTTGAAATTATAGGAGGTACTATAAGTCTGGGAGGGACCATACAGAACTTTGCAGGATAGCTACCAAATCACCAAAATGTTAGCATATCAACCCACTGGCAATCCTGAATTTCGTTCTTTCCAAGGAGAACAATTTCAAATGCTTCATGTGCTCTATATATCTTTTTATCGAGTCCAGAGTCCTTTGCATGCCTTGTATATTTGTTTCATCTGTTTATGGGCCCCTCTGCATCATCTGCATTTTCTGTGAAGGCTGTCCTATAACTGATAAGCATATGTTAACACAAGCACTTGTATAGGAATCACAGACCATGCCCCCTCCTCTTTAACCAACATCTGTGGAAACCTAAGATATGACCTATAACTACAGTAAACTCAAGAGGAGTGGAGCATAATGAACCAAAAGAGAATATGAACTTTCAGGGATGTTTTGCCCCTCAGTCCAACCCCATTCCCAGGGCCATACTACTATTAGTGTCTGAGGCAGTATTTGAACCCAGATCTTTCTAATTCCACCTGTAGCACTCTATCTACCATACCACTTAGATTCACATAAGGAAAACTTCCTAATAACCAGTGATCTAAAAATGGATTAGGTTGTTCTCTGGAAGTGGTGGACTCCCCCTCCCTGGAAACCTTAGACAAAAAGCTGGCTGACTCCTTTTCAGGAACAGGACATTCTACGGCCCCTGAGGTCTCTTCTCCAAACTCAAGATTATATGATCTTGGGATATTGGGATATTGGGGCCCTGCTTCCTCTGGGAGCTCACTTCTGGTTGTAGACCATCAGTCAGAGGGACACTGGAGTAAATTCCTTTTAATGTCTTGAAATGTAGCCATTCTACAAAATGAGGTACACCTGTGCTGATTGTGCAGCATGGGGTAGGGGAGAGGTAGGGATTGAGTGGTACTAGACACCCTGGTCGCCTGTCTACATGACCAGAATAGGAGATCAGGTCCCTTGGCCTCTCCCCTTCCCCTGTCCCCCACTTCTGGATTCATTTTCCAAACACATGTTTTTGTCTATCTGCTCTCTCATTTTCCCTCATTGGGAGAATTGATGATAAGATCTAAAATGATGCTGGGCTCTGTTCTCCCCATCCTTAGACAATTCTGGCCAGAGAGAAGGCAGCATGCTGTGGGCTTTGAGTTACAGGGAAATAGTTTGGACCATTTGGCGGAACCAAGGGAGGGAGAAAAGAAGAAAGGGTCTGAGGTCTGTGAAGCAGGAAATAGAGACTTTTTTCACTTGTTACCCCAACAGCCTGGGGGTCAGGAAATTGGGGGTGGAGGCATAGTGATGGGGTTCTCAGCTCTACTCAGACCCTAGAGAGGATGCTGACCAGTCTGTCCCAGACAAAGCAGGGGTGGGGTGGGGGTAAGATCAGAGGTATGGTGGTAGGTAGATAACTCCACCTACCTAGGGGTTAGGAACTCCCTGGGTGAGAGATTAGAAAGCAAATGTCCTCCCTTCCCCAGAGTTAAAGGTCAGGTGGCTGTGGGCATTGGGTTTCAGGAGGCAGGTGCTCTTTGAAGTCAGAGGCAGTACCATCCTCAAATTCCAGGGTCGACTGGCAGGAGGTCCCTTCAGCCCCTGGGGCAGCCCAGCCTCCAGGCTGGTCTGAGTACAATTCCTGGTTTTTCTCTTTCCACCTCTGGAACTTCTCAGAAGTCAGCATGGGGTCATTCAGCACCTCATCCAGGACCTGCAGCTCCTGAAGCTTTGCCTGAGGACCAGGAGGACAGGGGGCACAGACTCTGAGCATCTCCCTAACCCCCACCAGCCACCCAGACCAGGGATTCTCTCTCCTCCTCCTTCCCAAGTCGATGGCCCTGGCCAGGACTAACCTTGAGTGTGCTCTGCAGGCATCGCACATGATGGGCCCGCTCATTGAGCTGGGGGTCACGGGCACGGCGCAGGAAAGAACGGCGACATTGTTCGTGGGTCAAGAACTGTGGGCGGCCCAGAAGGGACACTCCCCCCTGCTGTAGGCCCCGGACCAGGTGTTCCAGTGCTCCCTCACTGCTGCTATCTGAGGCTGAGGAGATTCAGGGTACAGGAACGAAGCCCCAGGGTCAAGCCCCACTCCAAAGTATCCCTCCTTTACCCCATA
This sequence comes from Phalanger gymnotis, assembly GCA_028646595.1. Lineage (NCBI taxonomy): Eukaryota > Metazoa > Chordata > Mammalia > Diprotodontia > Phalangeridae > Phalanger > Phalanger gymnotis. The sequence continues at coordinate 768,311,373 of CM053622.1, forward strand.
TCCTCCCCCTACTCTTCTGACTCCCAAAGACTCCCACACCCCCAACCTCTGTACACTGCCCACTCTCTCCCCATCTGCAGTGAATACCTGTTGAAGGGCTATGTGACACCCGGGGGCTGCCTTGGGGGGTCGTGGCTGGAGGGGAGGAATCTCCAGGGGGAGAGCTCCAGACTCCTACTGGGCTGGGCTGAGAGACAGGAACAGTGTTAGCCCAGATTTCTTCCAGGACACCCCTTCCCCTTACAAATCCCCATCCCTTCCCTTCCACTCCCCTGGGCACTCACTGAGGTTGAGCGGGACCCTGCTTCATCATCTGGGTCTTCTGCTTCTGTTTCACTGTAGCAATCTGGGGCGGGGGAAACAGGAAGGGACAGTTTGAGGCTCAGGGGGCAGGGGCATCTGGGCCAGGGAAAGGGGCTGAGGACTCTGGGCTGCACTATCTCTGTCCTAGGAGATCGTAGAGGAGGGAAGGGAGGGGGTGAGTTTCTCCCTGGAGAGTGGTACTCTACCCTTGACCTTGTAGTATACAGGGGAGGATCTCTGGGGAAGAAAGGGGCCCATGCCCCCGGGGACCACCCTCACCTTCCTCTTTGGGTGCAGGAGTTCGGCTGTGAGACTGATACTTGGAAATGCAAGTCACCAGGTGGCTCACCCACCTGTCAAAAAAGGGGAAGGGGTAAGTGGTCATGGGCAAAGGGAAGGGCAGGGCAGATGGAAAGGGTGGGCATGTACTTTGACCCCTACTTAGTCAGTACAAAAGAGGATGGGGAGGTGAGAGGGAGAGGGAGAGGCAGAGGGAGAGGGAGAAGAGTGTCCCTCACTAAGTGGAGTAGAGAAGGGAAGGGATGGGAAAAAGAGGGGTATGGGAACACGGATGGGGATAAGAAGAGAAATAGGCATGGGGCAAAAAATGGGGTGGGGATGGGAATGGAGATAGGGATAGAGATAAAGATGGGAATGGGGATAGAAATGGGGATGGGGATGGGGATGAGGATGGGGATGGAGGTAGAGATGGGGATGGGGATGGGGATGAGGATGAGGATGAGGGTGGGGGTGGGGATGGAGGTGGGGATGGAGATGGGGATGGGGATGGAGGCAGAGATGGGGATGCGGATGAGGATGAGAATGGAGGTGGGGATGGGGATGGGGATGAGGATGAGGGTGGGGGTGGGGATGGAGATGGGGATGGGGATGGGGATGGGAATGAGGATGGGAGGGAAAGGAATTGGATTCAACTCCTCACATGCTCAAGTCAGCCAGGGTGTCAGCAGCGAAGATGAAGGGCTTGTACATGTCATGGGTAAGCTGGAATACACTGTGGGGAGAGAGGAAGGGCAAGGTCATTCCCAGGCCAGTCCCTGCCCCAGAAAATCACTGAAAGGCCATTCTTCTCCTCTCTAACAAAGCAGCACTTCCCAGGCTGATGCTATCCTCCCATCTCCTCCCCATATCTGACCCTAATTCCCCAGCTCTCCCGCCTTGTCTGACCCCAATTCCCCCCAATCTCCTCCCATCCTCCATCTGACCTCCTTCCCCCACCCCAAGTCTGACCCCATTCCTTCCAATCTCCTCCCCCTACCCCGAATCTGATCCTCCCACATGGCCCTTGCTCACTATTTCTTCTTCTGGTCCCGACCACTCTCCAGGCTGTAGTTGGAGACATTGATCAGCCCTTCAGCCTTCTCATCCTGAAGGAAACAGATTCAGGAAGGAGAGAAGATTCTCAGACAGCTCAGAATTCTCCAGTACACATGAAGCTCCACTGAGGTACGAATCTCCCTTAGGGATCCCCAGGTTTGGGGCAGGGAAGGTGGGAGATGTTCGGGAAGGGTGGCCCTGTGGCCCAAGGCAGAGAGAGAAGCACGGATAAGAAGAGGAGGGTAGATGGGCAGAGGGATGAGCAAAGACAAGAAGAGGCATGCCTCCCAGGTAGACGGAGAAGGTCAGCCCTTGGTCTGGGACTGAACCATAGCAGATGCTGGGATGCATCAAGGCCTGGCGTCTCCTGTGGTAGCTGCACACACCCCACTTTCTCCCACAGGCCTCACCTGGGGCTGTCGGTACCAGTAGAGGGTATGACCCTTCAGCACCATCCAACATCGGCGCCAGCGGGGGCCCATGAAACCTCCAGGCACCTTCCGAAGCAGGAGCCACCCATCGCAGTCAGGACGGCCCAGCTCCCGGCATGACACCCGCCTCCGGCTCAGCCGAGTCGCCACCCCTGTGTGGTCCAGGGTTAGAAAAACCACCTTCTTTCTTCTGTGTCCTTCCCCCTATTCTGTCCCAAACCCCACTTTCGCAGGGGCATGAAGGGGGAGAGGACTCCAGGGTTAGAATCATGAAATTTGTAGAGCACTGTTGTTCAGCTATGTCCAATTCTTCCCATTTGGGGTTTTCTTGGCAGAGATACTAGAGTAGTTTGCCATTTTCTTTTCCAGCTCATTTTACAGATGAGGAAACTGAGGCAAACAGGGTGAAGTGACTTGCCCAGGGTCACACAACTCATATGGGTCTGAGGCCACATTTGAACTCAGGTCTTCCTGACTCCAGGCCTGGGGCTCTGTGCACTATGGTACTACGTAGCTGCCCTTAAAGATCCTCTAGTTCAACCTCCCCCATTTTTATAAAGGAGGATCAGAGAGAGCAAGGGACTTACCAAGAACACACAGCAAACCCAAGTCTTTTTACTACCCCTATGTCCATCAGAAAGAGCCACTTAAAGGAGGAGGCATCCCCAGCATCCCCTACCCTAATGTCTAGCAGGCTCACGTACCTTTGGATTTTGACTTCTTCCGAGTGCAGGAAGGATTCTGAGGGCACAAGGAGAGACCTCGGAGGTTATTTAGACCAACTCATACCTGAACAGAAGTTCCTTCTAACAGTTGATCATTCAGTCTCTAACTGAAGGCCTTTACTGATGGGGGACCCTTGACCTTCTAGAGCAACCTGCCCCCCCCCATCTGGAAACGTCTCAAGACCTCTCATCTTCAACAGGTTTTTCTTATATTGAGCAAAACTCTTTCCCTTTGCGGTTCCCACCTGTTGCCTTCTGGGGCCAAGCAGAATGAGCCCTTATATATATGCCAGCCCTTCAGACTGCTGGGGAAAGCAGCTGTCTCCTCTAGGTGCTCCCCATTCCTTCAGCCAGCTGTCATCTGGCCTAGTCTCTAGTCTAGCCTGGGCTCCGTCCTGGATACGTGGCTAGCACTGGAGGAAAGGGGATGGCTAGACCTGGGGGCTCCTCCCCCTCAGTTCCCTGCTTACCTTGTCTAAGGGCTCGGGGGATCCAGGATTCTCAGATTCCTCTCTTTCTGGCTGGGCTGCTGGGAGGGGATCTGCTGTTCTGGGGGAGCTGGGTACCCCGTCAGAGTCCCAGATATTACCACAAGCTAAAGGTGTGGTTGGGCCTAGGAAGACAACAGCCCTCTCAACACATACCATGTTCTGGGCCCACAGAGAACCAGGCATGGAGGCATGCCTAGGAAGGGTGTGGTCTGGAGAATGAACAGTGGGACCTAGATGTTCAGACATCCAAAACACTCCTCTTCTTGCATGATGGGGCTGGCTGGGGCATCCTATCAGTCTGTGGTACGTGTTTGGATGGGGGCGCAGCAAGCAGGGACATACTAAAGTACCAGAGATAGAATCAAAGAATGTTGAAATTGGTAGAAGTGGAAACAGCCTTAGAATATGGAATGTCAGAGCTAGGAGGAAACTTAGAACACAGAATGTGAAAGCTGGGAGGTACCTCAGAACACCAAATGCCAGAGCTAAGACAGCCCTTAGAACACAAGAAGTCAAAGCTGGGAGAGCCCTTAGAACACAGAATATCAGGGCTAGGAGGGACCTTAGAACACAGGATGTCAGAGCTGGGAGGGGCCTTAGAACACAGGATGTCAGAGCTGGAAGGGGCCTTAGAACACAGTATGTCAGAGCTGGAGGGGCTTTAGAACACAGGAGGTCAGAGCTGGAGGGGCTTTAGAACACAGGATGTCAGAGGTGGGGGGCGCCTTAGAACACAGGATGTTAGAGCTGGGAGGGGCCTTAGGACATAAAATGTTAGAACCTAGCATGCCAGAACCTGATATGTTCTTAGAACATTGATGGTTGAAACAGAATACCAAGGCTGAAGGGTCATCCAGCCCAAACCCCAGAGGAAGAAACTAGACCTTCATTTTTCTACTGAGGCCCAGAGAAGGGAAGAGATTTATCCAGATTCATACAGCTGGCCATATCAGAACTCAAATTAGAACCTAAGTCTAGAATTCTAATTCTAGAATTCCATATTAGAACTCAAGTCTAGAATTCTAATTCTAGAATTCAAATCCCAGGATTAGGACCCAAGCCTAGAATTCCCAATCCCTGACCTCACATTTTTTCCGCCTTCCTACCTGCCTCAGGGGAGCTGGGAGGTCTTGGGTCCGGGCTCTGGTCAAAGACGAAGACAGCAGCTTTGTCTCCTGAGGCTCTGTGGGGAACAGAGAGTGCCGGGGCCAAATGATCACTCGTCCCTATGTGCCATCCCCAGCACATGCCATACTCTGCTGTAGAGTTCATTACCTAGGAGATGGGGAGGCCAAGCCTGGTGACTGACTCCTTGAGCAGGAAGTGTCCAAGGGGCTCTGAGGAATAGGTAGGGAGAAATCATGAGTGAGGGACAAGGGGATGGAGAGCAGGGATGGGGAAGGGGGAAACGAACCCACCTGAGGGTCAGTCTTGGGCACAGGAACAGTCTTCAGCAGCAGTCTGAGGAGGGCCCGGTCCTGGACTAGTTGCCGGTACAAGCTAGCCCGGGGCCAGCCCACCTCAAGGACCAAGGCAGGAGGGCAGAGACTTAGGTCTAAGCTGGAATGGGGGCAGGGGCTGCCCATGAATTGCCCCCCACCCCCACTCCCACCCCAGTCCCCCACTACACAGGTGAGAGGCTCTGCTCTGGCTGGACAAACCTGCTCCCCATCCTGTCTTCTCCTGTCCTCAGTCTGAGTATCAGACCGTGCTCTCCTCCAGGAAGTCTTCCCTAGCTAACTTCACCCAACTCATTAAGTCTATTCCCCAATTCTCCCCACCCATGTCTGACAGCTAGGCTTCTCTACAATGTAGGCTTGTACCCATGTGTCCATCCTCTAGGTATGACCCGTCATCTCTTCCCCCCAGTAAAAGGACATAGAAAGGACAGGGGTTGAGTTTCTACATGGAAGAGGCTTCCCCCAAATGGGTGGGATCCCTCCCTGGGTCTCACCCTCAGAAGGCCCCCTTCTCTCCCATGCCAACAACAAGGCAACTGTCTAGAGATGTCATCATTCCTTCCCTGCCTGGGGACTCACCACCACTTGCCCGTTGACCTGGACAATCTCATCTCCAAGCAAGATCTGGGAACACCTGTCAGCAGGAGACTGTGGAGGGCAACGGGAGAGATGAGGGGGTTGGGGGTGGTGACGGAGCTCTCCCCCCACCTTGGAGCCTCCATCAGGCAGAGCAGCTGAAGAGGTCTGGAAAGCTGGAGGAACTTGCAGACAGGCATTAGAGCCCTGCATTCCTCCCTCAGGGTAGAAGGATGGGGCAAAGCAGGGAACAGACAGGATGACCAGGCCTCTTACCTCTGGGACCGTTCCAGACACAAAGTGGTGGTGGCTACTGGTGGTTAGGATTTCCAGGCCCTGGATACACAGACACACCCAGACACATACACCAAGCTTGGTGAAGATGGGGAAGTGAGAAGCATCAAGGTGCCTTCAGTCATAAGGGCTCACCCTGTATGAGTCAAGCACTGGACTACACTAGGAATTTGGAGTAAGGCAAGAACAGGTTCCCAGGGAGCTCAGAGTGAGGTCCCTTAGAACCTAGGATGTCAGAGCTGGGAGAGCCCTTAAAACCTAGGATGTCAGGGCTGGGAGGGGCCTTAGAACAGAGGATGTCAGGGCTGGGGGAGGCCCTAGGGATCAAATATTTAGTTGCTCTAAACCAGCTCCCCTAAACCAGTCTCCTTTTTTAAACAAAATTGAACCCTATATCGACCAAATTATTTCTCTAAGGTTACACAGACAGTTAGTGAAAGAGACTTATGGGTCTTGGACTCTTCGCCCGGGACTCTGACTTTCTGTCCTCAAAGGGCCCTCCCAGCTCTGACATCCTGTGTTCTAGGACGCTCCCAGCACTGACATTCTGGGTCCTAAGAGCCCTCCCAGCTCTGACATTCTATGTTCTAGGACCCTCCCAACTCTGACATCCTGTGTTCTAAGGGCCCTCCCAGCTCTGACATCCTGGGTTCTAAGGGCTCTCCCAGCTCTGACATCCTGTGTTCTAAGGGCCCTCCCAGCTCTGACATTCTATGTTCTAGGACCCTCCCAACTATGACATCTTGTGTTCTAAGGGCCCTCCCAGCTCTGACATCCTGTGTTCTAAGGCCCCTTCAGCTCCGACATTCTGGGTTCTAAGTCCCCTCCCAGCTCTGACACTTTATGCTTTCCAGCTCTTTGCAGGGTTCTCTAACTGCAAAATCCAGCATCTCGATAGCTCATATTTAAATACAGCTTTCCACCCAGTGTGTCATGTGACTCCACCGACAATCTTGTGAGGTAAGCAGTATCAGCATTACTACCCCCATTTCGCAGGGGAACACACTGAAGCTCTGCTAAACAATTTCCCTCAAGTCCCAAAGGAAGCATCAGAGCCCGAGAAGTCAAAGCCAGTTCCCGTGCCTGTCTCCGCCACCCCGGGCTGCCTCTACATCCCAGCCAAGGCCGAGGTTCGTAGAAGGGTCCGGCACGGGCTCACCAGGGGTTCCTCGGGACACCTGGCTCTCAGCTCCACCAGCTCCAAGACAGCCAGCTGATCCAGCAGGTCGTCAGGGCTGAAGCTCAGAATGGCGTCACAGATGCTCACAATGTTGTCCCCCTAGTGAGGCATAAGGGAGACGTGGAAAGAGGGGAGAGGGGAGAGATGAAGGTGTCTGGTCAGACCCCCACAGCCCTCCTCCATCATCTCTATACCAACTCCTCCCTCCCATCCCACAATACTCACAAGCCTCAGGATCTGGGCCTTCTTTTTTGCCACTGGGTAGTCCTAAAAAAAGAGACAGGAGGCCCAGGTGGACTCCCAAACTGAGCAGGGGGACCTGACTAGCCTCTGGATGAGAAGTTTCTTCCCCATCTCTCCCAGAAGGGTGGCCCCAGATGAGATCACTGCCTCTCTTAAAACCAGGTAGACACCAAGGATCAGAGTCAGTACCCTCTTCTCTTACTCGAATCTGGCCTCTTTCTTCTTACCTTGACCTGGGGTCCCTACATCATGCCTGCAGATAAGATTCTCCTCTGTTCTCTGCAGGGGACCCATATTCCGTCCTAGACAGACATGTGTCTCTGAAGGCACAGTACTCCCCTTCTCAGTGGGCCACACTTACCTGTTCTCAGACACAGACACACACACACACACACACACTCCCTCCCAGGGCCACACTCAACTTCCCCATTCCCAAACCCAAACTGGATCCTCAGTCAGGCCTCCTGCACTGTGCAGCCTTCTCAAGCAGGGTCCTAGGACCCTATAGTTTTCTCCCTGCCCTCAACTCATTCCAGCTATTCCTGGACCTGCCTCTATGACCTGCCAAATACAAAAACTCGAGCCTCTCTCTGGCTGCTCTTTTCCCCACCTCCCGAAGAAGGGGCCATTAGGGCCACATTCACAGCTCCCTCCTCCCCCTCCTCCAAGCTCCAAAACCCAATCCACTCCCTGGCCTGGACACATGAAAGTCAAGGTCAAGAAAGTCAGCAGTGGAGGTGGCCTGAGTCCTGCGGGGAGGGCTTGGTGGAGGAGAGTGGTAAAGACCAGGGCAATCCATTCTCATTCCAACTCCAGATGTCTCCTCAAATCCTGGAATATGTCTGTTCCCCTCTGGTACCTGAAGCCTGTGGTCTTCCTCAAGTGGCCAGTCCCCCTCCTCAGGCTGTCTGGCCCCCACACCCGATCCCTATCTGATTCACAGGTTATAAAAAGCATTGCTAGGATCCAATTCCTCCTGCCCCACCCCCTGGGCTGAGTTCAGTACCACAGCTAGTGTCAGGCTTGGGGTGGGGGTGGAGGGTCACTCACCTCCTGCAAAGCCTGGGCCAGCTCCCTGCACAAATCCCCGATCTCCTGGCAGGCCGAGAAGTCATTGATTTGAGAAAAAAGGTACCTGGGCACCAGGGAAGGTTGAAAAGACAGCTGAGCCTCAGGGATGGGGGTCAGAGTATTCTGGGGCAAAAGACCTCACAATCCTCCTCAGCAGAGGCTGAAATTCTAGGCATCAAGTCTGCCCAATATGGTCGCAGGGAGGTCCAGTGTCTACCCAAGTCAAACTTAGTTTCACAGCCTGAATCCCTTGTCTTCTCTCCAGGACTGTTTCCACCCACTATGCCCAGCAGCTAAAGGCTGGGGGAGAGAGCGGAAAGAATAAAGAACTAGAAATCAAGAGGCTGACGTTTCAAGTCTTGGTCCTGCTGCCAATTCACTGGATAACATTGGGTAAGCCATTCAACTTCCAGAAGCCTTAGTATTCTCAGCTGCATAATGGGGCCAATGGTCCCAATTTCATCTAACCCTTCTGAGGACTGTACGGGATATGGAACTGGTAAGAAGGCCCTTTGCAAACTGTCAGAAGCAAACATTAGATGTTATTACTGAAAATAGTTCATCAGCTACATTACCTGTTGAGCCAGCAGAGAAGGGCCCAAGCTGCTCGGACCAGCTCAATGGCTCCAGTGAGTAGGTCTGGGGCAGGTTCCCCATTGGCCCCAAGGCAGCCTGGGACAAGACTGCACAATTTGTGGGTTAGGGTCCGCAGCTTCTCTGTTAGCTTCCGGAGATTTTCAGTCTCTAGCCCAGAGCTCTGTAGCCGGTAAGAGGAACACAAGAGGTCACTCTCACACTTCTCTGTACCAGGCCCTCCCAACGGGAAGAATGGATTAGGAGGAAAAGGCCTTGGTCTGGGTAACTTTGGGCAGCTAGATGTCTCAGTGGATAGAGGGCTGGGCCTGGAGTCAGGAAGACCTGAGTCTGTCATCTTGGGCAAGTCACTTAAACTCTGTGTGCCTTAATCCATGGAAGAAGGAAATGTCAAACCGCTCCCATTTCTTTGCCAAGAAAAGCCCATAGATGATATTAGCATGCTATGGTCTATGGGGTCTCAAAGAGTCAGATGCAACTGAACAACAACAAACTTTGGGCAAGTCCCTTAATCCCTCTGGGCCTCAGTTTCCTCATCTGTAAAATGAGAGGACGGAACAATGATTTCCAAGGTCCCATGAACCTGTGTCTCAGCCCCAGCAAATAAGGTTGCGAGAAGAACAAGGTTCCGAGACCCTGGCCCATTGGAGACCTGGGTTCTGTCCTCTCTGAGACCTCTCTGCCCGGTGGGGGAACCTGGGGAAGGGCCCACCAGGGGATGTAGGCTCAATGTCCCTAGGGCCTACTCACCAAAGTTCGGAGCTGTTCCACCCCATCTAGAATAAGTTCTTGATGGCCAACGTGCCGGACGCCCAGGGCCTCCAGGCTCTGAGGACAGAGCTGAAGCAGATCACTCCCCAACAGGGCCCACTCCTCAAAGGGGTACCCTTGTACCAGGTCATCCAGGCCTGGGGGAGGAGAGATCCAGGAGAGCATGAGGTCACAGGACCTCCCCCCACCTCCCCTTCTCGATACAGCCAAGACAGGGGCTGCTGTCTCTGGCTGCCGCATCTGAGCCCCACACCCACGCTCCAGCCATGTTTCCTCACGCCTCCAGATCCAGCAGAAAGGGCAAGGCCTTCAGTGTGTCATCAGTCCTTGATTGGCCTCAAGGGTCCCTGGGTAAGCCCAGTTTTCATGATGTGTAGCCAAAAAGGCATCTAGATGGGCAGTGAACAATGTTAGACTTGGGAGCCAGGGATGCCAGAGTTCAGATTCTAAGGCAGATGTTCACTAGCTGGTTGACTCTAGGCAAGTCACTTAGCTTCCCAGCCTCAGTTTCCTCATTGGTAAAATGGGGGGACAACAGCACTATCTGCTGTGTTTGTATAAGGATCGAATGAGATGATAATTATCAATTGCTTAGCACAGTGCCTGGCATACAGTAGGTGCCAAATAAATGTTAGCTATTATTATTGTGAGGAACAAATGAGATAACAGATATGGTGCTCTGCACACCTTAAAGCATTTTGTAAATACTAATGGTTACCATTATTTTAAAATCCTTCCTTATTCCACTTGAGATGAGAGAAAATTTGACCAAAAGTCACCCTGAATTAAAGAGAAAGGAGGCCTGCATTTAAGACCTCGGGTAAGTCACTCATCTGCTCTGGACCTGTTTTCTCATCTTCAAAATGAGAATGATCTAGATAAGCTCTAACATCCCTCCCAGCCCTGACATCCTGTGTTCTAAGGCCCCTCCCAGCCCTGACATCCTGTATTCTAAGGGCCCTCCCTGCCCTGACATCCTGTGTTCTAAGGGCCCTCCCAGCCCTGACATCCTGTATTCTAAAGTCCCACCGAGCTTTGACATCCTGGGTTCTAAGGGCCCTCCCAGCCCTGACATTGTGTGTTCTAAGGCCCCTCCTAGCTCTGATATTCTGTGTTCTAAGGCCCCTCCCAGCTCTGACATTCTAGGTTCTAAGGGCCCTCCCAGCTCTGACATCCTGGGTTCTAAGGGCCCTCCCAGCTCTGACATCCTGTGTTCTAAGGACTGTCTCAGATCTGACCTCCTGTGTTCTAAGGGCCTTTCCAGTTCTGACAACCTGTGTTCTAAGGGCCTTTCCAGTTCTGACATCCTGTATTCTAAGGCCCCTCCACCTCTGACATCCTGTGTTCTAAGGGCTCTCCCAGCTCTGACCTCCTGTGTTCTAAGGGACCTCCCAGCTCTGACCTCCTGTGTTCTAAGGCCCCCTCCACCTCTGACATCCTGTGTTCTAAGGGCCCTCCCAGCTGACATCCTGTGTTCTAAGGACCTTCCCAGCTCTGACATCCTGTGTTCTAAGGGCCCTCCCAGCTCTGACATCCTGTGCTCTCACATTCCGTGCTCTAAGGGCCCTCCTGTTCACCTTCAGGTGCCTTCACTGCCTGGTTGAAGCTCCTCCATCTCCTGTCTAGAATGTTCTCTCTCCATACCTCTCGGAATTCCTAGTTTCCTCCAAAGCCAAGCTCAAATGCTCCTTCCAGCATGAGCTATTTCCTGATTGCTGCTTGCCGCCATCACACAGGCTTCCTCTCTATCCCCACCCCATCACCTCCCAATTTACCTAGTATTTTTTAAGTGTGTACTTGTGAAGATGATGATGATGATGGTTGTTATTATGGCAGCTAGGTGGCGCCATAGTGCATAGAGAGCACTGTGCTTGGAGTCAAGGAGACTCATCTGCCTGAGTTCAAATCTAGCCTCAGACATTTCCTAGCCTGCGTGACCCTGGACAAGTCACTTTGCCCTCTTTGCCTCAGTTTCCTCATCTGTCAAATGAGCTGGAGAAGGAAATGGGAAACCCCTCCAGTATATTTGCCAAGAAAACCCCAAATGGGGTCATGAACAGTCGGACACGACGAATAACAATTGTGGTCATGTTGTTTCCCCCCAGAGGGGCAGGGAGTATTCCATTGTTACCACTTAGCACAGTGCCTGGCACACAGTAGGGGCTTTGTATATGCTTATTAATGGGTCACTTGAAAGGAACACTAAGATAGAAAGCTCACCGCAATCAAAAGTTTCAGTCAGTTAGCTGTCTCTGACCTCCCCTCCTAAAGGGTACAAATTTTCAGTGTGAGCATTTAGACTTCAGCAAAAGCTACAAATCAGGGTTTGATTTATTTTTTTATTTTGTATTATGATTTATTTTGAACTTTATTATTATATACTATCCAATTATTCTATTTTATTATTTTTATCATCTAGACAGTAGAGAAAACTTAATAGTATTAAAATATTATATACATAAACGCAAAGGTTGGACTAGATTGGAGATTTTTTAATCTTTTTTTGAGAGGGAGGGGTCACAGACCCTTGGGCAGACTGGTGAAGCCTGTGAACCCCTTCTCAGAACAACGGATTTTTAAAAACATAAAATAAAATACATGGGCATATAAAGGAAACCAACTGTAGTGAAATCTAGCTATCAAAATGTCTAAAGACACACATGCACACAAATTCACAGACCCCAAGTTAATCATCTCTGGATTAGATCAATCATATGAACTGATGGGTCATCTACTCTAACCTTCTCATTTTGCAGATGTGGAAACTGAGGCCCAGGAAGATTAAGTGACTAACTTCACAGATAGTAAATGGAAGGAAGAAGAATTTATATAGCACCTACCCCCAGCCAGGCAACCCTACAAGGCAGGTGCTTATCCCCCTTTTATAGCTGAGGAAACTGAGGCAGAATAACTTGCCCTGGTTCACTTAGCTAGTAAGGTGTCTGAGGCTGGATTAGAATTCACATCTTCCTGACTCCAGCGCTAGCGCTCTATCTACTGAACCACCAGCTCACTGCCTTCAAGATAGGTCGATGCCACCACTGGTGGGGGCTCAAATCCCATCTTTTGAGGTAGCACTCTTCCCACAGTTTCTAAATTCCAATCTAGCAACTGTATGTTTCTTTTAGATTCATCTTCTCAATTAAGTCCCTGTTGCTACCTGCTTCTCCATCTCCCCCCACTTGTCTTTGGAGGGCTTCCTTCTCCTCCACCCCCATTCAGCCTCTCCAAGATGGTGCCTGAACCTTTGCTGGTTGAAACCACACACACGAAGGAAAAGAGCAATGGTTGGAGTTCCCATGTAACCTTAGCAAGTCAGTTTTTTCCTCCAAGATTTCCTCTGCTGTAAAATGACAGGGCTGGCCTAGGCAATCTGTAATTTCCTTTCTGGCTCCAAATTTATGACCACTAAGCCTGCACAAATGCTGTTTCTGTGGCCCTTCCCAAAACCTGTTCCTGGCTCTCCTCCTCCAGGAAGCCTTTCTTGATTCACCCTACCTGGTTTCTGCTCTCTACTTCCTCCCCTCTCTTCTCAGCACTGGTTTCTAGAATTTTCTACAATTGGGAGAGTTATAGTTGTTGGTCTTTGTCCTGAGTATACCTTCCCTTTCAAACTGGAGGCTCCCTGAGGGCAGGATCTCCCCCTACAGACTGGTCCAGGGGTTCTTAATCTGGGGTCTAAGAACTTGTTCATTTAAAAACATTTTTGATAATTCTAATGCAATATAATTTCCTTTGTAATCCTATGCATTTAAAACCATGACTCTGAGAAGGGGCGCAATCTGGCTTCACCGGACTGATGAAGGATCCATGATAAAAAAAGGTTACCCTGCTCTAGAAGCTTTTTCTCTAACCCTAATAACAGCTAGCAGCAGTTTTATAGTGCATTAAAGTTCCCAAAGCACTTTCCAAATATTATCTCATTTTGATCCTTACAATAACTCGGGGAGGTAGGTGCTATTATTTATTGCCACTTTACAGTTGAGGAAACTGAGGCAGGCTTGCTAAGGAGCACAAAGGCCAGATTTGAACTTGGGTCTTTGGGAATCCAGGTCCAGCTCCGTATTGAGTGATGTCAAAGAATGTGGGCAAATTGCCCCCTCTTTCTCTCACAGGCTCTAGTCACTTCCTCCCTTCTCAGTCTCTCCAACTGAGAAATGGATCTAATGATAGCCTCCTCCAGATCCCAGTGGCCTTTTGAAGATGAAGGAGATTATGATTATATCTGTATATTATATAGGCTGTGATTATAGCTCTGCCCAAGCTCTCAGTCCCTGAGATTGTAAACCCTCTGAGGGTGGGCAGAAAGGAGAGTGCAGGGCTGGTAGAATTCTGGGAAGTCTTTACCTGCTACTTGGTTCTGGGGGTGTCACTTAACCAATCAAAATGTCCACAGCACCGATTAAGCACCTACAAACTGCTAAATGTCTCTGCCTACCGGGAAGTTACATTCCCCGGGGACAGAGCACAAGAACACAGGTAAATAAGTATGTACAGGATAGAGACAAGGTACATTTCAGGCAGGGCTATTAACAAGTGTGCAGGATCAGGAAAGGCCTCTCGTAGGACCGGGCCTTGGAACTAAGTTGTGAAGGAAATGAGGTAAATTAAGATATCATGTTGACCTCTACCAGCTTCGGTTTCCTCATCTGCAAAAAAGGGCACAAAATACCTACACTGCCTGTCTCACAGGGCTGGGTGGGAAGGGCTCGGCAGACCTCATATCGCACTAGAAATGGGTAATTATTTCAGAAGACTGCCTTGCTGGCTCTTTAAGAAGGGAAGAGGTGTAGGGTGGGATGGGCCTGGAGTTCTGAAACTGGAAGGACCCTAAGAAGTCATTGAGCCCATTCTGGGTTTCCGAACAGGGCTGAGGATGCTCTCCTCCTCACATCACTCATTCCACGGAGGGACCCCCGGAGGGTTGGAGCTCAGGGTCCCGGAACTCACAACTTCCAAGCGTCCCACCTTTGGGAGGGCAGTGTAGACGAGGCACGCTCCCCCAGTGTCAGTCCCCCTTCCCTGCTCAGGCCAGTGTAGACTAAGCCCCGCCCCCAACTACCTGATCCTCCCTTCCCCCACTTCCGCAGACCCCCGGCCGATGTAGACCCCCACCTCCCAGCCCAGGGCACCCCTCTCTTACCCACCTCTCAGCCAGGCCACCACCGACCCAGGACCCCAGGATGCCACCGGCTCCATTGCGAATCCTGGATCGTCCCGCCCGGAAAATTTCCGCCCCCGAAACCCGGAGTCTTCCCTAGGCTTAGGGGAGGGCGGGGCCGGGCCGGGGGCGGAGCCTGCCACATACCTGCGCCCACGTGGCCCGGGCCAGGTGAACATCCCGGCTCACCTATTGGCCCCGCAGCTTTGCCAGTCAGCCCGGGGAGCCCGGCCCCTCCTCAGCCCCACCCCAGTCCCAACTCTAGCCTCGGGGGGCGGACGCGGCTGGAGCTAGACTCTAGGAGCGCTTCGGCTGGTCTGGGGCGTCCTGAGCTTTTGGACTCCGCACCCCTTCGGCTGCGCACGTGTCCCGCTTCCTTTCGTGGGCTGCTGCTCCTGGGCAGAGTGGGGGTGGGGCGCAGAGTAGGCTCACTGACCCACAAATACAACTTCTTCAGGTTACAAAACCCTTTACTACAGTCACAAGCTCTCACACGAACCCTAGCGGGAAGGGAATTGGGGGTCCGAAAAGAGAAAGGGTTTGGCCCTGGGGCTTAGAGCCAGTTGAGTACCAGAAGGGTGGCTGTGGCAGGCAGGCGCTGACCACTACCTGGGGCTGCCCATGGGGCGCTCACACAACCCTTAAAGACACCACACTACATTGGGACCTGACCAGACCAAATACGGAAACAGGGCCCAGAGGGCGTGAGTGTCACAGGGCTGGGAGAGGGATCCCAGCCTCTCCCTCCCCCAAGCCAGCCGGCCCCAGCCCCCTAAGGGCAGTCGGGGTCAGGAGCTCAATTAATCAAGCCACAAGCATCTCTTGAATGCCTGCTATGTTGCAGACCAGAGGAGGTGATGCCTGGAGAGCTGGCTTGGAATCAGGAAGACCTGTATTCAAGTGTCACTTCTGACACACGCAGCCTGTGTGACACTGTGAAGTCACAACCACTCAGGGTCACCAGGCAACTGGCTAAGAACTGTAAAATGCAAAACAAATGGATTCTGTATAAGTAGAGGGAAGCTACCCTCACCAAGGAAATCACAAGTCTGCTGGAAACAAAAATGGTCCCTAATACACAGAAACTGTGACAAAAAAAAAAAAAATGAAAACAGTGCCTTCTCGTGGGACTTCCATTCTACCAAGACAGAGATTCTTAACCTGGGGAATCTGTGAAATTAAAAAAAAAAATGTCTTAAGTGCATTTCAGAATAACTGGTTTCCTGTGTAATCCTGGGGAACCAAGTTTATGCTTTAAAACACATTCTGGTTCTCCAGGATGCCAAAGTCCATGACTCACAAAAGGATTAAGATTCCCTGGGTAGGGTGATCACAACAAACATGGTCCCAGAGAAATAAATACCAGGTATTGGAACAGTACAACAAACCTTGAGTTCCTGGGTTCAAATCATACTGGATTCTGAGGGCCTGTGTGTACTCTCTAGGCCTCATCTATAAATGAGGAGTGGGCCTCTGAGAACCCTTCCAGGTATCTGAATTTCATATACAAAATGGGGGGGGGGGGCACTAGAAACTGTCTTTTCAAGAAGTGGGTAGTTGAGCTGAGCTTTAAAAGAGCCAACTTTTTCAAGAGCCCCTGCTGTTCCCTTCCCTGGCACCAGGGGGGTGTGGGTGGCACATAATGATACATCCTCATCATGAGAACCAAAACAAAAGCATTTTGGATTGTTGATCAATCCAGGTGAAGGAAAGAATGCCAGGTGAGCAGTCAGAAGACATGGGCCATATCTAGTTCTGCCTCTGCCCCCTGGCAAATGAGGGGGCCTCAGTTGCCTCCTTTATAGAATAGGTATATTTCTGTAGCCGCAAAAGCATGGGATGAGTGTTTGCAGCAGCTTTCTAACCCTAAAAGCACAACAGAAATGAGCCTATATAACCTCACCCTGGACCAAAAAAGGAGTTTCCTCTGCTCTCCAAAGCTAGGGCTGCTCTATGGTTACCAACCCAGTTAGGAAGGAATTCAATTTAAAATTTATTAAGGGAGAGGGGCTGTGATAGAAGGAAGACCAATATTCGGAGTCATGAGTCCTGAGTTCAAATCCTCAGGTGGTTGTGGGCAAGTAACTTCCCTTCTCCAGGCTTATCTCCTCTTCTGTAAAATGAAGTGGAATTAAACATATTCGGAAGTCAGCCAACGAACATTTACTCCGTGCCAAGTACTGTAGTAAATGCTAGAATTGCAAAGGCAAAAAATAAAAATAAAAAAGAGTATACAGCATTAGCAGCTAGGGGAACTGAGAAAGGGCTCTGAGAGAAGGTGAGATTTGGGCTGAGTCTTGATGGAAGCTAGAGAAGCTAAGAGGTAGAGATGAGGGGGCAGAACATACCAGATATGGGGGGGGGGGGGCACGGCCAAAGCAAAGGCCAAGGGGTGGGAGATGAAGTAGTGTTCAAGAGTTATGACCAGACCCTTGGTTGGTAGTGGGGGGAGAGGGGAAACAGTAAGGTATAAATCTGTAAAGGTAGGAATGGACCTAGTTATGGGGCTTTATATTTGACCCTGGAAGTAACAGGAGCCACTGGAGTTCATTGGTGGGGTAGAGTTCTAACATGGCCAGACCTTTGCTTTAGAAAGGCGTTGGGAGATGAGGAGAGAATGGATTGGAGTGGGAGAGGGAGCCAATTTGAAGGCTGTTGCAGGAGTCCAGGCCAGAGGTGCTGAGGGCCTAGACTCAGGCTATGGTTGTGGCCATGAGTGGGGGGAAGGTATTCAAGAGATATTTGTTACTGGAGTGTCGAGTGAGAACCAGAGAATAACACAGATTTCTGACTGGGAGCATGATGGTGGTGCCTACAATATTGATTGGGAAATTTAGAATGGGGGAAGAGTTATGGGGAAAGACAATGAATTATTTTGGACATGTTGAGTTTGAGCTGCTTATGGGACGTCCCGTGTGAGATACCTGAGAGGGAGCTGGTGGCTAGCTCATCAGAGAGATGAAAGCTGTGCACGAATCTGGGAATCAGCTCTATATAGTATTCCATGGGAACTAAGATCACCAAGTCAGAGGGTAGAGTGAAAGGAGGACCAGGAACATAGCCTTGGGGGACAGCCACAGTTAGAAGGCATGATGGGAATGAGGAACCAGCAACGGAGACCTAGGAGCTGTTGGACTCGTAGAAGAACCAGGAGAGCAGCGTGACGAGAACCTAGAGGAGACAGCGTCCAGAAGGAGGCTATCGCCAGGATCAAAGGCAGCAGCAGAGAGGTTAAGACGCCCAAGGGAGTGAGAAGAGGCCATTCGATGCGGCAAGATTACTGGTAACTTTGGAGCAAGCAGGTTCAGTTGAATGACAGTGAGGTCAGAAGCCAGACTGCAGGTTTAGAAAAACAGGAGGAGAGGAAGTGAAGGCACTGATTAGACATGGCCATCTCAAGGAGCAGAGGGAACAGAGAAATATAGGCTAGGTAGCAGAGAGGGTCTACATCATATACAGATAGTGTCAAAGGTGGGATTTGAACCTGGGCCCTCTGACTCCAAATCCTGCACCACTGTTAGCTGCATCTTGAGGGCTGAGATATCCCATTGCTCCACCCAATAACATCCAGGACACGAGTTCAGGCAGGATCAGTGATCTCTCCCACCCCTACCCCAGATGACGCGTACCCTGCTGGTGTGAGGCCTCCTTCCTCCTCATATTCAGGTGCCTGCCTCCATGGCAGGAAGTGGGGTGGGCACAAAGGCCTGATTCCAGCCTGATGCTGATATCTCTTGACAGCTGCCGCCCGGGCTGGCCCAATAAGGGGAGGGGACCTGATTTAAAGGACCCAGTGCTGTCCCTGCTGCCTGTGAGTTGTGGGCGGGCAGCTGAAGGTGAGCATCATCTCCAAGCATACATGCCTTTGGGTTGGGGGGTGATGAAAGGACCTTTCCTGGCATGGGGGTTAGGGGTACAGAGGAAGGTTCAGGGACTGGAAGATACAGAGCTGAGTACCCAGTAATAAGGAGAAGGAAGTAGGGGAGACTGTGTACGTGTGTGTGTTGGGGGGGGGGCTGTGTGAGCAAGAGGTAGGGACATAGCAAGAATGTAGCCCTAAGCGTTGCTGCCCCCTCCCCCTGACCCAATTTCTAGATAGTGGTTTTCATTCCTCTCCTGCCCTCGCCAGACGGCCACCAAGAAGACAAATCCACCGCCCCCTTGCCCCCCAGCCCTAGGCCAACCATGCGCTTTGGACGACTGACCCCCGGCTATTTTCGGATGCTAGAGGTAACTCCCCCTACCCCGTAACATACCAGACTCCCTTGTCCTCTATCCCCAGCCTGCCACAGTAGGAACCAGCCAGGCACGTTGCATGCCGCCTGAGCAGCTGGGCCCCGCATGCTAGCCCTGCAGCACTGATGCGAGAGAGCATCGGGATGGAATGTCCCTGGGAGGGAGGCCATCCTCCTGCCCTTCCTGAGCCCGAGCAAGAAGTGGTAGTGTTATTGACATCTCCCGCCAGCCTCACCCCTTCTCTGTGGCACCCCTCCCCTCCCAACCCCCCGCCGTCTGCATCCATAAGGCCAGAGGGAACACCCGGGGATCTTGATGGACTCCCTGGCTGTCTCCCCCCCACCAATACTGCTCCCTTTCTACCCCATTACCCAGATGCAAGTGGCTGGGGAGCTGGAGGCAGAGCCCCGGAACCAACTGGTAGGTGCCCTGGCCACGCTACTGGCTGTGTTCGGCCTAGGTCTCTCCTTCTACAGTGTCCGGCAGCTGGTGGTTCAAGGAAAGTCCCCGAAGACCCCATGACAGGACAGGGAGCCCCTGGAAGTCTGGGGGGCAGCATCCATCTCACCCAATATCCAGAGGAAGAACTCTTCTTGTCTCTCTTTCTACCATCCCCCCTCCCCCTGCCCTATCAGATGGTGGCCCCAGCAGTCTGGGAGGCCAAGGGGAAGAGAAAGGGGTACAGGGAGCATCCATGCCTACCTAGGCTGGAGAAGTGGGAGCCCTGGATGGAATAAACCTGGAAAACTTCAAGGTGCAGACACAGAAGACGTGCCATGACTAGGGCTCCATCTGGTGATGTGTGTCCAAAGCAGAGTAACAGGGAGGGAAGGGTTCTCATTCCCTTGATCCCAAGGGTCAGCACGTGGCAGAGTCCCACAGGCATAGCCCATGGGCAAGCATGCCTTGAGCACTAGGGACATAGGAACTCCTGGGGGAATGTGGATGGGGAACAAGCATCAGCTCCAGCCTGGCATGCAGGGGAAATCAGAAACATGATGGACACAGAGCAGCTCAGCTCCTTTATTGGGGAAAAGTAAGAAGAGTCTGCTCTGAGTGTTGGAGGAGAGATACTGTCCAGCCAGCCCAGCCTAGCATGGCTATCCTCTGCTTTGGGCTGCATCAGCTGGCCACCTCCATATCGGATGTCTCGGTGGATACCTCTGTGGGCACTGCCAACCATTTGGGGGGCACATATGAGCCCATGCCCGCTGCCCGCTCTGCTTCTTCCTGACTGTAGGGTTCTACTGTCAGCTGCTTCAGCCTGTAGAAAAAAAGGGGCCAGAGTTAAAGAAGGGTCAGGGCAAGACTGGGAAGAAATGGGGAAGGAAAAGATCAGAGGGGGGGAATCTAAGGGAAGAGGTGAGAAGCTAGAGAAAAAGAAGAAATGCTGTGGGGGAGGGCAAAGAGGGGAAGAGGAGAAGGAGAGAAGAATGAAGGGCTAGGAGAAGGCAAGCAAGATGGGTCCTTCACAGCTGGAGGGAGCCAGCCCTAAGTCTCCCACCTTTTTTTGTGATCTTTGGACTTCAAATGATTCTTCAGGCTGGTAGTATCAATGAAGTATCTCCTGGAGGGGGATAGAGGTAAGATGTGAGTAGAGGGTCCTTTTCCTCCCCTCCACCCCCCACAGAACAAGAGCTAGAAAAGGAGGCACCCAGACAAATCTCTGGCCTGAAAACTTGATCTTTCATGTGCCAGCTTCCTTTCCTTGCCTGGCCTTGGACCAGTCCATCCCCTTCCTAGCCTCCATCCCCCAGTCTCAAACCCCAACTGCCAAAGCCTCCATTCCCAGGTCTCCAATGTCCACAGGTTCCCGTTACCCAGCTCTATCTCCCAAAACCTCCACCCTCCAGGTC
This sequence comes from Phalanger gymnotis, assembly GCA_028646595.1. NCBI lineage: Eukaryota > Metazoa > Chordata > Mammalia > Diprotodontia > Phalangeridae > Phalanger > Phalanger gymnotis. The sequence goes on from CM053622.1 coordinate 768,332,100, forward strand.
CTCAATTACCATCCGCACCAAACCCCACAACCCTTTTAGTCCCCAGGTCCCCAATTTCCCATCCCTCAAGCCTTCACCTCCTAGGTTCCCACTTCCAAACCCTCCCAAAGCCTCCAGTCTCCTAATTCCCTGCCCTAGCCCCCATGAACCTCTGCTCCCTAGGTCTCTACTTCCCAGCCCCCCATGAGCCTCTGCCCCTAGGTCCCCACTTCCCAACCCCTCATGAGCCTCTGCCCCTAGGTCCCCACTTCCCAGCCCCCCATGAACGTCTGCCCCCTAGGTCCCCACTTCCCAGCCCCCCATGAGC
>CM053622.1:768332906-768397511 GCA_028646595.1 Phalanger gymnotis
CTGGGTCCCCCATCCCCCCTGCCCCACCCCCACTTCCCAGCCCGGCCCCCGGAAGACCCGCCCCCGCCCCGCCCCTCCCGGAACTCACGCGCAGGCCAGGCAGCGGTGGTGGCCCCCTCCCGGCAGGTCAGGGTCCGGCTCTGCGTCCGGCTGTGGCCGGCGGGCGGCGCTGTCTGGCCGCAGGTCCCGGTGAATCTCGTCCAGGTCCGGCCGCCGCCGCTTGGCCTTCAGCTGGCGGGCCAAGGAGTGCGCGCGGTGAGCGCCGGTGCGCCGGGAGCGGGCCATGGCCTCGGCTGGGAAATAAGACTCGGGGCTGGGGGCCGCCGGGGCCCACGTGAGCTCGGCTTCCGGGCCGGGTCGTGACGTCACGGGGCGGGCCTACGGGGACGCTCGGCCCGAGCGCCCCCTGGCGGACTGGCGGGGTCTCGTTCCCGGTCCCCAAACGTGTTAACCGCATTGCGCCAGGCAGACAGAGGGGGTTCTCTGGAGTGAACCCTGTCTCTGCCCCCGGGGCACAGGGAACGAAGCTGAGCCTCCTTCCATCCACCCGGTTCCGTTTCTCCGGAAACTGCCCCTCCCGCCCCCGAAGTGTCTCGTGCGCCAGCTGCTCCAGACGAGCCTCGGGGCTCCTGGTCTATGCACAAGCGTGCCTTCGGGGAGCTCCAGACCAAATAAGAGACAGTCCCCGCCCTCAGCCCATAGATCCGTCAACATTTAGGAATCCTACTATGTGCCAGGCGCTGTGCTTAGTGCCGGGGATGCGGAATTAAACAAAGGAGCAGGCCCCTTGCCTTCAATCCATCAACATTTGTGAAGCACCTACTATGTGCCGGGCAGCCAGGTGGTAAAGGAAGACTCATCTCCCTGAGTTCAAATTTGGCCTCAGACACTTCCTAGCTGTGTGGCCCTGGGCATTTCACTTCACCCTCTTTGCCTCAGTTTCCTCATCTGTAAAATGAGCGGGAGAAGGAAATGGCAAATCAGTCCAGTATCTTTGCCGACAAAACCCCAAAGGGGGTCACTAAGAGTCTGATGAGACCGAACAGCAACTACTATGTGCCAGGCACAGTGTTTAGTTCTGGGGATACAAGAGACAAAAAAAGAGACAGTCCCTGCCTTCAGTCAATCAACAAACGTTTATTAAGCACCTACTATGTGCCAATCAAAGTTTATTAAGTAATACAACACAGACTGAGCACTGTGAATACAAGAAGAGGCAGAGGATAGTCCCAGCCTCTCAAAGAGCTCACCCTCCAGTAGGGGAGATTACATACAAGCCATATGCAGGATAAATGGGAGATAATTTTTGTTTGTTTTGGAGGCAGTGGGGTGAAGTGACTTGCCCAGGGTCACACAGCTAGAAAGTATCGGGCTCTGGATTTGATTCCAGGTCCTCCTGACTCCCCATGTGCCACCTAGCTGTGGCAAAAGGAGATAATTAACAGAAAGAAGGCACTGGAATTAAGGGGTTGAGGAAAGCTTCTTGTAGAAGGTGGATTTTAGGGAAGGAGGCCAGGGAGGTCAGTAGTGGGAGTGGAGGAGGGAGGGCATTCCAGGCATGAGGGGCAGCTAGAGAGAATGCCCGGAGTTGAGAGACAGAGGCTGTTCATGGAACAGCCAGGAGGCCAGTGTCAGTAGATGGAGGAGTACCTGGTGCATAGGAAAGTTGTAAGAAGACTGGGAAGGTAGAAGGAGCTAGGTCAGGGGTGGAGAGCCTGCAGCCTGGAGGCCACATGTGGCCTTGTAGGTCTCAAGTACGGCCTTGTGACTGAGTCCAAGTTTTACAGAACAAATCCTTTTATTAAGGGACTTGAGAACCTAGAGGGCCACGTGTGGCCTGGAGGCCACAGCTTCCCCATCCCTGCTCTAGGTCCTCAAGTGCAGCCCTTTGACTGAATCCAAACCTCACTGAACAAGTCCCATTTGTTCAGTGAAGTTTGGATTCGGTCAAAGGGCTGCACTTGAGGACGTAGAGGGCTACCTGTGGCCTTGAGGCCAAAGGTTCCCCACCCCTGGGCTAGGTCATGTAGGTCTTAGAGTGCCAAAGAGAGCATTTTGTGTTTGATCCTGAAGGTGATAGGGACCCACTGGAGTTTATTGAATAGTGGGGTGATGTGGTCAGACCTGTTTAGGAAAATCACTCTAGGGGCTGAATGGAGGACAGACCTGAGGCAGGCATAGTTCCAGGAGCATAGCTCCTTCCAAGGAAACAATAGAGACATGTAAAAATAGATCCAATGAAGCAGCAGAGGGAGAGGCAGCAGAGGGAGAGGCAGCAAAGACCAGACCCCCGGTTTCATTAGCTAGTGGCCCATTGGATGGGGCCTGGACTTAGTGTTGTGAAAACCTGGATTCAAATCTGATCTCAGATGCTTACTGTTTGACCCTGGGCAAGATAGTTAACCTCTGCCTCAGTTTCCTCATCTGTAAAACGGGGATAATAAGAGTACCTACCATTGTTGAGTAGATCAAATGAGTAACGACAGCTGCGAAGTACCTTAAAGCTCCATATACAATGCTAGCAATTATTATTTAGAAGTCCGGGCAAGGAAACTCCCTTGAAAATGGGGATCAGCAAATACTCTGCAATGTATTGTCCTGAGGCGCTGAGAGGATGTATATGGGGCAGGTTGGAGCAGCCAGAACATATCAAGCTGGGACTTGAACCTCCAAGGCCAGCCCTTTAAACCACTGCTGCCTACCAAGAGGCAAAGTACATACCAAGTGAATAAACACAGGTAACAGGGGATGGCTATGGAGATAGGGTTGAACCCGCAGCTTCCAAGTCTTCTATCATCCTGGTGCCCTTCCTGTCTGCTCTGGTCTACATTCGGACTAGAATCTGCCCCAGAAATGGGCCCAATTCCATTCAATCCAACTAACATTTATTAAGGCCTGCTAGACACGGAGAGAACCATTATGACATTCTGCACAGAGTCAGAAAGGAATGGATGAAAGAGAAAATGCTTATTAAAGGCTGGATGCTAAGCACTAGGGAGGCCCTGGGTTTCAATTCTGCCTCATGTACTTCCTAGCTGCAGGACGTTGGGCAAGTCACCTAACAGAGCTTCCTCTCCAACGTGCCTGAAGGTTGTGAAATGCCTCTGTAGAGAAAACTAACCAGCCCAAAAGGCAATCCCTCGCTCTGTTACCCCGGTACAGTGTAGCACACAAATGGTATTGAGTTTGTCCCTAAACACAATGAACCATCTAGAGAGGGCATGGGTTCCTTCTCGGAGGGCCTCAAGCAGAGGGTGGACAACCACTTGACGGGTATGTTGTTCTGGGAATTCCTTGCAGGCCTGGGTTGGACTAGATGGCTGGTCACTGAGGTCCATTTCAATGCTGTGAATCTCTCTCTCTCTCTCTCTCTCTCTCACACACACACACACACACACTAAGCCAAGGTCTCTCCAATAGCTTAAGTTACTCAAGATGTGTTCTCACTAGGGCGGAGGACAGCAGGGTTGTCGCCTTCTGCCTCTTTAACTACAGCTGGAAAGTACAGTTAGTTTCTATTTCGCCCTGCCAAGTTAGGCTTTCAGACTGGAACATCCTTAAAGGAATGCGCCCCCCCCCCCCGCATTTCGAGCCCCCAACCTTGTTCATACAGTCTCAGGTGCTTCATTGAGGTTTATTGGATTGAATGGGAAATGATCCAGGCAATGGTAAGCTTGAAGTCCATGAAGATCCCTGGGGGGTTTTCCCATGAACCCATGTCGTCTCCCTTTTCTATCTTATGCTTGTGTAGGAGTTGTAGGCTAATGGAACACAGGGATGACACCCCAGAGATGCTCATGGCCAATGGGATGTGGGGGAGGGTGGCCTTGGTCTCAATCAGGCCAAGGGGGAAGAGAATTCTCATGGGAGAATTCCTCCCTGGAGCTCCAGCAGATGAATGTTTTTAGGGCTGAGGCGTACCAGATGTATCGCTCCCAGCCTGGCAGGCAAGGGTTAGGGAGGAGAGGATGGGGTGGGGGGCAGGGGGAAGGAGCCTCACTCTAGCTCCAGCCCTATGTCCCCAGGGCCTGGTTCCTCCTAGACCAGGAGAAACCAAATCTGGAATGAGGAGCAGTCAGGGACTCAGTAATAATTCAAGGACTTGGGCTATTTGGAGCTGGTTGCTGGGAGACAGGGTCACAGGGCTGAGCGTCTTTTCCCCCCCTCCAGGAAGGGGGAATCAGTTACGGGTCCAGACAATGCTGTGAAATCTGAGACCAGACAGGCCGAGGGGCCTGCCTAGGACCCCCATTACCAAATATCAGCCAGATCATTAAGGTTAAACAAGGGCAGTAGACCGAAAATGCAAAAAGTGTGTCCATGACCATCAGGTTGGATTTTTTTAAAGGGCAGTTGTCCTTGTTGTGGGGAGTGCCTGTCCTAAGTTTGGGGATGAATGAGATGGGAAGGATTTGGGGAAAATTTCTCTTGAACCTTCCCTCTCTCATCCCAGGGGGATGAGGAGGAGCCTGAAATCATCCTGGGCCCTGCAGCTGCCACAGATGAACTGAAGGAAGGTGGGGGTCCCTACCTCCACCCCAGATGCCTCCAGATCAGATTCCTGCCCCCAGGGCACCAGGCCAGGCAGGGAAAGCTGGTTTATCTTTAATGAGGTCACCTGATCCCAGAGGGCAAGAGCCAGGCCCAGCCAACTGGCCATGTGAGATGGGCACTGGTACCCACTGAGCCATCATCGCCTGCCCTGTGCCCTGGACGGTGCCCCTACAACCATGAACCAGGCCTTTTGGAAGACCTACAAGTCAAAGGTGCTACAGACCCTGGGCGGAGAGTCTAGGGAAGAGCTCTCAGAAGAGGTGGGTGACCCAGGCGCCTAACAGACGGCACAGTCTGGGCAGGGGGCAAAGGCGACCGGGAAGGAGTGGGGAGGAGAACGAGGGAAAGGAATCAATATGCTGGCACTTCAGGAACCACCGCTGGATTCCTGGCTTAACTGCTTATTTGTTGTGTGAGCTTAAGCAACTCAGGCTGTCTCTGGCTCAGTCCAAATGAATAATAATAGCATTTATTAAGTGCCTACTGTGTGCCAGCTACTGCATTATGTCAAAAAGTGAGAACAATTCTACTAGACCAGAAGTTCTTAAAGTGTGGTCACAGGCCCTTGGGGGGTCTCCGAGACCCTTTTAAGAGGTCTGCAAAGTCAAAACTATTTTTATAATACTACAAAGATATTTTAATTTCCAATATGGTAAGTATTAATATAACCCACATGAACAAAAAAATTGGTGGGGAGGGAGGCTGTGGTCCACAATAATTTTTAAGATGGCAAAGGGGTCTGAGAACTCCTGGGCTACAGAATCTCTCAGGTCCCTCACATTGTTCTCAGGTCCATTCTAACTTTGACATTCTTTGCTCTAGGGGCCCTCCCAGTTCTAAATTCTCTGTTCTAAGAGTCCTCTCAGCTCTGACACTCTGTGTTCTAAGGGTACTCCCAGCTCTGAATTCTCTGTTCTAAGGGCTCTCCCTTCTCTGACACTCTGTGTTCTAAGAGTCCTCCCAGCTCTGACATTCCATGTTCTAAGTCCCCTTCCCACTCTGACATTCCATAACAAAAGGAACAGGAACAAGATGAGAGAATGGGGAGGGGAAAGCAGGAAAGAGAGAGGAAGGCAAAGTTGGAAAGGATGAGAAGGGGGGAGGGGACAGGAGGAAGGGGGGATCTGGGGCCCCAGGGAGACAGGTGTCTTCCCAGGGGACAGGGGATGGATGCCAGATTTGACTTGGAAGAACATCAGCTGGGAACGATAGGGGCCAAGCGTACCTTTAGAGTTTCTAATCAAGCTCTGACCCAGACTATTTGTCCTGACATCAGAGATGGGACGCTCCAGTCCTCCCATGGACATATTATCTCCCTGATGTAGGCACTCCCTCCAACAGCCCATCTGTGCTTGCTCCTCCCAGGTGACTTTTGTCCGTGGCCTCTCATAAATCTGGCCTTGTCAAGAATGCTTCTGGGGAGGGGTCCACCCGACATACTTGACATTGCCCGGACAGCGTAGAGATCCTGGGAAAAAATGGGGGAGGAACAGCCATCTTCATGTGGAAGCTATTTGGAATGGTCTGGGGCATGTCCTGGGCAGGTATCTGTGTGAGCAGAGGGGAGGCCTATCTGTGCAAACGTAGCTGGGTGCTGTGGAGGGAGCACTGAATTTGAAATCAAAAGACTTGGGTTCTAATATTCTCTCTGATATTAGTGGTGTGACCCTGGGTAAGTCTGTACAATGACATGGTTCAATTCAATGGCTCTTGGGCTTTTCCCCCACTTTGTATGAGGCCTATAGACACAGACCATAAGAACTGGAAAGGAATTCGGAGCATATCTAGTTCAATCCCTCATTTGCAGATGAGAAAGCTGAGGCCCCTAAAGGAGAAGTGACTTATCCAAGGTCACACAGTGAGATAGTGGCAAAGCTTGTTCCACTGAACCCTAGTGTTCTTATATGCACAGGCTGTGTGTATAGTCTGACAGTCAGTCAGTCAACCAGCATTTATTAAGCATCTACTGTATGTGTCAGGCAGCTAGGTGGTGTAGCCCACAGGGCACTGGGCCTGGAGTCAAGAAGAATCATCTTCCTGAGTTCAAATCTGGCCTCAGACGCTTAGCTTGGAGACCCTGAGCAAGTCACTTCACACTGTTTGCCTCAGTTTCCTCATCTGTACAACGAGCAGGAGAAGGAAATGGCAAATCACTTCAGTATCTTCGACAATAAAAAACAAACCAAAAGTGCCAAATGGTGTCATGAAGAGTCAGACACACAACAAAACATGTGTTAGGCACTATGCTAAGTGCTGGAGAAGGGAAGAAAGGCAAAAGACAGTCCCTGCCCTCAAGGAGAGCAGTCTCATGGAGGGGACAACATGCAAATAACTATACAAACAAGATTTGTACAGGGTGTCCATCACAAAAGTCTGAAGCTTATTAAAGCTTAAAATTGCACTAAGACATTTGGGGTACCCTGTACCTCGTAAATTGGGGTTAGTCTCAGGAAGGCTCTGAGAGAAATGTATCAGTACATATGGGTATAATGCAGTGGGGTGGATATGTATGAGAGGGACACAAAGGGATGGGTTGGAGGGGGTGGTCTGTGTGAAAAGAAAGATTGTGTTGTTGTACACAAGGGGAGAGGTGGGCTGAGAGCGCAAGAGGAGAAGGTGTAATTGTGTGTGGGAGGAGGAGGTAAATGTGGACTTGAGGGGGCAGTGAGGCCGTAGGGGGCAGGACGTGGGGGTGAGGAAGAAATGGGCTTTGGGAGGTAGGATTGGGTGTGAGGGGAAGACAAGTGTGTTTGAGGGAGGGGAGGGGAGTAAGAGGGGACCTGGGGGTATATTGTGTGCTGCCCCCCCCTCCCCGCCACAGCTGGGCTTGGGGCTTGTGTCACAGACAGAGAGGCCAGTGCCAGCAGAGCAGGAAGATGTGCAGCTCACAGAGGAGGCCAGCAATCCCGTGTCTCAGCTGGCCCGGAGGGTAAGGCTGCCCAGCTTGGACAACTGAGCATCCAGTGGGGGGGGGAAGGGGAGGGGAGAGGAGAGGAGAAGAGGGGAGGGAGAAGAGGGAGGGGAGGGGCAGGGGAGGGAAGGGAGAGGGGAGGGAGGAGAGAGAGGGAGGGAGAGGGAAGGAAAAAGGTTTCCTAATTTGGGGCAGGGAGTCATCTGTGACTGGTACCTCTATCATTGACTTGGCTCTTCCTCCCTCAGGTCCAAGGTGCTGGGGTGAAAGGCTGGAGGACAATGTCTTCCTTGTTCAACAAAGAAGATGAGGACAAGTTGCTGCCTTCAGAACCCTGTGCTGACCAGTAGGAGGGGATTGGGAAATGGGTGGATGTCCAGGACATATGGCTTCTCCTGATCTCAGGCTGGGGGTGGGGAGAAGAAGAGGGTGCCTTTGGGACTTGCACCTCAATTTCTCCCCTTATAGTCCTTTCTGAGTCTAGGTCTGGGTCTCTGGGCTTGTGTTCATGTCTATGAGGCCTGGTCCAAGTCTGCGGGCCTGTTTGTTATCTTCCCTCCAAGGAACAAGTTGGTGACTGGTCTTGGGAAAGTCACCTCACTGCTCAGCCTTGCTGAGGGTTGGCCTGTCAAAGCCTGGCCAGGTAGCCTCTTTCCCCAGTCACCTGTAAAAGTGATAAGATGATCTTCTAGTGACCTTCCTTCCTTCTCCCTGTTCCTGAGGATCTCTGGATTCCATACCCTGCCCCTCTCATCTACCTGAACCCTGACTTCCCAGCCTCCTGCCCACCCTTTCCACTTCCATCCCACTGGCTGCCCTATCTACATCTGTCCATCCATGGACATAGACCCACCTCGATCTCACAAACGGGCCCTCCTAGCCACCCACCCCCACACAGACACAGACACACACACACACACACACACAGACACGCACACACACACACAGAAACACAGACACACACACAGAGACACACACACACAGACACACACACAGAAACACAGACACACACACAGAGACACACACACACAGACACACACACAGAAACACAGACACACACACAGAGATACACACACACAGACACACACACAGAGAGACAGACACACACACACACACAGACACACACACACGCAGAGACACAGACCCACAGAAACACAGACACACACACACACACACACACACACACACACACACACCCCTTTCCTCCTCTCCCTCCACAGCCATCCTCATTTCAGTTCCTCCCTCAAACCCAGTCCCCATTTCTCCCCTCTTCAGACCCCTCCCTATTAGTCTTCACACAAATGCTGTTTTCCTCTAACCATTACCATGTGCCCTTCTACCTATCCCCAACACACCCCTCCCCATAGCCCTCCCCCCGTGCCCATGCCCCTCCACCTGCCATCCCCTCACTCACTCATCTCCCCAGCCTGTCTCCTCAGAACCCCCTTCCCTCCACACTTTCCCCTCTCTCCTCTGTTGTACTCCCACTCCATCACAAAATCACAGACTAACTTGGAAGGGATCTCAGTGACCACCTGGTTCAACCCTCCACAAAAGAATAAGACATTGGACTTGGGTCTGGATTCAAATTCTGCCTCAAGACATTTACTAGCTATGTGGCTGTGGGCAAGTCATTTAATTAATGTCCTGGGGACTCAGTTTCTTCATCTGCAAAAAAAAAAAGCCCCTTGCAGCTCCTACGCTATGCTGCTTTCTTTCCCTTTTCTCTTCCCCTTCCCCTTGGCACATTTCCCTCTCCCCTTTCTGTCCTCACCCACACAGCCCTTCTCTCCCCCCGCAGTCCCCTGGCAGCACCGCCCATCATGGAGGATGCCCCCAAGGGGCCAGGCTTCTGGGATGCCTTCGCCAGCAGATGGCAGCAGCAGCATCACCAGCAGCCGCCACAGGAGGCTGAGGCCTCAGCGGAAGCCATGCTTGGGGGCGAAGGGGCAGCCGAGCCAGACCGGGAGGATGGAGCCGATGACCGCACCGAACCCGACCCAGCCGCTGGCTTCAAGTGGGATTTCCTAACCAACAAACTGGCTGAGATGCGCAGCAAAGCCATCCCCAAAGGAGATTAGCTGCCCCCCAACCCCCGTGCCCCTCCCGCCCACACCCACCCTGTCAAAGGCTCTCTAGGACCAAAAGATCCTGCTGCCCGGAGACTTCTCTGTCCCCCACACCCAGGGGCTGCAATACAAGGGGATGGAGATGCCCGTAGCGCCCGCCCCAGGCAGACAGTTCTCCTTCCTTGGCCTTAAACCTCCTCAAACACCTGTAACCAAAGGGGAGGGGAGAGGGAAGGCCCATCCACTTCCCAGATAGGGCTCGGAGTGCAGTAAGAGAGATTGGGCTTAGACTTCAGGAAGACTCCTTGGCAGTCAGGAAAGAGACGTAGGAAAAGATGCCCAGCTCTCCCCCTCTCCTTACCTCCCCTCCCCACCATGGGCCCAGGCCCCTTCCCCCATCCCCACCCAGCCCCAGGCTGGAAGGGCAGCCACCCTGTCTCTCATCATGTGGTGAGATAATGTATGTGCAGCACTTTGAAACCTTCCTTCAATATACAGATGTTATCGATTAGCATCCTCATTATTATCAGTATCCCCCCAGACCCCTTCCTAAGTCTATCAGGAATGAATCCTAGGATCCTCAGCTGCTACTTCTTCATCCCACACCCTCTGTGCCCTCTCCCCCAACACAGAACCAGACTTAAATAAAGTCCACTTTATTCAGCATGTCTCCTGGACACAGCCTCGATACCCCATCCCGACTGCCCCACTCCCCAGATCAAGCCTCCACAGGGGCCATGGAGTTATCTTCACTCTTCGCAATTACTCCAACCTGGGTCCTGCCCCCTCAGCCAGAGCGTCAGGCCTGGAGCCGCTCTCAGGGCTTTTGCCATCCCACGGGCAGGGAAGAGCCCAGCTCCTATGCCCACTCATTCTCTGCCTTCATACCCACTCACACTTCTGACTCCAGGGGAGGCGCCTGAGCCCGCTGGCACCCATAGAGCCACTTGATGACCCTGGCGTTACGTTCCACCACAGATACAGGGGGTTGCCCGTCTCTAGACGTGCCCACCTCAGAGTCTCCGCCGCCACCACCACCCCCGCTCGAATCCCAGTCGCTGCCACCTTCAGAGCTGGGCCTGCCCGGTGGAGGGCTGGCATCTGTCTCCCAGGTCTTAGGTGAGAACCTCTCAGCACCCAGAACCTCCACCAGTGCCCGCTCCAGCCCACAGTAATTGAAGAAACGTTCTTTCTCAGACAAGGGCAGGGAGCATGTGGGACAGAGGGCTCGCTTGCCCGGCTCAGGAGATGTGGGCCGGGGGGCTCCTGGACCCTTCCCAGCTGCGGCCCATCCTGCTCGGGGCATTGGGGCCACCCGCTCTACCGGGCTGGGGGTCCCAGGAGAATCCGGGGACGCTCCCTGGAGGAGGCGTCGAACAAGGCTCTGCCCCTTGGCATTCTCTTTGTTCACGGCCTTGCAGTCCCTCTTCTGCCGATAGATGATGAGTGAGTCGGGCCTCAGAAGGCGCTTGCTGCTACCTCTTCGGGCTGGCCCGAGAGGCCGCGGTGAGGGTGGGGACTCCAGCTCGTTGCAGGAGTGAGGGGTCAGAGGGCCTGATCCCCCTCGAAGGGCCGGCTCCTGGCGCCGGGCGATCACTCGCTGGGTCTTGACGTACTTGGCCTTGTCTGCCTCTAGCCTCTCTACAGCACTGGGGGTCCGGGTGGGGGACGGGGTGGCCAGGGAAGTGGAATGCATGTCAGCGGGGCAGGGAGAGCAATGCCCCGTGGGCCACCGGAGACTAGCAGCGCCCGTAGTTAAGGCCTGTGGGAAGGAAAAAAGACACTGTCAACAACTTGGCAGCTAGAGCTGCCTACGCTTCTGGGCTCCCAAAGAGAGCATCACGGGGAGGTAGAAAGGCCCTCAGAGGCCACCTAGTACAAATATCTCCTTTAATCGTTGCCAAGTGACTCTGTGCCCAAGGTCACCAACTTAGTGGCAGAGCCAAGCTTAGAACCTGTTTTTTTCCAAGTTTGTTCATGGCTCTTCCAACTATATTATACTGCCCCCTTTAAAAACAGGGGGCTGGGGGGAGACAGAAGTGGCCAGGGTACCCAGGCATTGAGCTTGGGGCAGGTGACTAGGGACCTAGACCCCCGACTCCTCCCAGACACCCCACACTGAGCAGGGTCCTTCCAGGTCATTGGGGCACATTCCTGAGCCGGGCGAGAGGCTTGGGCTCGGTGAGAATCAAAAAAGAGACAGCTCCCATCCTCCAAGGCCTGACCCAGCCCAAATCCCCAAAGTGGCTTCAACCGGAAAAAATACTTCTTCCCAGCCCCAAAGCTCCAGAGGCCAAGACAAAGCTGTCCAGTTGGGGCTCCCAGGTTCAGCCACCCTCCCGGCAGGGCCCCTCCTGCCTCCTGCCTCCTGCCTCCCGCCAGCTGAGGTCAGGATGTAACCACAGGGCGGGAGCCTCTAGTAATCATAGCTGGCCAGGGGCTGCCCAGGCCCTTCCTGGACATTTGGAGGAGGGGAGGAGAACAGTTCACTAGGGTCAACTCATACAGTCCCCTGCCTCCGGACAGACTCTTCACTCTTCCTCACTCCAGCCAGGGGCCAATGGTTTTCCTGTTTAGACACCATATCTCATATCTCTTTCCTGTCGGAAAATCTCTTCTCCTCCTTGAGCCTCATTTTCCTCATCTTCCTCATCCTGTCCAGTTCTAAATCCTACAATCCCCAAACCCTCCCTACCACCCTGCCCCCCCAAGCTTCCCACCTCTAATATGCATCCCTATTGCCCTAACTCATTTTCCTCTTCCTGGGTCCATTGTGCTGTCAGCCCCTTGGGGATCCTATACATCAGTTGGGAACCCCTCCGTCATCTTCCTACCCCAAAGCTATGCATTTGGGACATGCTGCCTCTCTGGGAATCATAGAGCCTCTGTGACCCCCTAACCTGACCTCCCAGCCACCCCACTCCCCATTGAGCTTCTGCAGAGGAAGGTCAGCTGGGCAGAGAGGCTGTAAATCAACTCCTGACATGTCCAAAAGTAGCCCCCAGGGCTCCCTAGTAGGACAGGGACCCGGCCACCCACATGGCTCAAATCCTCACATTCTGCCCTTTTACCACCAGCTTTGGGGAGGAGGAGGAGGGAACAGATCAGACTTGGAGAGCCGAGTGAGGCATGGAGAAGGGCAGCAAGGGACACGTTGGCCCAGTTGGATGTGGTGACCCAGCCCAAACAGGAAGAGAAAGAGAATACATCCCAAACAGGGCATATAGGGAGAGTGGCCCCCCTCCGCAAGCACTCTGTCCGGCTGCCCCAGCTTTCCCTCTTCAAAGCTCCCAGATCCTGATCCCAGGAGGAGTACTGTGGAGTGGTGGGGAGGGAAGCTGGGGGAAGGGAAGAGGACTCACACACAAATACAGAGGAGACAAAGAAACACAAATTAGTGGGGGGGGGAGTGCACAGAGAGCCAAGTGGTTGGGGTGGGAGCAATGAACTGAAGTGGGGTAGGAAGTTAAGCCTTCCCAGTTGAGCTGTCTCTAACTTCCCCAGTATCAGAAAGGGGGTGCTTCAAACCCAGAGGGATCGGGGTGATAGTGGGGGTGGGGGCTGCAGGACATAGTTCAGCAACAGCACAGAACCCAGCAAATCTAACCACAAGACTGACCTTCGGGGGACTTAAAGGTGCTAATGAGTCTGGAATCCAGGGTACTTGGCCAGGGCAGCCCTGTACCTACCCCTTCCCCTTCCAAGCCCTCCCCAGGGAGCCTCTAGGCTTAAAGTATTGAGCTATAAAAAGCCCCAAACTACTGGCTCTTCCTAATCATAGGACCCAAAATACTTAGCTGCCCACTCCCTCTCCTCCCAGCCGGTCCATTATGCTCTCCTCAGAGCCAACTGCAGACACATCAGAACAGGGGTTTTCTAAGGGTCCCAGGTTCCCCCTTACCCTGGTTCTTTCCAGCTTCTTGACCTCAGGATGCCCACCACTGGGGCAGCAGCTCTGCCTCCCCCATCCCCCAGTCAATGCCCAGTAGCCTCCCTGCCCCAAGGGAATGGTGGGAAGGGGATGCTACTCACCTCTCTGAAGGAGATTGGGAGTGGAACAAGGAGGCACCAGACAAATGCAGGCAGTTTGGAAGGACAGAATGAACGGAGACAGCAAGTAACCCATCCCCTACTCCCCTCCCAGCAGGAAAGGTTTGGTCTTCAGAGTCCCTGGATTAACCCCTCCTTCTCCTCTAGCCCAGCCTCCATTAACCCCTCCTTTCCCTCCAAGAGGATGGCCTGTGAGTCTCTACTGTTTCCTTCCCCTGTTTAGGACCAGATCATGAGCTCAGAACTAGAAGGGACATGTAGTCAAAAATCCTCATGTAATAATTCACAACTCAGCAAAGTTGCAGGATACAAAACAAACCCACACAAACCACTGGCTCTTCTATATATTACCAAGAAAGTCCAGTAAGAAAAGATAGAAAGAGAAATTCCATTTAAAATAACTGCACTTGGGAAGTACTTGGGAGTCTACCTGCCAAGACAAAGCAGAAACTGTATGAACACAATTACCAAACACTTCTCATACAAATAAAATCAAATCTGAATAATTGGAAAAATGGTAATTGCTCTTGGGTAAACTAAGCCAATATAATAAAAATGACAATTCTACTGAAATTAATTTACTTGTCCAGTGCCATACCAATCAAATTACCAAAAAATCATTTTTATAGAGTTAAAAAAATAATAACAAAATTCATCTGGAAGAATAAAAAGTTAAGAATATGGGAGGGGAGAATAAAGTAGCTTAGCAGTACCAGATCTCAAACTGCATTACAAAGTGGCAATCATCAAAACAATCTGGTACTGGCTAAGAAATAAAGTAGTGATAGGTTAGGTGGGATAGATGTCAGTGGGATAATCTATATACCCAATTGATCAATGGGACAGATTAGGTATACAATACACAGGAGTAAATGACCAGAGTAACCTAGTATTTGACAAACCTGAAGATCCAAGTTTTTAGGACAAGAACTCACTATTTGACAAAAATTGCAGGGAAAACTGGAAAGTAGCTTGACAGAAACTAGGTATAGACCAACATCTCACAATACCATATACCAATATAAGGTCAAAATGGGCACAGGATTTAGACATAAAGGGTGATAGCAATAAGCAAATTAGGGGAATGTTAAATAGTTTACCTGTCAGATTTATGGATAAAGGAAGAATTTATGGCCAAACAAAAGATAGAGAGCATTACAAGATATAAAATGGATAGTTTTGATTACATAAAATTAGAAAGGCTTTGCACCAAAAAAAAAAAACCAATGCAGCCAAAATTAGAAGGAAAATAGGCAACCAGGGAAAAAATTTACAGTGATTTTTTTCTGCAAAGTCTTCATTCAAATATATAGAGAACTGAGTCAAATTTATAAGAATCCAAGTCATTCCCCAGTTGATAAATGGTCAAAAAAGATATGAACAAGTAGTTCCCAGAAGAAATCAAAGTTATCAATAGTCATGTTAAAAATGTTCTAAGTCACTACTGATTAGAGATATGCAAACTAAAACCACTCTGAGGAACCACCTCATATCTATCAGATTGGCTTATGTGACAGAAAAGGAAAATGACAAATGTTAGAGGGGATGTGGAAAAATTGGGACACTAATGCACTGTTGGTAGAGTTGTGAACTGATCCAACCATTGTGGAGAGAGTAATTTGGAACTATGCCCAAAGGGCTACAAAATTGTCCATACCTTTTGACCCAGCAATATCACTACTAGGTCTGTACCTCAAGGAGATCAAAGAATATGTACAAAAATATTCATAGCAGCTGTAAAGAATTAGAAATTGGGGAATGGCTGAACAAGTTGTGGTATATGATTATGATGGAATACTATTGTGCTATGAGAAATGATGAGCAGAAGGGTTTCAGAAAAGCCTGGAAAGACTTACATGAACTGATGCACAGTGAACTCAGCAGACCAAGCAGACATTGTATACAGTAACAATCATACAGTATGACGATCAGCTGTGAACGACTTAGCTATTCTCAGCAATACAGTGATCCGGGATAACTCCGAAGGATTTATGATGAAAAATGCTTTCCGTCTCCAGAGATAAAACTGATGGAGTATGAATGCAGATTGAAACATACTTTTTTTTTACTTTATTATTCTTGGGGTTTTTTTTGCAACATGGCTAAACGTGGAAATGTTTGTATGACTGTACATGTATAATCTATATCAAATTGCTTGCCTTCTTGAAGGGGAGGGGGAAGGAGAGAGAATGAGAGAATTTGGAACCCAAAATTTTAAAAATCAATGTTAAAATTTTTTGTTTATATGTAATTGAGAAAAAAATATTTTAAAAATCCTCATTTACAGGTGGGGCAACTGAGAGCTAGAGAGGTTCTGTGACTCGCCTAGTACACAGGTGATAAACGGAAGGTACTTGAATTCGGAATCATAGGATTTAGAGCTGGAAGGGAGACCTTAAAGGCCAGCTAGTCATTTTACAGATGAGGAAACTGAGGCCCAGAAGAGGCAAGCGTTCAAGATCGTGCAGGCCAATGGGCAAGTTTAGATTCGAACCCAGATCCTCTGATTCCAAGCTGGACACTTTTCACCATATGATGCTTCCACCATCATCTCCAGCTCATCTCTAATGTGAATGGAGGGAACACAGATTTAGAGGATGAAGAGGTCCTAGAAATCAGCTCTTGATGCCTTCTTGTCTTATACCTTAGGGAGCACAGTTTTCTGGCTGCATATTTAATTATTCATATGTTATGCATTTAAAAACATTATTCTGAGAAGGGTTCCACGGTAATAAAAAGGTTGACAACCCTTGCTCTGGTGTTAGACAGCCTCAAAGTCAGGAATGCCTGGGTTCCTGCCTCTGCAGAAAGCCAGCTGTGTGAGTCAGGGCAAGTCCTTTAACATCTTTTTGCCTTAGGCAGTTTTCTAAGACTGATCTCATTGGCAGGAGGAGTTTCTATAGTAGGAGTTCTTTATGCGGGGGCCATCTCCAGTCTTCTTGACCTATATCTGGCCACTGGACCCAGATGGCTCTGAAGGACAAAGTGAGGCTGGTGACTTGCACAGCCCTCCTTCACTCAAATCCAATTCAGTTACAAGTCATGACATCATCTCCCAGATAGCACGGTCTTCTTCAAGAACAAAGGACAAACCACATCTTTATGCCAATGAAATCCAAGGTTCAGACAACAAAAACATTTTTTTTAAAGCAAGGAACTATGCCATGTTCTAGGGATCCAAAGATAAAAACAGTCCTCAGGGAGTTTACATCCCAATGTGGGCCAGGTCAGTCGACAAACATTTATTAAGTGCCAGGCACTATGCTTAGGGCTGATGATACAAAAAAAGGCAAAACCAAAGCCATCCTCAAGTCACTTACATCCTATTGTTTAGGGAATGGCAAGTGAGGTAGTTTGTCTGGAGTCTAAGGTACATGAAAAGTAGTCTTAGATTAATAGTATGTTTGTGTGGCCTTTTCTGGGGTGACTCTGCACAGCCCTCCCTCACTTAAATCTAACTCACTTGCATGTCATGGCATCACCTCCCCGATGGCATGTTCCTCTTTGAGAACAAAGGATAGACAATAACAGCAACTATATGGGCTGAGGATGCTTGTCTAGGAGTCCCCCCGGTAGAATAAAAACTATCCAGGATGGACTGCTGGAGGCCTCCCATTTAAAGCCATTCGATGGCCAATGAGCCTGGTTCGAAATAGGATACCTGAGCATAAAGATGAGTAAGTAGGTGTTAGGGTGTTTGGTGACTCTGAAGAAAGCTCTAATTCCCTCTGCCTTTTCCTTTCCCTTTACTGTGACTCTCTCACCTGGAAACATCTGAAATGGCAGCTGTTTTTCATTTGACACCTCCTCACTCAGTGGGAGTATGATAATTCTATTCCTCCACCCACCCCCAGCTAGGGGAACCATTTGGGTTGAGAGAACTTTAGCAGCCTCGAGACATTGGCACTACCAGATGCCCTCTGGTCACTCCAGCATCCTAACCATCCTGCCTGACAGAGAGGGCTTTGGTCATTTACTCTCTTCAGGCCTCAATTTCTTCCTTGTAAGTACTGAATTCACATGAAAGGGTTGGACTAAATGATCTCTAAAAAGTCTTTCAGCCCTGACGTCCTGTGTCCCAAGGGCCCTCCCAGCCCTGACGTCCTGTGTTCTAAGGGCCCTCCCAGCTCTGACGTTCTCTGTTCTAAGGGCCCTCCCAGCTCTGACGTTCTCTGTTCTAAGGGCCCTCCCAGCTCTGACATTCTGTGTTCTAAGGCCCCTCCCAGCTCGTACATTCTGTGTTCTTAGGTCTCTCCCGTCTCTGATATGCTAGGTTCTAAGGCCTTTCCTAGCTCCGACATTCTGGATTCTAAGGCCTTTCCTAGCTCCGACATTCTGGATTCTAAGGCTCCTTCTACCCTTGACATTTGATGTTCTAAGTCCCCTTCCAGCTTTTTAACATCCCATGTTCTAAGACCTTGTACAGTCGTGCCATTCTATTTCCTCAAAGTGTTTATTTTAGACCAGTGGTGTCAAACTCAAGTAGAAGTAGGGGCCATCATACCATATATAAGGATTCCTGTGGGCCCAATATTGACA
This sequence comes from Phalanger gymnotis, assembly GCA_028646595.1. Classification (NCBI taxonomy): domain Eukaryota; kingdom Metazoa; phylum Chordata; class Mammalia; order Diprotodontia; family Phalangeridae; genus Phalanger; species Phalanger gymnotis. The sequence goes on from CM053622.1 coordinate 768,351,030, forward strand.
TTTTAAAGTATAACATTATCTATGTTTTATTGTATTTGCATTTATGTTCTTTCCCAATGACATTTTCTTCTGGTTCCAGCAGCACTCCGAAGGGTTGTAGATCACCTCTGAGTCCTAACTCCATGCTTCTAAGGCACCTAGAGTTGCCCCACCCCCATCCTAGAAAGGGGCCCTGTGCTCTTTTGGGAGGCAGAAGGCATGAGATTCAGGCTTTGGCCTGCAATTGATGCCCATTCAACCTTCTCTGGACCTCAACTCCTCATCAGTGGAATGGCCAAGGTTCACTGCTTTGCCCTGTTTCGCCAGGATCAAATGGGAGAATGGTCAGCTTTGGAAAGGGAAAGCCCTTCCCACAGGTGCATATGTTTTCATTATTGACAATTCACAGAAAAGGTTCCAGGAGCAAAATGGAACAACAAGCCCACAGAAGCCAAGGACAAGAAGGGACTTTGAAACAGGAAATATCAGAGCTGGAAGGGGTCTTAAAGCATAGAACCCCAGAGCTAGAGCTGGGAGGGACCTCTGAGGCCACCTAGTCCAAACCCTTCCCCCACTTTACAAATGAGGAAACTGAGGCCCAGGACCACTAAAGGATTTGCCTAAGGCCACATATACAGTAAGTATGAAAGGTGGGGCTTTGAACCCAGGTCCTCTGGCTTCAGAACCACTCCTCTTTCCTCTGTGCCATACTGTTAGAGCTGGGAGCTCCGGCACCTTTGGAATCATTTGGATTCAGCCTAATGAACGTGGAGTCAGAAGACCTGGGTTTAGCGAATTCACCTACCTTCTCTATCCTTTGAAATTTTCTCATTCATAAAATGAGCAGACTACAACCAGATGAATCCTAAGCTTCCTTCCAGCCCTATATCCTATCAATAAACCAATAATCATTTATTAAACACTTGCTATATGCCTGTCAGTGGACACATATTCGGTTTTCCTAGGTTCATCCTCACAACTGGGAAGTATCCCCAAAAGGTCATTTTGCTGGACCTTCCTCCCTCAGCCTACCCCCCTCTTAAGGCCCTGTTCAGCTCCATAGGAAAATCCTACACCAGTTTGAGAAGCAATTTGGGATCTGGTGGTGAAAGGGTTAAGCTTGCAGTAGCGAGAGGTTGGGTTGGGTCCAGCTGGGACATTGTCTAAGGCAGGAAACTTCTCTCCTCTTGGGGGGTGGGGGGAGCAGCAGGAGGCTGCTGTTGTGTCTGACAAGCCCTGCCTGGTTTGGTCTGCAAGGACTAGCTGAGGTGAACCCTTTACTCCCACCATAAGTCCATGTACCCTCACCCCAAGTCCTCCAAAGCTTACCCAGGGGGCAGAGTCTTTGGGGACATCAGAAGGAGAGATTGGGAGGCCCCTGCTCTTGGGCAGACTCCATTTGGATGGAGGAGGACTCATTCCATAATCCTAAGGAGGGGGTTATCTGATAGGGGAGTTAGGACACCTACTTTGAGAAGCTCCCCTGTTTGGGAGAAAGAAACAACATTTCTCCCTCTGAGAGCCCCTGATCTGATGGGACAGAACACACATGGGAGCAGGGGCAAGGGCAGAGCTGGAATCGATGGAAAGTGAAAGAGCCAAGTGAGATTAGTCAAGGAAGACTTCCTGGAGGAAGAGATAGGGATTGTGAGAACAGCTCAGAGAACGCAGGAGACCAGGAACCACACGGTATCTCCATACCTTTGCACCGGCTGCACTCCATGCTCGGAATGCCTTTCTCTTCCAAGTCTCAGCTTCTGAGGGAGGCCTTTCTCCATCCTCAGCCCTCTGGGCCACCCATCTGCAATAAGCTCTTGTGTTTTGTTTGTCCTTCGTTCTCGAAGAGGACCATGACATCAGGGAAATGACGACATGACTTGCAGTTGACTTTGATTTGAGTGAGGGAGGGCTGTTCAGGGTCACCAGCCTCACTTTCTCCTCCAGAGCCATCTAGGTCCAATGGCCTGATACTCACCAGGACGACTGGAGATGGCCCAGGATGCACCTGGCCTGAAAGGGCCAAGGTCTTCTCAGGTTCTTACCTTGAGTGAAGTAATGCCCATTCAGTGAATAGGCCTCTTTGAGAAGTTAATCAAGGGATGGCTCCTTTAATCAAAACTCAAAGAAAAAAATCAAACTGGGAGGGGAAGACCCTCAGGGTTTCTGGCCAAAAGAGAAACAGTTAGCAGGAACTGGTTGTCCAATCCATTAGCTCCAGAGTGAATTGGGTTCAAGGCTTGCTTGTTGAGAAGAAATGTAGCCATGAAACCCAGTTAAGGAGGCAGCCGACAACAACCTCTTAAGGTTACTTTGTATCCCCCACCACAGCTTCTTTGTACCTGTTTGTCATCTCTCTTATTAGAAGGGAAAGCCTTTTGAAAGCTTCTCCCTTTTCTTTGTACCCGGCGCTTGGCCCTGGGTCCTGCACACAGTAAGTACTTAATAAGTGCTTGTGGATTATTTTCCATTAATGACCATCTAGCACAGGATTTCTTAACCCGTTCTGGTTATGGCCCCCTCTGGCAATGTCTTGAGAAGCCCAGGGAGCCTTTCTTAGAATCATGTTTTATTTGATTTGATTTTCAGTGCATCGATAGAACACTCAGGATTAGAAGGAAACCAGTCACACTGAAATCCAGTTCTGAGAGCATCTTTAAAGGCAAGCTTACTGACCCCAAGTTAAAGACTCCTGGTCTGGCCCAGATCCTCATATGACCGCTTAGGAATCTGCAGCCCAGACAGGTCGTGGGTCTCAGGGTCACATAGACCTTAGATTCTTCCCCAAGGCCTGATTCCACATGGATCCCTTTTCCCCTTAAGGACACTGAGGTGCCCAGGCTAGTACTTCTCCAGTCTCTGCTCCCCCTTTCCCCCCTCTCCTGCTTTCCCTGAACCGGATGTTCTCTCTTCCTGGCCTCAGGTCCCCTGGGAGCTCCCAGAAGAGACTTCTTCCTGTGGCAGTTACCGGAGCCTCGCCCACAGGGCAGTCAGGATGGGGAGGGGAGAGGGGGTGCAAGGCCTGAGCCCCAGAGACGAGAGACGTTTCCTTCCTCTGCCCAGGCTGAGTTCTCGGATCAACCGTGGGGTTCGGGAAGGGGCCTGACTCATGGTGGCTCCTTGAGGAGGAGGGGGTCTGGGGGAAGTTACACTCCAATGAGCTTCAGGGCTCAGGAGATGGAAGAGCAGGTGATGCCATCCTAGTAGAGTCTGGGCAGAAGTGAGTCACGCCACAGAACATTCATTAAGCAGTTGCTATGCGTCTGCGTTTACACTGTACTTAGCACTATGGATACAAAGAAACAGCAAAAACATGGTCCCTGCCCTCAAGAAGCTTACATGCTAAGGGAGAGACAACATGCAAAAAACCTTTGGGCTTCTAAGCTATATTCGGAGTGGATAGAAGGCACCAGTGGTTGGGAGAATGGGCCAGGTCTGCCCTAAGAGTGGGAAGTGAGGGAACAGACGGCCAATGCAAAGCAGTGGGCTGATGGGGCCACTGGCTCTAGGGACTTCAAGAAAGCCGCCATTTCTGAATCAGAAGTGCATAGAGTACTTGGAAGGTATAACAAGATTGGTAAGGTAGGAAGGGAGCAACATTATGAAGGGCTTTGAATGCCAAACAAAAGTGTTTTATTTGTCTGGAGGTAATAGGGAGCCATTGGAGTTCATGGAAGGAGGGGGAGGGGCAGGGACATAATCAGACCTACACTTTAGGGAAGTCACTTTGCTGAGTGGAGAAGGGACAGAAGTAGGAAGACACTTGAAGCTGAAAGACCGGTTAGAAGGCTATTATAAAAGGCTAGAGAGGAGATAATGAGGGCCTGAACTAGGGAGGTAGCGTACCAAGGTTGATGCTTTGTGGGGCGGCCTTGGGGACTGTCCAGCCCTGTGTCGGACGGCCTCGGGGACCATCCAGCCCTTTGTTGGGCAGCCGTGGGGATCATCTAAGACATGATCACTGCTCAGACTAGGTGGGGTGGAAGGGAAGGCCAGATATTTAGGAGGCTCTGAGATTAGGAATCCTCATTCTGCTATTTTCTAGCTGTGTGATTTCTAGCACATCAGTGAACCATCTGAGCCTCGGTTCCTCAGCTGTAACATGAGGCATGTGTTGCTGCCTGCCTCACTAGGGCACCATGAATAAAGGACTACAGAATGAGAGGGAATACAGATTTCATCAACATTTATTCAGTGCAAGCACATTATACTCAGGGATGCGGCAGGCACAGGATTGAGTCAAGAATGCCTTCCTGTCCTCATGGGGCTTACAGGCAAGCAGAGGGATAAGACAGGCAAACAAAACATTGTGATGCCAACTTATCCATGATGATCTCAGCAGAGCCCAGTGGAGGAAGGTCACTACTGACAGAAGGGATCAGAAAGCAGCCTTGAGTTGAGGAGTGGATTTGAATTGGACTTTAAAGGGTGGCTAGGAAGACAACAGGAGATGGGGGAAGGGCATTGAAGGCATCCAGTAGTCTGAGCAAAGGTATATTGATGGGACAACATTCATATGAGGTAGGAAAATAGACCGATCTGGAACCTGGAGTATTTAACAAGGAGTAGCACAAAATAAGGCTGTAAAGATAGGCTTTGAATACCAGGGTTAGATCTTTACTGGGTAGACAATAGGAAGTCATTGCAAGGTTTGGAGCATTGTTGGTTAGAAAAATGGCCTCGGAGATAGGAAGACTTGGATTTGAGTCCCCCTCTGACACATCCTTGCTGTGTGACCCTGGACAAGTCACTGAACCCCTTAGTACTCTAGACAACTCTCTTAAGACTATATATTGCAGAGAAGGTACTAACCTGCATTGGTATAGAGAGTTTCCTTACCTAGGAGTTCTAGGGTACTAGGGAAATCTCAGGTCCACCCCCTATCCCCATTCCCTGTTATTAAACCCAAATGTGGCAGCTTGAGCAGGATAGATCAGAGTGGAGAAAGGGTGGGGGGAACATGAGCAGACATGTTAGACCACATGCTCTCTAAATCCCATGACCCTATGACCCTATAACCAGATGAAAAGAAAATTAACAATGCCAGTCTATGTGTGCTAAGTACTCAATGAATGAAAGTGCTTTATGATATCTTGCCCACCCCAAGATTCCTTCAATCTCTGCTCACCATCCTTCTGTGCCTCATCCTCCCTCCCTACACCACCATCTCACCCTACCCAGTTCCCCAGCTCCACTTTGAGACATATATGATCTCATTTGATCTTCAAGACAACCCTGTGAGACAAGGCTATTATCCTCATTTTGAAGATGAGAAAACTGAGGCTTGCCCATGGTCACAGAACTGGTATAGATTGGAGGCAAGCAGGATTCACACCCAAGTTTCTCCCAGTGCTTTTTTAATTTCCATACCTCTTCTCTTTGTTGTTGTTGCCCAGTCATGTCTGACTGTTCATCACCCCATTTGGGGTTTTCCTGGCAGAGATTACAGATAAGGAAACTGAGGTCAACGGTGAAGTGATTTGGTCCTACAGCTAGTAAGGCCAAATTTGAACTCAGGAAGATGACTATTCCTGACTCCAGGTTGGGCGCTCTATCCACTGCGCCACCTAGCTACCCCTTCCTCTCTGCCACCTCCTCTCTGAGTCCCCCAAACCCTGCCAGAAGTATCTACAATATCTACAATATCCAGCCTCTGCTTGAGGAACTCTGGTGTCAGGGAACTCTTTACTTCTCAAGAGAATGCATTCCACTTTGAGACAGCTCTAACAGTCAGGAAATATTTCCTTATGTTAAACTAAAATCTGCCTCCCTGTACCTTCCACCCTGTTCTGTGCTCTGGAGTCAAGCAAAACAAGCCTAATCTTAATCTGCATGACCTCCAGATATTTGAAGACAGTGATCATATTCCACTTACATCTTTTCTTTTCCAAGCTACACAACCCCAGTTCCTTCAATGGTCTTTTGTATGACATGGTTTTCAATCCCCTACACCATGCTGGCTGCCCTTCTCTGGAGGGGCTCTTGATTATCAACATCGCTTCCAATGCCTGGAACCAGACACAAGATTTGGAATTGAATGGTCTGGCCAGAATGAGAGAAGACACACCAGTCCCTCGGGGTACTCTTGAACCCTAACGGACAAATGTAAGGGTCCTGATTCTAGAATAACGAACCCAAGAACATATTTGTTACATGAGTAATTTTGGCCGAGTGTCCCCACTGGGACCTTTTAAGAGAGAAGGGCTGAGCATGCCATATGGGAATGCCCTACTTGAACTAATTATTCTTGCTTACTCAGCACTAAGCTCGATTGTTTCTACAAAGTGCAAGTTCTATTATCTCCCTCTCAATTTGGATGCTCTGGGGCTAGGAGATGCCCTGTCCTAGGTAGTTGGCATCTTAGTAGATTCAGTCTATCCTTCTAGCCTGATCGTTCTGGATTATGTTTTAGTTCTCATTCCCTGTTTCATGTCACTCACAAATTTGATAGACATTTCATTTATGCCATCATCCGAGTCATGGAGGAAAAGATCCAACAGAACTGAACTGAAGACAGCATACTTTGGTGCTCTGCTACTGGCTGGGCACATGGTCAACAGTACATAAGGGACAACTGTGCAGAGGGTGTGTGTGTGTGTGTGTGTGCATGTGTGTGCATGTGTGTATGTATGTGTATGTATATGTGTTTGCATGCATGCATGTGTGTGTGGGGGGGGGTCCTAGGATGGAGCTTCAGTACTCTGAGCATTCACTCAGTTAATATTTGTTAGGCAGCTCCTCTGTCCTGGGCACTGTGGTATGTGCTGGACATTCAAAGACAAAAATGAGACAGTCTTTCCCCTCATCTTCCTCGAAGACTTTACGTTATAATAGGGGAAAACAATACACAAAAGGGTCCTGAAAAGGGGGGGTGGGGAATGAAATAATTACAAAAGAATGAAACAACCTCTACTCTCAAGGACCTTACATGCTATCTGGGGTGATAGCACACCCATGTATAATTATATACAGAATAAATTTTGTTCAGTGGTTTCCAGTCATGTCTGACTCTTCATGACCCCGTTTGGGGTCTTTCTTGATAAAGATCCTGGAGTGGTTTGCCATTTCCTTCTCCAGCTCATTTTACAGATGAGGAAACTGAGGCAAACATGATGAAGTGACTTGCCTAGGGTCACATAGCCAGTAAGAGTCTGAGGCTGAATTTGAATTCAGGTCTTCCTGATGCAACCTGACACTATCATTTGTATCACTTAGCTGCCCTACAGAATAAATGTAAAAAGAATGATCACGAAAATAAGGTAGGTAGATAGGATGGGCACTAGCAGCTGGGGAAGGGGGAGCAAAAAAGGACTTCCTTGTCACTTGAGCTGAGCTTTCAAGGAAGTTAGGGATTCAGTGCTGGGAATGGACATTATATGTTCTGGGAATGAAGGGGGAAGGGAAGCTCAATGCCGGGGATGGTGGATATGCTCAAAACATCGGAAAGATCATTCCTCCTGCCCCAGGGCTATAAATCTCATTGATGTAGAGACCCCTGGGAGAAGGTTTTCCTTTGGAAAGAACAGCCAAGAGCTCAGGCCTCAACAATAGCCTGGCTCCTGATGTGGGGCGTGGTCTGCTGGCCAGGCAGCCCACCCATCATCTACCTGGAAAGGAAATGTCAACTCCTCCCACTTTATCATGAGTAGGGGTGGAGGGAGGGCACAGACATTGGGCACCCATACCTAGGGCTTACTGGTATCTCCGCCACACCCAGCTTCAATCTCTAGGGCCAAAGCATGGGAATAATACCAAAGCTACAGTCCAGCCAGGCCCCCGCTCCCACAGCCAGCCCCACCCCCTACCACTCCATCGCTTCCACACATTTCCCTCATTATCATCACCTAGTGGAAGCAGCCTCTAGACCTGGAGTCAGTGTTGTCAAGGAAACAGAGACTCAGACATCACTTCCAAGACACGGGCAAGTCACCAAACTCTCTGAACAAATTTGTTAAAAGACAATAGTACTTTTCCTTCATACAGTTGTTCACATCACTCCACTTAAAGTGCTCTCTCCAAAGTTCCTCAGGATCTCTCAATAGCCACATCTAATTGCCCCTTCTTAATCCTGGACCTCTCTGAAGCCCTTGACCCTGCTGATCACCCCCTCCTCCCAGACCTTTTTGCTGCTCTGGTTCTTCATGACACAGATATGTCCTGATTCTCCTCCTCCCTGTCTCATTATTCCTTCTCAGTTTCTTTTTTCTGGATCATCATTCATGGCACGCTCCCTAACTAGCTGCCTTGGTGACCCCCAAAGCTCTATCCTGGACCCTTTCTTTTTATACTCTCACTTGGTGGTCTCATCCATTTCTATGGATTTAATTGTCATCTCTATGCAGACGACTCCCAGATCTAAATATCCAGCCTCTGTCTCTCTTCTGAGATCTAGCCCATCAGCCCAGCTGCCTATTCAACATTTAGAAGGGAGGTCCTCCAGCTCTCTCAGATTCAACATGGCCAGAACTTATTATCTTTCCCCAAAAACTGCTCTGAGAATAAAGGAGGGGAGTCCCAGTACCAGGATAATGCATATGCTCAGAAACATTGGGAAGAAACACGCACACACCCCACACTATAAATCTCCAGCCCTCAACTTGAACAAAGTCCTTTGGGACTAGGCTTTCCTCTGGAAACAACTGCCACCAGCTTAGGCCCCAACAATAGCTTGGCAGCTCCTCCCATGAACTTCCTTCTGACTGTCTAGGGTACAACTATCTTCTGTTTACTTGGGTTCAAAACCTTGGTGTCACCCTCAACACCTCACCCTCTCTCATCCCACAGGTCCAATCAGTGGCCAGATTTTATTGTTTGTCTCTACAACATCTCTCCCCAGGTCTCTTCTCACTGCCACCCTGGTTCAGGTCCTCATCCTCCTCAGCTGGACTATTACAGTAACCTTTCATTTCTCCTGCCCAACTCAAGTGTCTCCCCACTCCAAACCATCTTCCTAAGGCACAGGTCTTACTTACTATGTTATTCTACTCCTCAACAAACTCCAGTGGCTCCCCATCGCCTCCAGGATCAAATATAAACACTATTGGGATGTTCTGAGCTCTTCACAACCTGGACCCTTGTGACCTCTCCAGTCTTCTCAGACATTACTCCCCACTAGGTACTCCGTGGGTCAGCTTTCTGGGCCTCCTTGCCATTTTACACACACACAACTCCCCCCCACCTTTTCTGTCCCTCTGCACTGGCTACTCCCCATACCTGGAATTCTAGAATGCGTGCCCTTCTCAGCTCTTCCTCTTTGAATCTCTGGTTTTCTTCAAGTCTCAGTTGAGCCACCACCTTCTACATAAAACTCTTTGTATCTCTCCTAGCAGCTAGAGTCCTCCCTCCCCAAACTGTTTCCTTGTAGTCATTGTGTGTATGTTTGTGTGTTGCCTTTCCCATAAGAATGTAAGCTCCATGAGGGCAAGGACTGTTTCCCTTTTGGCTCTGCACCCCCAGCATTTAGCACATGCTGTTCAATCATTTTCAGTCATTTCTGACTCTTTGTGACCCCATTTGGGGTCATCTTGGCAAAGCTACTGGACTGTTTGCCATTTCCTTTTCCAGCTCATTTTACAGATGAGGACACCGAGGTAAACAGAGATAAGCGATTTGCCCATAGCTAGTAAGTGTCTGAGATTGAATCTGATCTTAGGTCTTCCTGATTCTCAGTCTAGCACTCTACCCACTCTGCCACCAATGGCACATAGTAAGCACTTAATAAAAGTTGGTTGATGGATTAATCACTTGAAGTGTTCTGAAACTTTAATACAGGACATAGGATTTAATATAGGATATAAGATAAGATAAGATATAGGATTTAATATAGGATATAATGATGTAGGACAGTTATTATTGTCACCATCAAAACTATCAGTATCCCCACCACTTATCCATCTCTGTCATAATTACCTCATTCCTATTATCATCACCCATACTGCTCCCATCCCCAAAATCATCCCACTGATACCATCATTATGTTTACTACTTCCTCCATGACCTTGATCACCTCCATGACCATTATTATGTCAACAGCGGCCCTCATCCTCATTATCATTTGAATGGCCACATCATGCCCAGCATCATTGTCTTCCATATCATAGGATCACAGACTGAGATCTTGCAGGGAAGGACCTCAGAAGAGAACTTAAAAGTTTATTTAATTCAACCTTGTCATTTTTTTCAACAAATGAGGAAACTAGAGCCCAGAGTAGCAGGGACTGGATTTGTACCCAATTCTCTCTTCAAATCCAGTGCAGCTACATAAAGAGATTCCTTTCATGTCTCCACAGTTCATAGGATTGTAGAAGGGAACGTCAAAGCTGGAAGGGACCTTTGAGATTATTATGTCCAACCATCTCATTTTCAGATGAGGAAACTGAGGCCCCAAGAGACCAAGAAAAAGTCCAACAGCAAGTTACTGACTGTGTTATTTTCTTAATTTTCGTTTACTGGACCTACAATTTTCCTGGCATAGGGAGCTCCATGTTAAGGAAAGCCCCATGGCCCATACAGCACACCATCGGCTCAGCAATTTATAGTTTTAGAGGGTTATCTGCCTTGCCCAGGGTCTCACGGCCAGTGAATATTTGCCCTGAAGCTAGGTCTTCCACACTCTGAGACAGCTCTCTCTCTATTATAGTGTGCTGCTTCTGTGGTTGTTAATATGGTTGTGACATATAGATAACATCATAGACTTAAAAAGGACTTGAGGTCATCTCAAACAAACTGCTTGTGGTTTTCTAAAAATTTAAATTCTTATTGACATCTTTTGTTTTAGATTATCTTCATTTACAAATACATCCCTCCATCCTCTCCTACCCAGAGAGCTATCTCTTGTTACAAAAAAAGAGAAAGGGGGAGGGGGGAGCAGAATCTGACAATATATGCAATGTGCCTCACCTGTGGTCTCCCTACCTCTGCAAAGAATGAAGGGAGTGTATTAGCACTTAGCACAGTGCTGGGCACACAGTAGGTGTTTAATAAATGTTTAGGCATTGATCTTGTCTCAAGGGCCAACCTTGGGCATTATAATTATATAGCATTCTGTTCTGATTTTTTTGTTCTTTCTATTTCCACTGCCTTAGTCCTTGCATTTTACATTTTCCTGAATCTGTTTACTTCATTCTGTATCAGTTCAAGTAAGTCTTCTCACCCTTCTCTGAATTCTTCATTGTTTCTCATGGTTCAGTAATATGCCATTACATTGAGATAGCACAATTTATTTGTTAAGCAACATTCTCAAAGGATGGGTACATGTGTTTCCAGTTCTTTGATTTCCTTCTGTTGCATATCTAGCAGTAGGTTCTCAGGGTCAAAGGGTATGAACATTTTTGTTAATTTCTTAGCATAATTCCAAATTACTATTCAACTAAACAATCAATAAACATTTATTAAGCACCTACTATGTGTCAGGCACTGGGGATAACAACAGAGCAAAAACTGTCCCTGCCTTAAGGAGCTTACAATCTAATGAGGAAGACAACATGCAAACAAATATATACAAACCAAATACAGGAAAAATAAGAGATGACAAGAAAGGTGCTGAAGTGAAGAGGGGTTGGGGAAAGCTTCCTGTAGGAGGTAAGATTTTAGTTGGGACTTAAAGGAGGGTCAGGGAGAGCTTTCCAGGCCTGGGGAACAGCCAGAGAAAAGGCCCAGAGCTAAGAGATGGAGGGACTTGCTTGTGAGACAGTCAAGAGGCCAGTGTCACTGAATTGAAGAATATCTGTTGGGAAGTAAGATATAAGAAGACTTGAAAGGTAGAAGGGGGCTAGGTTAGGAAGGGCTTTGAATGCCAAAAAGAACATTTTATATTTATTCCTGGAGGCAATGGGAAGCCCATGGAATTTAGTGAGTAGAGGGGTGACATGGTCAGACCTGAGCTTTAGGAAAATCACTTTAGCAGCTGATTGGAGTGGAGAGAGACCTGAGGCATGGCCAGACTTGCATTTTAGGGAGATCAACTTAACAGAGGATGGACTGGAGTGGGGAGACACTTGGGGCAAGGAAGCCAACTATAAAACTACTGGGATAGTCTAGGGCTGTGTGTAATGAGGGCCAGCATCAGATTGTGCCAAAGGAGAAAAAAGGGGGCATAGACAAGAGATGTTGTAAAGGTAGAAACAAAAAAGAAGGGTTGAGGTTGGGGCAGCAATGAGTTCCATTTGGATGAAAAAACCTCCCTGTCTGGCGCAAGCCCCCTTCAGCTTCATTTTGTGTACGATCTTTCCCCTTTAGATTGTAAGCTTCTTAAGGGCAGGGACTGTCTTTCTTTTTCTAATTTATATTTGTCCTTAGCACAATGCCTGACACTTAGTAGGTGCCTCATAAATGTTTATTGACTATTTATTGTCATGTCCTGGATGAAGAATCAGCAAAAGACACTGAGAAAGAGCATTAAGACAGAGAGGTAAACTAGGAAAGTGTCATGGAAACCCAGAGGGGAGAGAGTATCCAGGAAGTGGGAGTGATCAACAGTATCAAAGGCTATAAATGGAACAACAAGGAAGAGGACTGAGAAAAGGCAAGGACCTGACAATCACGAAATTTTAGTTGACTAAGTTGACTTTGGAGAGAGCAGTTTCTATAGAATGACAAGGTCAGAAGTGAGATTAAGAGGGTTTAGAATTGAGTAAGAAGGAAGTGGAGGCAAATTAGCCAGTAGAGGTGATGGCCTGGGAAAGAACCAAGGGGTCAAGAAGACTTTGAGGTCATAGGGTCAGGCACAGGGAAGAATAGTAAGATAAAAGACTATGATCAGATAACATAATTTCAAAGTTCATGACCACCGATAACTGACCACAAGAGCAAGGGAGTGTCTATTCTCATGTGTAGCTGAGGTGGAGTGGAGGATAAAAATCATGGCATCAAATAATTTGGAGAACTGGGAAATTAAGGCATTTGAGGGAATATCAATATGTATGTTAAAGTCTCTTAATATGAGGGCAGAAGTTGGGAAGGAGAGAGAGAGATATAGAGATACAGAGAGACAGACAAAGACAGACACACAGAGAGAAAGAGAGAGAGAGAGAGAGAGAGAGAGAGAGAGAGAGAGAGAGAGAGAGAGAGAGAAGAGAGCTGTATAAAAGCGGAACAATCCACCTAGAGAGAAGAGAGAGAAGACAGAGAGAGAGACTGTGAGCTGAGTACTGAAGGAAGGAAAGGTGAGCGTCCTGGGAGTTGATGGATAATACCACCAGGATCTAGATTGGCTGATAAATTTAATAATGTGAACCTCAAAGGACTAGAAGTTGCTGAGTGATCCTGGTCGGGAGGCTGGGAATGGTGGTGAAGAACAAGGAATATTCTAACTCCTCCTTCCCCCAAAAAATGAGTTGAGAGATATGAATAAAAGTATAACCAGTATTGGAAAGGGTGGCCAGTGATGCAGAGTCATTAGGAGGGAGCCAGGTCTCAGTAAGCACAAGAAGATGAAAGGAATGAAAAAGAAAGAGGTTTAAGATGAAAACAAGTTTGTTCATTATTGAACAGGCATTCCAAAGAGTACAGTGGAGGGGAGAGGTAGCTCACAGTTCCACCAACAATATACTGTAAGTTTGTCTTTCCTCAGCCCCTACAAACATTATTTCCATGCTGTCGTCTCTGCCAGTTCAATGGGTCTGAGGTCAAACCTTAGAATTGGTTTGATTTGCATTTGCCTCATTAGCGATTTGGAATAATCTTTTGTATGGTTGTAACTGAATTGCTTCCACTCGAATTGTCTTAGGAAGATTCCGAAGATCATGTCAGACGCTGAGGACCTTCCTGGAGATACACTGCCGAGCATTCAAATTCTGTTGCAGAGAACACAACTCTGATGGGCTGGCCATGTTGTTGGAACGCCAAACATACCTTTGCCTAAGAGACTATTTGATGTGCAGCTCACATAAGGCAAGTGCCCAAGTGGCAGTCAGAGAAAGCAATTCAAGGATATTCTCAAGGTAACTGAAGAACTTTGGAATCAAGTGTATGACATGGGCATAGAACTGCCCAATATGGCATGCCCACTTCAAAGAAGTCTCTAGTGCTCTGAGTGAAGCAAAATTGCAGTAGCTCAAAAGAAATGTGAAACAAACAAATTTAGAGACATCTCTATTCCAAATGGTCATGTGAACTATTTTGACCAACCTGTGGTAGAACCTTCTGAGCTGAACAGCCACAGTTGGATACACCATACCTTGACCCCAATACAGTAACATCATTTTGGTCCTCTTCAAGATGAAGGACAACAACTAAGCAATAGTTTTCAATTCTTCTTTGGAAAACTGTCAATATCCTTAGAGCGCTTATTCACCAACCCCTTTATATTCAGGTAAGGAAACTAAAGTCTAGAAATGTGTCATGTCTTGTCCAAGGTCACCTTGGGCAGCCAATGAACAGCAGAGCTGGGATTTGAACTCACCTTCTCTGACCCCAAATCCAGCTCTTTTTCCACTAGCTCCCCAAGAGCAGATTCATTTGAGCAATAAAAAGGATGACGTGCAAGAATATGAACATTTGAGGTGTTATTGATAGAACTGTAGTCCTGAGCCAAAACAGGCCTCGAGCTTGCCTCTCAAAAGACAAACAAGACCCCAGCCCCAGGAGAGGAGGGAGAGGAGGGTTAGGGTTAGAGTCCGACCACGTAAGGACTGGGTAAGGGACACATTGCATTCTCTATCTATTGGGTGGATACTTTTGGCTCCATTCCATCACTGTCCCAACAACAGAGGACCACAACATCTCCTTGGGCCAATGCCAGGCCCTTGTACTAATACCGCAATGGGCATTTCCTAAAGTTCACAACTTTTTTCAAACATTTTCAGTTTCCTGCGTTGCTAATGTCCTCAGTTTGCAAAACAGTAACAGGATGTTGAGCCTAGAGAATCCTCAGGGGCTGGGAGGTAGGGAAAGAGAGGTGTGACTCCACAATGATGACCCCACAGGTCCATTCTCCAGCCAGACCTTCCCTATGCACTACTGGCCATAAGCCCTCAGGGGTATTAGTGGAGTGCCATAGGGATTTCTCTTTGGCTCAGTTCTCATCAACATTTTTATCAATTAATATCACTTAATATATTTAGAGACAGCATGGTAGATGGCATGTCAGAGTCGAAGTTATAGACAGACTGTTATTATGAGGATATTGAAGGAATGGGGCACGTTTAGCCTGGAGAAGAGAAGACCCAAGGAGGACATGAGAGCTACAGTCAGGTGACTGAAAGGCTGCCATGTGAAGCAGGCAGTGGTAGACTTGTTCTATTTGGCATCAGAAGGCAGAGCCATGAGGAGTGGGTGAAAGCTGTGAAGAGGCTTACTTAAGCTTGGTGTCAGGAGCTACTCCAACACTTAGAGCTGTATAAAAGCGGAACAATCCACCTAGGGAAACAGTGACTTCTCTCTCTTTGGAGATCTCCAATCCAAGGCTGGAGGACCATTTGGTCCTTATGCTGGAGGGGGGATGGCCGCTGAAGTCCCTTATGACTCACATTCTTTGATTCTTTAAAATTTTTTTTTCAATTAATAGGCATCAATCCTCCCTCCTTCTCACTGGGAAAAAAAAGAAAACCCTTACAATAAATATGCAGAGTCAAGCCAAACAAATCCCCAAATTGGCCGGGTCCAAAAAGGATTGCCCATTCTCCATCATCTTTCTGTCCGAAGGTGATGAGTGTTGCTGATTTATGAGTCCTTCAGCATCATGGCTGATAGCAGAGGGGACTAGAACGACTGGCTCTGAAAATTGTTCATTTTTACAATGCTATCATTAGATTGTCCTCTGGGTTCTCCCTTCAAATTCCTTGATTGCAAGTCAAGAGAGACCTGAGTTCAAATTCCCCTTGTAGAAGTTTTAGCATGGGCAAGTGACTAAACCTCTTGGAGGCTCAGTTTAATGCCTGTAGTACCTACTTCGCAACATCCTATAGCTAATAATAATGATAATAATAATAGAGAAGAAAAGGGGGAGGAGGAAGAGAAAGAAGGAGAGGTGGAATTCAAACTCAGGTCTTCCTGTCTCTAGGCCTGGTGCTCTATCCACTGCACCACACAGCTGCACTTATTAAGCCTTTACAATATATCAGGCACCATGCTAAGCCCCAGGATAATGAGAAAAAAACCAAAACAAAACCAAAACAGTCCCTGCCCTCAAGGAGCTTACACCAGAATGCAGAGACAACATGTAAATAACCAGGTACACAGACGATATGCATGGTCCAGATGAAGCTAATCTGAAAGGGGAAAGCATAAGTGTAGATGAGATTTGGGCTGAGTCTTGAAGGAAGCCAAGGTAACAAAGAGGAAGAGCTGGCATTGCAGACATGGAAGACAGCCAGGGCAAAGGTATAGGACAGGACAAGTAACAGCCTTGTGGATCTGCAAGCAAGCCAGTGTACTAGATTACAGAATTCAAAGAGAAAGCTGGAAAGGTAGGAAGTGGCCAGGTTGGGAAGGCCTTTCAATGCCAGAGGACTTTATACTTAATGCCCCAGGAAAGTGAGTCAATGGAGCTCATTGTGGAGGTGAAAAGTGGCCGCAGCATGACATGGTCAGATCTGTGCTTTAGGAAAATAGGTGAAGGATGGATTACTGGAGTGGGGAGAGACTTGAGGCAGGAAGACCATTTAGAAGTCGATTATGGGGCAGCTAGGTGGTACAGTGAAAAGAGCACCTGCCCTCTAGTCAGGAGCACCTGAGTTCAAATCTGGCCTTAGACACTAGCTGTGTGACCCTGGGCAAGTCACTTAACCCCACTTGCCAGAAGAAGGGAGAAGGAGAAGAAGCCTATTGCAGTGGTCCAGCTGTGAGGTAATAAAGTAGCTTCACCCAGGATTGTGTGACTGTGAAGATAGAAAAGACCAAGTTGACGACTGATTGGATGTGTGAGATGACTGCGTGTAAGGTGCAGAGGATGATACGTAGGTCATGTGCCTGAGTCACAGGAGCATGCTGGTGCTCTGGACAGTAGTAGGACATCTGGAAGGGGGAGAGGGTTTGGAGGAGAAGATTATGAGTTCTGTTTTGGACACATTGAGTTTGAGATGTTGGTAGGAGAGCTAGGTCCAGATGCTCAAGTTCAGCTGGAGACACACAAGAGGTCAGTCTTGCTCTGCTTGGCCCCAGAGGCCAGAATTAGAACCAATGGGTGGAACTTCCAGGGAGGTAAATTTTGGCTCAGCATAGGGCCAGCCTACCTAATAATCAAAACTAGCCAAAAATAGATGGACTGCCTATTAGGTAGGGGAGTTCCTCATCACCAGAGGTATTCTGGGGGATTTGTCTCTTCTAACTCTGTGATTTTCCCTTTAATGCTCACCCTGAGCACGTACTCTAATGTCTCAGACATGCTGGGTAAATGTCTCAAATTTTGCTATATAATTAAGTTGCCAGAGGAGCAGCATTTCCTGTGGGTAGTTAGAAGGTCTAGACCCTCATCACGTTCTCTGTTCCTAACTTACTTTTAACTCCAGGAAACAAGAGTTGATTTTGAAACTGTTAATAACAACATGAACAGACACTCGAATTTCTTAATAATTAGAGAAATTATAATAAAAAACTTACAACACCACTTTAAACCCACTAGAATGTAAAAAATAACAAAAACTAACATTGGTAGTTGTCCTTTGTTCTTGAAGAGCACCAAAATGACATCACTATGTTAGGGTCAATGTACAGTGTGTCCAACTGTGGCTGATCTGACCAACACAAACTCAGAAGGCTCTGCCATAGGTTGGGCACAAACAGTCCTTGTGATCATTTGGGGTGGAATCTCTAAATGTGCACATCTCACCTTTCTTTTGAGCTACTTCAATTCTGCTTTGCTCACAGAACACAGCACCTTCTTTGACTGGCCTACAACCATGCTGGGTTGTCTTTTGCCAGGGTCTCCCATGTTACGCAATCATTTCCAGGACTGTGGGGAAATGGGCATCATTGGTGAGACTATAAACAAATGCAAAATTTTGGAAGAAGAATATTGACAGTATACAAGTCCTAATACTGATCATGCCTTTTGACAGAGTGAGTCCATTGCAAAGACTTAATTTTTAAAATGCCATTTAAAAAGGATATTTGCAAGATACTCTGCCCCAGGCAGGCCATATATGGAGTATTATATTCAGTTATATTATAGTGTATTATATTATATTATAGTGTATTATATTATATTATATTACATTATATTATATTATATCATATTACATTATATTGTATTATATTACATTATATCATATCATATTATATTATATCATATTACATTATATCATATTATATTATATCATATTATATTATATCGTATTATATTATATTATATCATTGAATTACCACATTTTAGTAAGGCCCAAGACAAACTGAAATGTGTCTAGTAGGGGCAACTGGGATGGTGTAAGCACTGAAAGATTGGCTATATACAAGGATCAATCGAAGGATCTGGGAATGTTTAGGCTGGAGAAGAGAAGTTTTTAGCAGAGTCATGACGGCTGTCCGTAAGTATTTGAAGGTTGTCATATGGAACAGAGACTGTTTTGCTTAACCCCAGAGGCTAGAACTAGAAGACGCAAAGATAACAGATTTATGACTATTAAAAGGTAAAGAAAAACTTCCTAACAATTAGAGCTGCCCCCAACATAGAATGGACTGCCTTGGGAAGTAGTGGATTTTCCCTTACTGGAGATCTAACAACCTTCAGATTCTGTGATTCTGTTGCCAAGGCCTGTCAATTTCACCTTTGCAGCATCTCTTGGACACACCCCCTTCTCTCTTCTGACCCTGCCACCATTCTGGCCTGAATAACTAAATAGCTTGTGGGTAGTGTTGCCTGCCTCAAGTCTCTCCCCAGTCTGATCTAGCCTCAAATTCAGCTACTAAAGTGATTTTCGTAAAGTACAGGTCTAGCCATGTCATCCCCCTAACCAATAAACTCTAGTGGTTCCTTATCGCTAACAGGATCAAAACCCGAGTTCTCTGTTAGATAGTCAGAGTCCGTTCCTTATGTGTTGCTCTTAGACATACACTCTTTGATCCAGTGACACTGGCCTCTTGGCTGTTCCATGAGCAAGACACTTATCTCTTGGCCCTGGGCATTTCCTCTGGCTGTCCATTGTGTCTGAACCACTCTCCCTCCTCATCTTCACCCCCTGCCTTCTTTCAAATCCCAACTAAAATCCTATTTTCTACTCGAAGCCTTTCCCAAACCCCCTTAATTCCAGTGCCTTCTCTCTGTTAATTATTTCCTACTTATCCTGTATATATTTGTCGTATATAATTGTTTGCTTATTGTCTCCCTCCTTGGATTGTAAACTCCTTGAGGGCAAGGACTGTCTTTTGCCTCTTTTTATATCCCCAGTGCTTAGCACAGTACCTGGAACATGGTAGGTACTTAATAAATGTTTGTTGACTTTATTGCCTGACCATCCATTCAAAAAAAAGGAAGTTATTTGGAATAAGCCAAAAAGCAAGATACAACCTATGTAAGCAAAGATTAGCAGATGGCAAAATGCATTATGGCACATTAATGTAATAGAATATTATGGTGCTCTGAAAAATACGTATGTGAGGATGATCAAGACCATAACTGGGTTAAATGAGCTGGAGAAGGAAATGGCAAACTGCTCCAGCATCTCTGCCAAGAAAGCCCCGAATAGGGTCACAAAAAGGCAGACAAGACTGAAACCACTCAACAAGGGGGGTCTAAGACTGACCTGGAAGGGAATGCAGACTAATGCAATTTTTGGTTTACTGTTTCTTCACTCACTTGGTTCTGTTTTGTTAAATGCACAGGTAAGATTTTATTCCTTATTTTGTATTTTTAAATATTGTTTGTCTTCATTGATATATAGCCTTTAAAAAGAAGTTTAAAAAAGGTCTAACGGGATCTGAGTGTAATTCTGATTGTAGCTGATTATTTTACCTCCCTAAGCCTCAGTTCGCTCACCTGCAAAATGGGTTTCATTATAACTGCATCATCTGCTTCAGAGGAGTATTGCCAAAGAAGGATTTTATAAACAGTCAAGCACTTTAAAATGTGACCTATTATTATTATTAGGCAAACCCCTCTGGGCTTCAGTTTTCTTTAGAGAAGGAAGCATTTGGGCCCTGGTTTTCTCATTTGTAAATGGAGGAGGTTGGACTAGATGACCTTTAAGGTTGCAATTCTCAACCCTGTGATTCCAAGCTTCTCTAAGATGAGAGATTCGACCAAGCCTGATTCGAAAGCGCCACCTACTGCTCACATTCTGAATTGGGAAACAAAGCAAGGGAAGCAAAGATGGAATGCTCCCTCCCTACTGTTTTGACCACACTGGTTGCAGAAGGCAAGTGGAGTTTAAAAGAAAGCAAGTTTGGGGACAGTAAGCTGGGTCCTAGTTCTGGCTATTACCTAGACATGGGACCTCAGTTTCCACAGATTGGTTAGCAGCTTGATGGTACAGTGGATAGAGTGCCTGGCCTGGACTTCCTGAGTTCAAATCTGGCCTTCGACACTTACCAGCTGGGTGACCCTGGTCAAGTCATTTCACTCTGTTTGCCTCAGTTTCCTCATGTGTAAAATGAGCTGGAGAAGTAAATGGCAAACCACTCCAGTATCTTTGCCAAGAAAACTTCAAAAGGGGTCATGAGGGTCAGACATGACTGAACAACCACAATGACAAAAATGAAGACACCTTCCTCTCTTGCTGAGTTGTCCTGAGGTCTAAACTATATTACTGGATGTTCTAATGCTCTGAAAACATTGGCTGTCTATACATTTTCCCTCATGCTCACCATTTTTGCATTTCCTTGCTGACATCTTTTGCTCTGGCCCTCCTCCATAATTTCTCATAAATAAAGTGTTCAGCCTGTTCACGCCCACCACACGTCCTCTCTAAAATACTTTCAGTTCCTCCAAGATTGTCCTGTTTCCTGACTCACAGCCTGAGACACCATCAGTAGAATATTGATTTTAGAATGGTGTCCTATTGCTACCCACCAATGAAATAAAATAGAGAAGCCCTCTGTGGCTCATTTTACACATGAGGAAACTGAGGCAAACAAGGTTAAGTGACTTGCTCAGGGTCACACTGCTAGTAAGTATCTGAGGTCGAATTTGAACTCAAGGAGATGAGTCTTTTTGACTCCAGACCCAGCGCTTTGTGCACTAGGGCGCCACCTAGCATCCCTGTTTCTCCTTTCACATAACTCAGACTTTGCCCATTTGATCAGAAAAAAGAATGACCAATTAGTCCCATCAAAAGAAATGTGAATGCCGAGCACAAAGCCCTCCCTCTGACTTAACTTTGTACACACGTTGCGAGATATTCCTACTCAGCAACGTTGTATCCTTCCTGTTGTGGAGAGGGACTGTTTTGCTTTTCCTCTTTACATCCTGGGTAGCCAGCATAGTCCCTTGCACATAGTAGGTA
This sequence comes from Phalanger gymnotis, assembly GCA_028646595.1. Classification (NCBI taxonomy): domain Eukaryota; kingdom Metazoa; phylum Chordata; class Mammalia; order Diprotodontia; family Phalangeridae; genus Phalanger; species Phalanger gymnotis. The sequence continues at coordinate 768,372,380 of CM053622.1, forward strand.
TTTGATAAGCACTTGTTGGATAAAACAAACAATATCACAGTTTGAAAAGCATAAAGTGGAGTGGTTCATATTGGGAGGTATCATGGTCATCACTGCCAGACCTCCCTTAGTGATGTAGCTTTTACATAGCTGGCCAGACTGATTTCCCCTCAAAACATAGGGCCTACCTCAGCTGAAGAACCAACATCTTCTATCATCAGGTATAAAATCTTCTGCCTGGTTTTCAAAACTTATCATGTCTAGTCCCTTCCTACCTTAACCTTCCTTGTCCTAAAGTCCCTGCTGGCTCTGACGTTCTATGGTCTAAAATCAATCGGTCGAGCGATTGATCGATCAGGAGGCATTTCTTAGGTGCCCATCAATGCCATGCACTGTGCTAGGTACTGGGGATAGTGAAGAGTCCTTTGCACTCCATGTTCCTCACATCTGGAATCCTTTCCTTCTTCACTTTCTTCCTTTCTCTAGCTTCCTTCAGGACTCAGCTCAAAGCCTGCCTTCTTCAGGAGGCCTTCCCCGGTACGTCCTTCCCTTTGAGATTCCTCTGGTTATTCTTATGTAGCTTGACAGAACAGTTGGGGTAAGAGGAAGAGAGCCATCTAAAGTATAAGCTGTTTAGGTGGAAAAAAAGGCCTGATGTCTGAGTGGACTCCAAGCAGACCATGAATCAACGTTTCGATGAGGTGATTACTTTATTAATTCATCAATGGAGATGAAGCATCCACAACAAGGGAGGTTGTTGTCCTGTTTGCTGCCCTCTGTCTTGCCATCTAGAGCCTCTTCAGGGTGCCCGGCTGACTCATCTCCACAGGACTCTCTCTACCTCCTCACCCCTGGACCTTCGCCCTGTCTCTATCTAGACCACGCACATTATCTCATTGGCTGATTCCTCCCAGACCTTCCATTTTAAGATTCCCAGAGGGCAGGGACTGGTTTTTTTTCTTCCTTTCTGCTTGTTCATATTTGTAACTCCAGTTGCCGGACACATAGTAAGTGCTTGTTGACTATTATTAAAATATTATGTTTGGTCCTGAGTACGTTTTTAAGAGAGACACAGACACACTGGAGGGAGGGCCTCCAGAAGAGGTTCACCAGGAAGAGACTCAAAACCATGCCATAGGAGGGTCATAGATCAGAGGCAGAAAGGACTGAGGCCCGGGAGAGTCAAAGGATTTGTCCAAAGTCACCCAGATAGCCTGCACTAGAGGCAAGATTTGAACCCAACTCCTCTGACTCCAGAATTCAAGCCCTTTCTCCTCTACTATACAACTCTCGTGAGGATATCAAACCTTGAGAAGAAAAGATTTAGATGGAAGGTGATAGCCTCTTGATAGTAGGGTGTTTGGCATATCGTGGGTGCCTTATACATGCTTGGTGATTTGATTTCAAGTACTTGAAGGGATGTCAGGAAAAAGAGAGATTAGGTTTGTTATGTTTGGCCCCAGAGGTAGACCTGGATGGAGAGGATAGAAGGTGAAGAGGCAGGTTTCCTGAAGACTTCTTAAAGATCAGAGCTGTCCAGAAGTGGAGCAGGCTGCCACCTCAGGGAAGAGGGAGCTTTCAGAGTGAAGCAGGATGTGTTGGAGAGGATATTGGTGATACTGGCTGGATTGTCTGACCACCAAGATGGCACTTTGCTTCTTGGACATCTCAGCTTGCTCATCTATAACATTAAGGAGCTGGATTAAATGATCTGTCAACAAGCATTTATTAAGCACCTCCTACATACCCGGCACTGTACTAAGTGCTTAAGATATAAAGAAAGGTAAAAGACAGTCTGGACTTTCAAAGATCTCCAAGAGTTCTCCCAGCTCTGACTTTCTGTGTTCTAAAGGCCCTCCGAGCACTGACTTTCTGTGTTCTAAGGGCCCTCCGAGTGCTGACATTCTGTGTTCTAAAGGCCCTCCGAGCTCTGACTTTCTGTGTTCTAAGGGCCCTACCAACTCTGACATTCTTTGTTCTAGGGGCCCTCCCAACTCTAAAAGCCAATGTTCTATCATTCTATTAAGTCTTTTCTCTGGCAGGGGTGAAAGTGGGGAAGGAATCTGGCACATTCAGAGAAGTGAGCCAGGTGAGTTGGAGCTCCTTCTAAGTAAGCCTTTAACTGCTCCCCTTCTGCCAAAGGAACATAATGTTCTGGACAGCCCACAGAGGTCAATCTGCTCTTTTCTCCAGGGTAGATAAGAAAGGATTCAATGTCATTGCCAAAGATGCTGTGTTGGTGGGGCAGCCCCAGGGTCGGAGACTGGGGCATTTGCAAGGAGACAAAATAACCACCAGGCAGGCCTTGCTTCATCTAAAAATCCTGTCTGCTTAAACAGCTGGATTAGGCCCCAAATGAGTTTCTGATTTGGCTGGAAAGAAAGCCCACAGGACCTGATCAGTTGACACCTGACCCTAGCCCTGGAGAGCTGCCTGGCAGAGGAGAACTTCTTGGAGCATTCTGACCCCAACTTCTCCTATTGATATGACTCCATCCCCAGGCCCTCTGTTCAGTGCCTTTGGAATATCTATATATATAAATATCCTATATAATGACGATCTTCTTGGCCCCCTCTATTTGCACCCTGCTTATCAGCCTACAGAATTTGGAGGAGTCAGGTGGCTTGATTCTAGCCACCACAGGCCACTGGTTAGCTATGTGCCTTTGGGTGAGCTGCCTCACCCTCCAGGGCCTATTTCCTTTTCTGTCTGGGGAGGTTAAGCAGATGACCTCTTAGGCCCTTCCAACCTCTACAGGCCTAACATTTTATTCTGAGAAAACATTCTATTAGCAAAACTGGAAAACGTTACAAATGAAGCTTTAAAGCTGGACGCTTCTGTCAACAACTCTGCTTTGCATAATTTCTGCCAACCTGGGAGTTCACTAACCATTCAAAACAGGAAAAGAGAGCAGTACAGAGGTCAAACACTCCGATACCTGAGCAGAAGCCTCCTGGAGCCAATGAAAAACCATTGCTAAGGGGAAAGGGGTGACTTTAAAAGATGCACTTCGGCCTTCCTTCCCAGCTGCCCCGCCTGCCAGGGGCGTGGCCGCCACCAGCGCAGGTTCTCCCAAACAAGAGTCTGCTTCCTAACCACAAGCCAACTGTCTATCATTACACTGCATTTTAGAGAACACCTCTGATTGGCTGATTCCGAAAAAGCTATATTTGAATTTAAAGACCAGCCCCAAACAACCCAAGTTCCTTACCACCCTGAGAAAGATAAAGGCTTATGCAAGTCCACCGTGCCAAACAGAGGCAGAGATTAAGCAAACTCCCTGGCACTCCTCTGAAGTCCAAGGCTAAACTCGGAGCCAGGGCCAAAGAGTTCCATCAAAGAATCATAGCTGGTTGGGGTGGAAGTGACCTTAGGATATAGAAGAACCTGGAATGTCAGAGCTGGAAGGGGACTGAAATCCAGGGGTCCCTCCACCTTCCCCATGATGCTTCTCCAAACATTTTACAATTAAGAAATCTCATTAAGAAACCAACGTCTCTTACATAGAACTCCTTGAAAAGGAAATAAATGTTCCTTGTTGTACATAGTTTATATTCATTAGGTATGTGCTAATTTGGATATAAACTCTTACATGTATTGGCAGGCTAGTGTTTGTTCAGTTGTGTGTGACTCTTTGTGACCCCATGGACACCAAGGCCTTCTCCTCTCCATTATCTCTCAAAACAGGCCACCTCCAGTAGTCCTGATCTATATCTCGCCACTGGACCCAGATGGCTCCTGATGAGAGAGTGAGGCTGGTGACTTTGCACAGTCCTCTCTCACTTCAAGCCAATTCACTTGCATGTCATGGTATCACCTTTCTGATGTCACGGTCCTCTTCGAGAACAAAAGACAAACAACAATCTTTTGAAACTGTCCAAGCTCATGTTCTGTTCTTCCATGACACCATCCATCTCATCCTCTGCCATCCCTTTTTTCTTTTTGCCTTCAATCTTTCCCAACATCAGGATCTTTTCAATGAGTCCTGTCTTCTCAACTGGCAGGCTAGCAGAGTACAAAAGGAAATCTGTTTCCAGCTCTGACATTAATGCTGTATGACCTTGGACAAGTCACTTAACAAATCTAGGTGTTTTTTTCCCTCCTCTTCAAAATGAAGGTGCTGGATATATAACAACATATTTGTATAGTACTTAGGGATTTTGAAAGAATTTTTTTCACAATAACCCTAGAAAATAGCTGCTACATTCCCCCCGCCCCTTCGTCTTACAATTGTAGAAACTGAGGTTTGGAGAGGCCCAAGACCAAAAAGCTAGTAAGCCAGCCTGGCCTCTGATACTGTGTCCACCTTGGTGCATGCTTTCATCTCTTCAAGCCGGAGTATTGCAATAGCCTGCTAATGAGTCTGGCTGCCTCAGGTCTCTCCCAACTCCAGTCTAATGTCCACTAAACTGTCGAAATGTTCTTCCTGAAGTCCAGGTCTGGTGTGTCACCCCTCCTCTTTCTCCCCCTGCCCCAATTCAATAAATTCAAAGCTCCCTATCACCTCTAGGATCAAATATAAAATCCTTTCTTAGGCATTCAAAATCCTTGCCCGGACCCAGCCTTTCCAGTCTTCTTACACACCCGAACCTACTTACACTTCTTACACATTCATCAGCTGCTCTTTGACCCAGCGACACTGGCCCCCTAGTTGTTCCATTAAAAAGACAATCCATCTCTCAGCTCTGGACATTTTCACTGGCTGTCCCTTATGCCTGGAAAACCCTACTTCATCTCCACCTTCCTGGTCTCATTCAAGTCTGGGCTAAAATTCTACCTTTTACAGCAAGCTTCTCCTGATGCTCAATTCAGTTCCTTATTTCCCATTTATCCTATATGTAACTTGTTTGGGCATGATTGTTATCTTCCCAAGGGTAGGGACTGTTTTTTACTTTTCTTTGAATCCCTGGCATTTAGCACCGGGCTTGGCAACATAGTAGGTGCTTAATAAGTGTTTGACTGCTGAGAGCCCTGGAAGGAAGCTGCTACATGTTATCATACCTCTCTCCTCCCTCATCTTACAGATGTGGAAACTGAGGTTAAGAGATACTGTTACTTGTTTGAGATCAAATAGCCAAGTAAGTAGCACAAGCAGGACTGATTCAAACATAGGCCTCTTCCCACTGTGTGATGCTCCTTTCGACTTCACACATTTCACAGATTCACAGAATGTCAGTTAGTTAGAAGGAACCTCGATGGCCAGATGGCCACGTGGTCCAGGCCAGAGCTGAACACCACCACACTGGACAAGGGCGCCTCCAGCTTTTGCTTGCAGATGTGCAGAAAGGGCGGTCAATCCACTTCACTGGACCTTGGGTCAGTTTTAATTGTTGTTTCCTCATATCAAACCTCCACTTGTCTCTTTCCGGCTTTGACATATCCTGTCCCTGTTCTACCATCATGGGCCCAGAACAAATCTCATCTCTATTTCACATATCTTCTGGGATTTGGCTACCATCCCCACTATCTTCCCCTTTCTTCCAGTTAATCTTAGGGCAGCTAGATGATGCAGTGAATAGAGTTTGGGGTCTGGAGTCAGGAAGACCTGAGTTCAGATCCAGCCTCACTTACTAGCTGTATGATCCCGGGCAAGTCAAACCCTGTTTACCTCAGTTCCTCATTTGTAAAATGAGCTGGAGAAGGAAATGGCAAACCACTCCAGTGTCTTTGCAAGAAAATACCGCCAAAAAAGGGTCTTGAAGTCACTTAACTACAACAATCACCAGTTAGTCTTAATTTTTTTTGTCTCATTCCTCACCTAAGCATGAGAAATCAAAAGCCCACAAAGGCCACACCAGAAGGTGGCAGTCAGAAAGAGATGCTACCATCCCCCATGTCTGCTTTCAGGCTCTAATCACAAGATCAGACATGTAGTCCCCCTAGGTGGTTCATCAGCTTACCAGTTATCTCTAGGTACTATATTTCCTTGTGGAAAGGATATGCTACTATGTCCTATAAATGAAAAAAGAAAAATGAGCCACATGGTTTATTGAATCTCACACATAGGAAGTCATCATTTCAGTTTAGAGGAGAAAATATATTTTCAATGCTTTGTGTCTGGAAAGCATTCAGCCTAAAAGCCAAGGAAGAGAAGAGGGAAGTTCTTTCATGTTAGACAAACACAATTTCCCTTGACAATATATAGGCAGCATAGCAAGACTAAACACTTTACCCTATTGTTCTCAGGAGAATGGCACTATGTAAGTGAATACTGAAGCTTTTCAATGTATTCTCTGGATAATTTGTTTCTCAGAATACCCTCAATCAGTTTCCAGCCCTATCGCTTTGTAGCTAAGTTCCGTTAGATTCACCTTGCTGGCACTCACTTAATTTCCTCACCTATAGAATTGGGATAGTAACACTTGCATCAGTATCCCCCCCGAGTTATAGTGAGGATCTAATGAGATGTCTGTAATATGCTTGGTACACTGCAGATTCAATAGAAATGCTCACTGTAACCACAGTCCTCAGAGGTAATCAAAGCACCTTTGGACGGGAAAAGGCAAGCCAGCATTTTCACAAGTTTTTGTTGAAATTCAGACTTTATTTAAAAAACTGTCATGAACAATAAATTACAATCATTTCCCACCTCTTTTATAAATTCTTCATAAAATATATTTGACAATATTAAAAGAAAATTTCAAAAGTTTGTTTCATTTTTGAAGTGCTGATGACTTGTTTTTTGACCATGTGTCATGCTGGTGAATTATTTTGTAGCTGCTACAATAGTTTTATTGATATAACATCTTACAATAAACACAAAGAACAGGCCACCAGAACTATTCAGTGTGCTACTCTCTGCCTGTTAACACCCACTTCATCATAATGACAAAGTATCCCTTAGCACCAAGAATCTACAGTGGCCCAGTCTCTCTACATGATAACAAGTGCAAAGCTAACTGTAAGACTCCATACTTTAATTGATTTAACATCTCTACCACCACAGTTAAGAAACTTATTTGAAACATTTGGTCTTTAAAAATTGCAGTAACTCCTCATAAAATGCATTTACCTTGGAGTCCAATTATACAGCTAAAATTCCTACCTGTTCTTTTTTTGTTGTTTTCTTGGATACACTTGCAGGAATTTTGAAGTACTTGGTTTGGGATTTTTGTCTTTTCCCTTATTCTTGGGCAAAAAGGCCTGTGACTAAATGTCATGGCAGCACTAAGATAATCGGCTTAATCGTGATGCTGGGCACAGTGCTTTTTAAGTGAAGAAGACCTAGACTTGATCATCATTCTGCCTACATACTGGAAAGAAATGTTTTGAAACTAAGACAAGATCTTGAAGAAATCCCAGAAATGATATCTTGAAAAGAAGTTCCATTTTACCAAAGTCTTCCAAAAGTGATCATCATTAATGACTTTTAGTCAGGTAGAACCAAAAATCATGTCTTTAGGAAAAAATGGACACTAGCACAAAGAACACGAGCGAATAGAAATGGAGCCCTGATTGATCACCTCGGACTCTATGCTGAAGGACCTGGTTATTCTTTGGTGAGACAATATCACTTGGCTCTTCCCCTCCTAGGGACTAAATCCGTATCAGAAGGGTAGAGTTTTCTCTGTGCTGCTCTAACGGTGTGATTAGCATTGTGGAAGAATCACACTGTTGTGATGGATACAGTGTATTTCTATCTTCAACTTCCAAAGCTTTTTTTTTCCCTAAAAGTATGTTTAAAATCTTGCATTTATCAGTTTCAAAGAACCTAGTAAAGTAGTTTTATTTCAATGAAACTATTCAGCTTCAAACTTTTTCAAAGCCAAGTCACTTAAATTTTTATTTTTTAATCTCTAGCTTGAAGCCCACTACTTTTACACTTTGGACTATAAATGGGGGAAAAAAGCATGGTAACATTTAAACTTTCGGAAGCTAGACAACTGAGAAGAGACCAAACATCAATGATTTTCATTACTCTAACATGACTGACTTTTTACCCAAGGATCTAAATGCTCCTTAAAGACCAATTAGGTCATAATGTCCCAGAAGGCTGACCTAGAGGGCTAAAGTTCTGCTTCAGGAAGCTCTCCTTCATTAGATGTTGACTGACGATCCGAGACAACAATCCAGGGTTATAAAATCAAACCAACTCCTCAAAGAATCCTGAGAGTTGCTGCTTCAGGCACAGCAAAATGACTGTACCAAAGAGGTCAGTTTCCTCACTCCAAGGATGCAGCTGATGCCGCAACATTTTATCTGCTTGCTAAATTGTATACGCCTTATCTCCCACGTTAGAAAAAAGGGGATCAACATTTAAGACAACCATATCGCTGCTATCACGATCTCAAATTAAACAACAGAAAACAGCATCAGTGCCAAAATGGAAGGGACTCCAGTGATTCAACAAGAGACCGTATCAGGGCAGGCAAACCAGACTATAGAGCTTGTTTGGGCTTCCACCTCAGCATTTCGAAACTTAGACAACTTCTCCAGACCCCAGAAGTCACTGAATCAAGTACTGAAACTGCATTAATGCCAAGTTTCCAGAACTACAACAATCCTGTATTCAAGTTTATACCAGAATGTAGATGCAACAGGTACAGACATGTCCTGATGCTGTGGCCTAATTGGATAATTGAGTGCCTGGTTACCTAAAAGAGTGTAGGATTGAATGATTAATGACCTTGCCAGCCTGCTACCACACGACAGCTGTAATTAAGTCCTTCAGCTACACGGTACTGGACTGTGAGAATTCAGCTTAAACATATCTCAACAGCTTTGAATGTCGTTTGTAGCTTGGATGTTCTTTTATGCCCAAGTTAAGACAGTCTTAGACCCTCCAAAATGGTGCTTTTTTAAAAAAAAGTCTCATAATATAAAAATAAAAACTTCGCACAATTTCATCAGAGGGAGGGACAGAGGGAGAAAGTTGGGGGGAAGTGTCTCATTTATTTTTCCACACTGAATTCACCAGCAAATCCCAAACACCCAAACCCACATCAAATAATTTAAACAGAAGTGGCATTTTCTTCATATGGAATGCAAAATGCACACATTCACATACTTACATATACATAAATATATACATATATGTTTACTTTACAAAGCCTCACAGTTTGCATGACCAGCATGTAAACCACTGTTTCTATGGAAGTTCCTAATACTGACAAGGAATGTCTAAAATACTTGCAACATATTCTCAGAAAAGCTGGACTCTCATCTTTCCTTGGCTCTTACAGAATTTTCCTGTCAAATTTCTACCAATGGTCATTTTAAAAATTTACACACACATTGGTAATACACATTTAAAACATACTAACAAAATGGCTGACTCAGACTTAAGAAATCTTTAAAAAGAAAAAACACAGTAAAATCTAAACCCTTTAGGTAGGGGTTTAGCCTTATGTACTCTTTTTTTTTCTGCCACAAAATGTTGCATCCCTGTTCAGACAGAAGCAGCATGTCATCCAAGGGGTTTCCCAGATATCCATGTGTCACGTATCCCAGCCACTATCTTTAAAAGCAATTTGGACTAATCTAAGTTCTAGCTCAAATGCGTCGGGACGATCCTGAGGGTTTGCAGCCAACATTTCTTTAATAAGCTGTTTCATTCTACCATTCATGGACTTCTTCTTCACAGGGATAAGCAGTTCCATCTTGGGATTTTCCAAAAGGGCCTCTCCCACTGGAACAATCTCAGTTCCTTGTTTTACATAACTCCCCAAGAGCTCCTTTTTGGTCTCTGTGTCTATGAAGGTGATCCTTTCCAGCATGGCCCAGATGATAATCCCAAGAGCAAAGATGTCTGCTTTGGCTGTGTAATGTCCTTCCCAAACCTCAGGAGCCATGTAGAAATCTGTTCCGCATGCAGTGGAAAGGAAGCATTTATTTACACTGACTGGTTCTTCAGGGTTCTGCCCAGAAGCAGAGCAAACTTTACTCAAACCAAAATCGGCCACTTTCAGTGTGGGTTCCAAGTCATTTGTATCCAATCGGCTTTGAGAAATCAGGATATTATCGGGCTTGAGGTCACGGTGGATAATCTGATTCTTGTGCAAGAAAGCCAGAGCACTGCTGAGCTGAAGCATGAAGCTTGTGTTGGTTTTCCGGTTAGGTTTCCGGGATAACAGGTACTCATTCATGTCTCCTCCATCACAGAAATCCATCACGAACCACAGATAATAGGCGCTTCTGGGATCAAAAGCAATTTCTCCTTTCAGTGAAGTCTCCACAAGCTATGAGAGGGAAAAATATTTCAGTCCTCTTTTGTTCAGGATAAACAGTTCTATCACAGGAACAGAGTTAATAATAAATTTTAAAATTTTCATTTACAAAGAAGTCTAGTGAATTCTGATGAGTTTAGTTTTTTCACATATGCATAATTTCAAATGACCATGTTGCAACACAGCACATCTTTTTCCTTAATAAGCATAGACCAAATCATTCTAAGCCAAGTGGTAAAGGCAACTGGCTGGCACGTTTCTGCCCTTTACTGGTGCTGAACCCCACTTACCCAGCAATCAGCTTTCTAGAAAATTTGAATTTCAGAAATTACACTTGGTAGTATACTACAAGTTAGGGCAGAAGACCAACTCAGAAAATACTGTATAATCAAACACTCTATTCCCCATACACTATGCAAGTTCTGAAAGTGCTTTCCCCTAAAGTTACCTGTTGTAGCAATAAAGTGTTCATGAATTCACTGACAAAGCAAATGAAGCCTGACAGCAGTGTGGTATAAAGGAAAGAACACTAGACCCAAGAGTTAGAAGATTTAGGTTTGTATTCTGGTTCTGCCACTTACTAGCTGTGTGGTCTTAGCTGGGGGATCTTAAGCATGTTACTGGTCCTCTCATCTAGATAACCAGAAGACTATCCTCTATGGTATCTTTGGTTTCATTCTAGTTCTGATATTTTATTACTATCATGTTCCAACGATAAAATGTAGACATTCTGTCATTTTGCCTAAAGGCTCACTGAATAGTTTTTAAATATATTTTTTAAAAAATCAAATGTATTAGAAATTCAAATAAAATTATTTAAGCCTGTAATTTTTTTCTTAGACATAAGATGAATTAGTTATTTTCATATAATATCCAGCATCTTGATCTAAAAAACAAAAAAAAATTATCTTAGCTTCCCATGGCCTTTGTTTCCCCATCTATAAAACAGAAAGTTGAACTAGATGATAAGACAACTTATAGCTCCACCATTCTATGACCATAAGAGCGCCAAGGTTTCCATCTGTTAGCTCACCCAATCCTCCTCACAAGAGCCTTGGAAGGTGGGTGTTATTATTGTTCCTATTTTACTATCAAGGAAACTGAGTCAGATAGAGGTTGAATTACTTGCCCAGGTCATACACCCAATAAGTAAGGCAGGATTTAAACACTTAAACCCAAGTCCAGTGCTTTCTCTATCTACTGTGCCACCTAACAGACTGGACCTCTAATTACCTGAGGGGAGGGTGAATGGGGCACTCTATGAAAGCACGCCACTGTACTCTACGACTGCTCCAGAATTCTGCTGCCAGAACACATCTAAACAAAAATGTTCTATGTTGTTCTTCACAAATAAATAGATAGATAGATAGATTAGGAAAGGAACAAGGAGAAAGGGAGTGCAGTTGAGTGGACTGACCATTTCACCTATAAATGTACTGTCACTTTTTTTTTAAATAAATATGGTCTCAATCAATGAATCAACACTTGTTAAGTGCCTACTATGTGTTAGGCACCATACTAAGTGCTGGGGTTGGTGGGGGGGGGTGGTGAAGAAGAGACAAATAACAATCTTTATCCTCAAGAAGCTTACAATATAACAAAGGAGACAACATATGTATGTGTGTGTGTGTGTAAGTATGTATACACACACACACGCACATATACATTTATAGCTATATACAGTGCAGCCAAGTGGCACAGTGACCCGAAGTCAGAAGACTTGAGTTTAAATAGAACCTCAGACATTTACTAGCTGTGTAACTCTGGGCAACTCATTTAGCCTTGTTTGCCTCAGTTTCCTCATCTGTACAATGAGCTAGAGAAGGAAATGGCAACCACTCCAGTATCTTTCCCAAGAAAACCCCATATGGGGTCATAAAGAGTAGGACATGACTAAACAATATACAAAATAAGTAGGAAATAATTAAGAAAGGTAAGGTACTAGAATTAACAGGGGGTGGGAGAAGGCTTCTTGTAAAAGATAGGCTTTTAGTTAGAACTTAAAGGAGGTCAGTAGTTAGAGCAGGGGGAGAGAACATTCCAGGCATGGGAGACAGCCAGCAAAAACTGCACAGAGCTGCAAGATGGAGCATTTTAATCTCCTTTGCTCCTGTAAAAAATCAGTTACCACTCCTGAAATGGGATTCTGTAGATGATGTGCAGTGTAAAATCACAAAATCTTAAGAGTGGAAAGGACCTTACAAGGCATCTAGTCAAATCTCTATCTACTTGTGTAAAAATTTCCTCTACAAAAGGTAGTCTTCATGGATAGCCTTGCATAAGTTTTCCTGCAAATACCACAGAAAGATAAAATAGGAAGAAAGGTAGAGTTCACGCAATGAGATCTGATTTGTAAATGGCTCAGCACTGTGCCTGGCACATAGCAGGCACTATACAAATGCTGATTCACTTCCCCTTCCCAGCTATATTGTCATTTAGTGCCAAGACTAAAACTCAAGGTCCGACCTCTCCTATGATTTCATGTTCTAACTCTGGGACCTCATTGCCCAAAGGTAAACTCCCTTGATTAGAAGAGATCACTGTGACGCTGCCTGTTCCTAGAGCTCAGAGGTGCAGTGGTTTGCTCACCAAGTAAGTGGCTGAGTTAGGGTCTGAAGCCGGGTCTCCTCTAAATCTAATATAGTTTCTACTATAATGCAGCTAGATTTGGACCCGATGGTGCTAGGAATGGTCTTGTGTTTAAAATGTTTTTCCTTTTATAGTCCAGACAAAAATGAACATATTGATCTTTACAATGTACTGAAGGGTTCAATCTGTCTCTACCCACACGGGAAAGCTGACAAGTATGCTTCCAATACTTTCTGGGTGAGAAGTACAACAACCGGCCTACATAATCAGTACAACTCTAGAATAGTGACTAATTCAATTCAATAAATACCTAACCTGTGCAAAGTCCTTTGGTAGGAGATAAAGACAGACAAAAAAAAGTATCCTGTCCTCTAGGGGCATATACCATGTACACAAATAAGTCAATACAAACTCTCTTCAGAGTGCTAATGTGAGGGGTGGGAAGGTTTGAGGAGAGTGAAGAGAATCAGGAAAGGTTGCTCATAGGAGGTAGCACCTGGGCTGTGCTTTAAAAGAAGGGAATAAGTATTTATATAATGCCTATAATGTGCCAGGCACTGCTCTAAGCACTTCACAAATATCTCATTTGGTGCTCACAATAACCCTGGGAGGTAATTACCATTATTATGCCCATTTTATAGTTGAGCAAACTGAGGCAGATGCAGGCTAAGTGACACAGCTAGAAAATGCCTGAGAAACTAGGTATTCTAGAAGGTGGGAGTGAATTCCAAACATGGGGGGCTGCCTGTGAAAAGACTTGGAGGTAGGAGATTTAAGCAGTGTTTTTCTTTATTGATTATCTTCTAAGAAAAAATTTCTGACCCCCTAAGTATTTAGTTAAAGGGGAAATTTACTTCTCTGGATTAATATTCTCCCATTTGATAACCATACAATAAGACCTGCAAGTTTCTATTTACACAGGTGAATGCGTTCGTTTTTCTTTTGCTCTAACTTTGAAGGTTCTTGAAGAACCACTGGCACACTGGCAGCAAATTCTGCATTTACTGACAAAATCTTAAGTACTCAGTTTACTAAAGATACCACTTTTTTCCCCCAGGGCCCTTAGCCTCGGGAGAGCATTCTTTCAGTCTTAACTCTCAGAGCCTCCATTAATTCTCATTGCTTTTTGGCAAGCGACAAGCTGCAGGGGGGTTTTGACCTCTGACATATATCAGCTTATGAATCTTTTTCTGCTCTTTGATTGTGTGTTCATGTGACCCTTCCCACTATTAAAAAGAAAATTCTGGCTTAAGGCTGTACAGAATTCATTAAACTTAGGATTCCATTAACTCTCTGAAATGTTTAAATTAGTGACACAAATCAAGTGCGTCTAATTTCCTAGAGCTGGGGCTTCTGCTTCCTGGGGCACCAATGCCGCCTCCCAAAGAGTGGACCTGCTAAGCACTCAGTTAGCTCTTCATCTGGTACAGGTTGGCAAGTACTATGGGACAGCAGGTGGCTAAGTTATTCTTAGGTGTCTGCATCACAGGTTTAAATAGAACAGTGTTTTTAAACGGCTAATGAATTCTTGGCATATCCCTCCTCCTTGCCTATTCCAAACCAAAAAGACACCTGTATTTAAATGGAGAAATTCCTCTCAGTCTTTTATTCCTCTTATTCTTATTCCCCTTTTCAACTATATGTATACTTTAATACTTCCAGTATTTGTGATCTTCTTGGGGGAAGAGGTGTATCGCCTCCACTGATGCTTATCTGCTTCAGTGCTGTCTTTATGAGATGAGATTCATCACACCAGTCCCTGAGTGATGAGCCTCTCTGCTCTTAGCAGGGCTGTCCTTGGACAAAAGACCCCAAAGACTACGGAGGTGCTCATCCTCAAAGTCTTCAGGGCTTGATGGCAGAGTCTTTGAGAACACAGCTCAGTTCTGTTCCAATCTCAGCTCAAGGCCAGGACATGGCCTTGGAATACAGTTTGAGTGGAAGTCATCATACCTACCTGTAAATAAAGAGATGAGTTGGAGCCATGAGACATTTTCTGCACCATGCCATCTTTCTGTAAAATGCACTCCTCCAAGTGAATCACATTGGGATGCTGGCTCTTGATACTACTAAGGGCCCAGAATTCACGAAGAGCTAACTCAACATTCTCAGGCGCATGGCATCGAATCTTCTTCACAGCAACCCGAGCAGAAGTCTTTCTGATGACTGCTTCATACACCACACCATAACTGCCTCGGCCAACCTCCCGTATTAGATCGTACTTTGGCTGGCTACTCACCATCTTCAATGTCAAGGTTTCTGGAAAAATTCATAGAGGGCTCTCATGAACTCAACAATATTTTCAGGTCAGCTTTTCTTTTCATTATCTAATTATAGCATACAACATCAATAACTCCTTTAAGGCTAGTGGGCATTTATATAGCATTTTAAGCATTTATAAAGCACTTTATATATCATCTACATATTTTATCCTCACCAAACCTCTCTGAGGTACTTTTATCACCATTTTATGGATGGAGAAACTAAGGCCCAGAGAGGGTAAGTGGTTTGTTCAAGGCCACAGAACTAGTGTTGGTGTACTCAAATGCAAGGCTCCAGATTCCAAATTCATTGCTCTTTCTATAAATCTGAATGTCCTGATTCATAACAGCGAAATGAGACTAACAGTAAGAGTATTGCGTTGCATCAAGCTTAATTACCAAAAGAAATAGCCATTCCTCAAGACTACGAAAGAATTAATAATAGCTTGTATTTTTATAATGAAAAGCCCTTTGAATAATTTCCATTTGCTCCTCATAACAACCTTGTTATCATTATCCTCATGTTACCGATACAGAAACTTGGGGTCAGAGATACGAAATGACTTGTCCAAGGCTACATAATAATAACTGGTGAAGCTGGGACTCTGGTCCAGTGCTCTTTCTACTTATCATCTATTACTCAAGGAAGCTGTAATTTACTCCCCAGCTTCCCTCCCTCCTCCTCCAAACCCTTAAGTGTTAGAGGCGCAAACAATTAACTTTTGCTTCAGGGTCTGAAAGTGAAACCAACTATTCATGGCATTGAAACTCGATTGTTTTCATTGTTCAGGAACAAAGATAGTAGCTGTGGGGAAGTCAATCCGATTTCCAGTTTTTCTGATATTTTTGGTGTGATTTCTACCCTTAAAAAATGAAAATCTGGTTTTAAGAGAGGAGTGAGAGCTATTCCCCTTTAAAGTGAAAGCTTGGGAATCATGGAAAACAATGTCTCCCCATCTTTTTCTGTCGAAAGATAAATGTTTATTTTAGGGCATTTTGGGCAACATAGCATCAATTTGAAATAAGAAAGACTGTAGTAAGTCTTTGGAATTCTACTTGACCACTCGTTTGAAGGCAAAAGCTGGAACTCTCCATTGAGATTCCTGTGTGATGAAATAAGGAAAACAATACTTAAAAAAAATTAATTGCAGAAGTTTCCAACAAACTTTAGGGACACATGCTGAGCAGACAAGTAATATGGATTTGTACTTTCTCTACTCAGCCTGTAGACACTTCGCATGACGAAGTATGTCATAGGAGAAAGGGCACTCGACCTGGGCATTTATCCTATCTTACACATTTATGAGCTGTGCGACCCTAGTCAAATTACTTAATTGCTCTGTGCCTCAGTTTCCTCACTGTAAAATGGGGGGTTTGAACATTAATGCCCTCTAAAGTCCCCTTTCTAACTCTATGATCCAATGATAATCCTAATGAGAGCAATAAACAGTCCCTGGAAAGTAGGTAGCAGACAACATGAATGTAGAAAAGATCAAGGAAGAAGTTGGAGATTATTGAGAAGAGCTCAGGTCCCAGAATTTAACCCCTCCCATACCAATCTGATCTTCCACAAGCCCTTCAAATTTCTATTTTTCCTTTCTAGTTTAGTCCAAAAGTAACCTGATAGGGGATTTTCTTCTCATACTACACAGTTTCTACTCCTCTTCCTGGATTACCCAGAAATCCACCAGGGACTTGCTTCTCTATTCCTTTGAAGATGTTAAAAAGTCAATAAGCAATCCCAAACCCTTTGTTTGTTGGTATAGCCATGTCAAATGTTAACATATTACCCAGAATCAAGAAAAGAACCCTGGCTTTGGCTTCAGAAGGGCTGGGTTGCAATTCCTGCTGGGCCACAAACCACCTGGCAAGTCCTTTCCCCTCTCTGTTCTTCAGTTTCTTCTTCCTGACAGATCTAGAGTTGAAAGAATCTAATCACATTTACGTGATTACCCCGGATCACAGGATTTAGGGTCGTAAAGGACCTTAGTCCAACCCCTCATTTTAAAGATGAGGAAACTGAGATTCCAAAAGGTCAAAGTAACTTCTTCAGGATGACAGGATAGTACAAATGAAGCCACCAGAATTTGAATTCTAGGTCTTCTAGGGCTATTTCCACTACGCCATATTGTTATCAGTGAGCACACAACCACTTTATTTCTACAAAAGGTAGCCGTTCGTATTTAGCAAAAAGCAGAGTGTTAACATTTTTGCAATAAGTAGTTATAGAATGCCCAAACACTTTATTATATAGCATCTCTTCATCAGTGCTAAAGAACACAGTTAACTGCAAAGTGCTATGTAAATGTTTATTACTCCTCACTTAATGAAGTAAAATAGAAAAAACAGTGGTTATAAAATGTTTTCAGTCACTCCTCAAAACATTTATTGAGCACCTACTATGTGCTATGACCACAACCTAAAATAGTGATTAACTCTGAAATTCCTTTACCTGATCACAGTCAAGTTAATTCAAGACAAACATTTGTTAAGCACCTGCTATGTGCTAACAAATTAACTATAATGTACTATGTAAATGTTTATTATTAATCCTCACTCAATGAATTAAAATAGAAAATGCAGTGGCTATAAAATGCATTCAGTTAGTTGTCAAAACATTTATTAAACTCCTACTATGTGCTATCAACCGCAACCTAAACCATTTGTGTTAATTAACTCTGAAATTTCTTTATCTGACGATAATCAAGTCAGACAAGCATTTATTAAGCACCTACTATGTGCTAATAAGCACTGGGGATACAAAGAAAGGCAAAAGAGAGCACCTGCCCTCTAGGAGCTCACAGTCTATTGGGGGAAGACAACTCTGTACAAACAAGGTAGATTGGAGATCCCCAATCTAGGGAGAGTCTGGACCCCGGCTAACAGCAGAGGGGGCGGGGGTGGGATACGGACATTAAGTGGCCCTTGACGGAAGATAAACAGCTTTACACCTAGCATCTCCAGGATCTTCGAGACCACCCGGGGAGAGGGGCGAGAAGAGGCATACACACGCACCTCGGCGCCCGTCCCGGGACTCTCTCCCAGACTACGGCTGCCCCGGGGTCCTGGCGCCGGACGTTGCCACGCCACGGCCCGGACTCGCGAGGCTCCGCACGGTGGCCGCTGGCCAGCGCCCGGCCGGGCAGGCGGACAGATAGGCAGGCAGGCACCTGCCCGGCTCCAGACACCGCTTCCGTACTCCGCCGACTCCGGGCCCCGCTCATTGGCTAGCGCTCCCGGTCCTTCCCCCCACCCCCCCATGCAACTCCAGTGACAGGAGGGGAAACTCAGGGGTCCTGGGGTATCCGTGGGAGTGGGGCTGGGGGCAAGAGCGTGAGATCTGGCGACTGGGGTAGAGACCGCGGGGCACTGAATGCCGGAGCCAGCCGGGGCCTCCGATCCAAGAATGTTAGTGTAGGGAGGACCCTCGGAACACAGGGCTGGGTTAGGAAATGGGGAGGGGCCCGACCGACTCCCGGGTGCGACCATCGCCCCCTCTTCTTTAACACTGAGGGAAACTGAGGCCCAAAGTCACGCGGGCTTCTCGGACCTAGGGGTGCTTCGGTCGGGGAGAGGTGAGGAGCTGCACGGCGCTCCCCGGCCCGAGGCAACCCGGCTGTCAGGTCAGGTGGGGGGGCGGGGGAGAGCCGGGGCCCTCGCTCCCCTCAGGCGGGCCGGGACCCCGTCAACGAGCAGCCTGAGGGGTGCCGGGCCGCGACCCAGGCCCCAGGACGCCCACGGTCCGCCCAGGTGGGCGGGCCCGGGAAGCGGAAGGCAAGGACTCCCTCCCCGGTCCGGACGGCTTCTTTACCTCAGGGTCGCCGCCGCCGCCTCTCCTTCTCCCGGGCTCTGCAGGCCGCCATTATCGGGCTCCTCGCGCCGCCGCCGCCGCCGCAGCCAGTCCGAGGCCGGCGCGCGCCCCCGCGTGCGGACACACCCCCTTTCCCAGCTCGAGGACCCAACCTCTCCTCCCTCCCAACCTCCCGCTTCGGCCGCACGAGCGCCTCCCCTCATTGGGCGAGCGCCTTCCCAGCGGCTTCTCTTATTGGGCAGGCGCGCGCCCGGCGCCCTGTCCCCGCCTCCCTGCTTCCTCTCGGAACCAAAGAGCCCTCGCTGCAGCCGCACTCCGCCGGCGCGAGGCTCCGGCTTCCAGCTGGGCCTCGCAACCCGGACACCGACGCTGTGCACGCGCTGAGGAACGCACCACTCGCGCCCTTCCCCAAAGGGGTGGCTGGGCCTGGGCCGGAGGGGAGGAAAGGGAGGACACCCGCGGGGCCTTATCCCCTCATCTGCCCGGAGGCTGTTTCCCGCCGGCATCCGGAGCCCGGCGGAGCCCCCCGGGAGGACGGCCGAACCCGGCCTCGTCCGGCTCTGCAGCGGGTTGGGCTCCGGCCTCGCGCAGAGCCAAGGGCCGCGCCTTCTCGCCCGTCCCCGCCCGGGCACCTACCGTACGGCCGGCTTTTTTGCTGGGTTCGCCCCCGTCAAATGCCTTTTTCATTTTCCTCTTCGGAGGGATGCGGGCGCCTGCGGGGCTCGGGAGGAGGGGGCCCCGGGGGAAGGCGCGGCCCCGGCCGGGAAGAACCGGCATCCGCCCCGCCGGGAGGAGAACGCGGTTGGTCACTGGGCCACGCTCACTCGCGCTCGCTGCCCGAGGCTGCAGCGGGAGGCCCGGGGCTAGGAGCAGGGTGCATTCCGTCTGGGAAAAATCGTTCCCCTGCCCCCCCCTACTGCTCCCCCCAGCGGCGCGTTGGTATCTCCCTTAAAGAAGCAGGGACCTCATTGTTCTTCTGGCTGAGGGGTCTCGGAGGGACCCTCTGCATTGCCGCGGGGCGTCTGTGCCGGCATGGCCGGAGCTCCCCTCGCCCCAGCGCTTAGTCTCGTGGGCGAGTCCGGGGAGTGTAGGCATGGGTCTGGAGCGTGCATCAGTCACTCAGCTGGGAGACTAAGCGCCTACTACGTGCCAGGCCGTCACTTGGCATTTACAAAGCTCCTACTACTTGCCAGGCACCGTGCTCCATCCCCGACTCCTACTGGCACTCGTGCCAGGCGGTAGGAATACAAAGGAAATCTGCTCTCTAGGAGCTCACCATTTAAGTGAGGGACAACATGTGAACATCTTTGTTGATGATATAGATGATGATATAGACAGCATCATTGTGGATGGCCATTGAGGGAGGCACCAGCATGAAGAGGGGTCAGGAAAGGTTTCTCTGAGAAGATGGGATTTTAGCTGAGATTTGACAGTCCTTCCAACACTCTTAAGTCAAGGGCCAGCAGACTATCCGTCAGAAATTTATAGTCAGAGCCAACAGCCACTCTGTTTACTAGTAAATAAAAGCTTCAGTTGCATAGGAGCCAATAGTCAATCCATTAGCCAAGGACTAGCCACAGTACGTCATTCATTACCCTGGAACTAACACAGACTTTTGCCACAGAGTCGAGTCAACAAGCATTTATTAAGCTCTTATTGTGTGCTAGGCACTGTGCTAAACTCTAAAAACAAAGGCTGAAATCAGTCTTTGCTCTCAAGGCATTTCTAGTCTAAGGGGCAGATGACATGCAAACAAAGACATAATTGTGAAATGCTTTGCAAACCTTAAATTGCTATACAAAGGCTAGCTATGTTAACTGGAAAACAAAATTTAGACAGGGTAAAGTTGGAGGTGATTTCAGAGGGAAGGCCCTACCTAGGTTAAGGGGGACCAAGAAAGGCTTCTGAAGAAGCTGAGATTTGAAGGAAGCCAAGGAAGAAAGGATATGGAGATGAGGAGGGAGAAAATCAAGCAGAGGAGAAAACCAGGGAAAGTATGGAGAGGAGATGGGCATTTCCTAGGAGGAACTGCAAGGAGACTGTGTCACTGGATCAAAGAGTAAGTAGAGCAAAGTGTAAGAAAGCAATCATTCAGCCCTCTAGAGACCCAAAATAATAAACCAGACCCCAAAGGTTTTTGGTCAAAGGATACCGGGGTCATTGGTATTTGCCTTTGTATGTTTAGCATGTGTCTTCTCTTTATGTTCCATAAATACCCTGGCTCATATTTTGTCTTCCCCCAAGAATTGTTTTGCTTTTTATATGTAAACTCCAGAGTTTAGTACAATGCTTGGCATCTTATAAGCTTTTAATAAATATTGACTGATTGACACCTGCCCAAGGGAGATAAGATTAAATTGCTTTAAGCAACATTTAGCCCTCAAGATCCTTTCTGTGCAGGTTACTGTCCTCTTTTGAAAGACTTATGGTGAAAAATGCTCTCCACCTCCAGGAAAAGAACTGATGAAGTCTGACTGCAGATTGAAGCATACTTTTTTACTTTCTTATTTTTGTTGGGTTGTTTTTTTTTAGTCTTCATTTTCTTTGGCAAGGTGGCTAATATGAAAATGTTTTGCATGACTGCACATGTATAATGTATATCAAATTGCTTGTCTTCTCAAGGAAGGGAGGGAAGGAAAGAATTTGGAACTCAAATTTTAAAAAATGTTAAAAATGTTTATGTGTAATTGAGGAAAAAATAAAAATTAAATATAAAAAGTCATTGTCCTGAGAGCCAGAGCTTCTTTTTATTCATGGATGAAATCAGACAACCAGGCAAGAAATACTTTGAGCCATCCTCAGAGTGCTATCAGCTCTTTGATGGTTATTATATATGAAAACTAGGGCATCTAGGTGCAGTGGTTGGAACACGACCTGAAATCAAGAAGACTCATCTTTCTGAGTTCAAGTCTGGCCTAAGACAGTTATTAGCTGTGTGACCCTGGGCAAGTCATTTCGCCCTGTTTACCTCAGTTTCCTTCTCTGTAAAATAAGCTGGAGAAAGAAGTAGCAAACCACTCTAATATCTTTGCCAAGAAAACCCCAAATGGAGTCATGAAGAGTCAGATATGACTGAATGGGGTTACAGAGTCTGAAATGAATGAAACAACTGAACAGTGAAAATATTTGCAGATCTTTTCCACTTTCTCCTGAATGTTGTCTTCCAGCTTCAAATGTTCCCGAGATGACCGATTATAGTTGGATCAATTGCTGAGCTTTCTTTAAACTAATTTTACCTTCTACTGTTTCTTTCTGATTCATGGGGCGATACTGCTTATAAACAATCCAAGGATATACTGGTGCCGGTTTAAACTGGAGAGCCAACAGTTTAATTTTTGTCATGAGCATTTACACTTCCGAAATTAAGTAAACTGCTAAAAAAAAAATCCAGGCTTGATTTATTGTTTTGTTGATTGTCTATATTTAAGAAAATGATGGAGAAAACCTTACTACCCTATTTTACGCTTAAAAGTGTGGCAGCCTCGGGGTACAGCCCCACCCCCACCTCCTAGCCAGTTGTTAAACATTTCCCAGTAATCATTCACCTCCTCTGTAAGGTTTTAGAAAGGAATTTATATTTTAATCAGTGTTGCCTTTGGTCACCATCTCTCTGTTTGACAAGAAAGTCAAGGATTTCCTAATTAAGGTGTTTTTAAAGCTCCCTTGTTCTCTTTATGCCATTTGATTTACAGCCATCAAATCTCTGTATGAAATTATTATCATCTGTCATTCCCACTATCCATTACCCATTTTCCCCAAGCAATCAATCACAAGTTTAAATACTTCAGGATTGAGTTGTTTCATTTTTGTGCTGTACCCTTTTCTCATTATTAGTCCAACTGGTTACTCATTCTGATCTTTGTTCTAACAAGTCAGTAGTCTGACAACTGCTTTAGGATGACTTTGACATCAATAGTGAGTTTTTTTCCTATCTATCAAAGTAGAATGAGTTTCACTTTTAAATTTTTGGTGGTTATTCAGTAGTTGCCATTACCAGTTCTTAGAAATTCTTTAAAAAAGTATTCACTCTGTAAAAGGATGAGGTCTCTGGATAGTCTATGATCCCTTGTCCACTTTCCTTCCTTCTTCCTGATCAGCACTTTCTGATATATCTCACCCTCACTGGTTCCCACCTTCTTCTTTTCATGACATCTGCCCTAGCACCACTGCTGCCCTACTTCTCCCCACATGGACCAGCTCCATGTAGAATCTATGCCCATAGTCCCTGAAGAAGTTACACTCTGCTTCGGGATGCCCACCCACTTTGGGGCTGAATCTTCCTGAATGAATGCAGACTTGCCTAGCCCCTGTATCTAACCAGCTCCAGACCCGGCTGTGCTCCACCTGCCAATGCAAGCCCTCCACAGAGGTCTTCTTGCCATATTGCCTGTGATTTTGGAAAAAGTTTGTCGTTTAACTGCTCAGCTACTAAGCATCTGAGGCTGGTTTCGAACTCAGGTCTTAACTCCAGGCCCCGTGCTCTATCCATTATACCACCTAGCTGGAGAGTTAATGGATAGGGATATATTCCCTTCCTCTGAATTCATGAATAAAGCATTTTCCTAAAATGCACAGAAGAAAAGAAAAATACCAAATGGTATGCAGAACAATTTTCACTATGTTAAAATACAGATATGTATGTATAGGCACTTTTCGGAAGAAGAAATCAAAGCTATCAATAATCATATGAAAAAATAAGTCACTACTGATTTGATATATTCAAATTAAAACAACTCTGAGGCACCACCTCACATCTATCAAATTAGGTAACATGACAAAAGGAATATGGTAAATGTTGGAGGGGGTATAGAAAAATTGGGACACTAAGACACTGTTGGTGGAGTTGTAAAGTGATCCAAACATTCTGGAGAACAATTTGAAACTATGCCCAAAGGGCTATAAAACTCTACATACTTTTTGACCCAGCAATACTGCTTGCTCCTAGGTCTGTATCCCTCAAAGAAAAGGGAAAAGGACCCATATGTACAAAAAAATTCACAACAGCTCTTTCTGTGGTAGCAATGAATTAGAAATTGACGGGATACCCATCAATTGGGAAATGTCTGAAAAAGTTGTGGTATATGATTATGATGGAATACTATTATGCTATAAGAAATGATAAGCAGGATGGTTTTAGAAAAATGTGGGAACCAGTGCAAAGTCAAGTGTGCAGAAGCAGGAGAACATTGTGTGAAGTAATAGCAACATTGTAATGATGATCTGACAATCAGCTGTGAAAGAATTAGCTACTCTGATCAAGACAAATGATCTAAAACAATCCCAAAGAACCCATGATGAAAACTGCTCCTCACTTCCAGACAGAGAGAGAAATGATGAAATCTGACTGTAGATTGAAGCATAATTTTTCACTTTATTTTTCTTGCCTTTTTAAAAACAAACAGCATGGCTAATATGGAAATATGTTTTGCATGACTTGACATGGATAATTGATATGATGTTTGCCTTCTTAATGGGTAAAAGAAGGGAGAATTTTGAATTAAAAAAATTTTTCAAATGAATGTTTAAAATGAGTAAACAAAATTTAAAAATGGAGAGGAATGTGTGTGGAGGGGGTGTATGCTACTGTATCAATAAGGCAATAAATTGCTATTACAGCTACCAATGTAAAATGTTACATGCTCTTTCAGATAAGATCTGAAATACTTTGTATCATTAGTTTTATAGATGTGTTTTATTTTGTTAAAAGAGACTGGGGGGGCGGAGCCAAGATGGCAGCTGGAAAGCAGGGACTAGCATGAGCTCCCCACCAAGTCCCTCCAAAAACCTATAAAAAATGGCTCTGAACCAATTCTAGAACTGCAGAACCCACAAAGTGGTGGAGGGAAGCAGGGCTCTAGCCCAGGACAGCCTGGATGGTCTCTGGGTAAAGTCTATCCCTCATGGAGCTGGGAGCTGAGGGGAGCGGAGCGGAGCTGAGCCGAGTAGAGCCCAGAGTGGGCGGCGCGGACCAACCAGACCAGGAGCTGGGCAGAGCGTGCCCTAGCGCCCTGAATCAGTGAGCTGTGGCATTTGCCAAACCACTCAACCCACAAACACCAAAGACAACAGAGAAGGTTAGTGGGAAAAGCTGCTGGGGACAGGGAGATTGCGGTTTAACCACTGCCCCTGGGGCAGAGGAGGTGGGGCAGCTACAGAACTACAGCTGCAGTTGCTTCTGGCCCCAGGCCCACCTGCTGGGAGGAATTAAGTGGCTGATCGGAGCAGGAGTGAAGAGCCAGCTGAAGACCTAAGCCCAGTCCTGGTAGGGGGTTCTTGGGGAAGGAGGAGTGCTGGTGTGGCAGCGCATCCGCCCAAGCATGGAACAT
>CM053622.1:768403334-768415655 GCA_028646595.1 Phalanger gymnotis
AACAAGATAGTATTTAGCCAAATCATGTTCACTGGCCTCACGTTCCTGCTCGCACTCGGGTAAGCCCCGCTTCCGCAGCTTCCTGCCTCCGCGGCTTCCGGCTTCCACACCTTCCGCCGCTGCCACCGCCGCTGAAGTTGTCTCCCGGCTCACCCCTCCTCGCAGCCGAGCTTCCGGCGTTCTCAAGCCCCGCCTCAACGACCAGAGACCATTGGTTCCCGAGCTGGCCCCTCCTAAGTCACCAATCCACACCCACACAGGTTTCACACCTGACAGGGCCCTGGGCCTGGGGCTTAGCACTCAACAGCTGAAAGTACTTCCACTCAAAAGAAACAAAAGCCATGCTAATGAGACAATTTTGCTTAACAACACAGACATTAACTCTCTAAGACTTATCTCGTAAGGAAGAGAAAAGTTCCAGTCTTCATAAATGAGAGGAATTCCCAGACTCACAAATTCCAGGGATTTTCATAGAACCTTGATAAACCGATGTAATGATGACTTATGTCCTGTCTCTGGTATCTGGCAGCTGCGTGACCATGGACAAATCATTTAGCTGATCTGAGCCTTAGTCACCTCATGTGTAAAATGGGGATAAGAATACCCATAGCACCTACTTCACAGGGTTGTTGTGAGATTCATGTGCGATTATGTCTGAAAAGTCTTTGTTGAATCATATTGTTGCTGGGGAGGCTGAGCCCCAATGAGCTTGATGAGATAAGAAGGCATGGTTCTGTCTGGAGGCAACCACATAGCTCTTCTCATGGAGGTGGATATATCCTATGGTACTTTGCTGAGAGGACACAGAAACTTCACCTCAGTGTCTGGGGCTGTCTCAAAGGTGATTGGAAACTGAGACTAAGCAGGGATGGCTTCTGGTCAGAAACATGACCCTTTCCTCCTCCACTCCCCGATTTGTGGTCTATAAAAGGCAGCTGGCAGGCCTCTTCTCCCTCTTTCTCTTGAAGTTCCAGACTAGATTCAGCAGAAGGGATCTGCATGGGGGACCGTTGATGGAGGGGAAAGAAGAAATCTGTCCTTGTGAACAATTTGCTTACCAGTCTCTTTTTTTAAAAATTGTCCATGACCAAAAAAGTATGTCCCATTCTGAACCTTGAATCTATCACGCCTCTGTCAGGAGATGAGTACCTTATATCCACACTGGTTCTCTACAATCCTGCTTTACCACTACAGTTAATGGATGCAGAAAAAACACATATCTGTTCGTGACCAGATACTATGGGCCTGAGGTTAGTCCTCATTCTGCTGGAACCTTCTACTTTTTTGTTTCCTTTGTTCCTGAGAATAGATAATTCCCTACCAGTAAAGCCAGGGCATTGATCAAGTTTCTGCAGAAACACATGGAAGGTATACATAGATAGGTGCTTGGAAGGTGCCTCACCATGGATTTTCCTGGCTTTGGGGGCTACCTCTCAAGAAATTCAAAACTGAAGAGTTCCCAAGTTCAAGAAGATAGGCAGCTCCTTCTAGAGGGAAATTTCCTCAACAGGGTACAATGCAATATCACTTGTAACTGAAGGACTAAAGCAATGCCATGGGAAGAAAGGCAGAAATCTGCACTTGCTAACCGGGCTATTGCTTCGAATTACTCTGCCAGTGGTGGTCCATGGGAAGGCGATTTGTCCAACAGCCTCCCAAAGTGTATTTATATCATTCATGGAGAGACTCCAATGGGATATCTATATATTTCTCTAAATAATACTTATATTTAATACTTTGGACACTGTTGGATTCCATGACTCATATTTATATATATATATATCAAATAAGATAATATTTGTAAAGCACTCAACACAGTGCTTGGCACATAGCAGCTACTTAGTAAATATGTATTCCCTTCCCTATCCTTCCCTCTATCCATCCATCCCTGTGAGTCCTTTATATCTTATGCATTTACTGTAGAGGCCAAACAAAAGCTACCCCACACCAGATACTGTAATATTAATTAAGGTGGGATTTTTTTTTTTACTGTTTTCTCTTTTGCAGCACTTATTTAATCAAGTGCCCATGATGAGTCCGGCCTTTGTTTCTTTGGTTAAATTAGGAGTCTTTGATGACCTCCTTGCCTTCAGAGAAAGCCTGGTTTGCATGGGTTTGAGTGACATGTTTGTAATGCCAGAGGCTTTTAGTCCATGTGGGTTTGAGTCCCAGGTTTGTGATGCTTGT
This sequence comes from Phalanger gymnotis, assembly GCA_028646595.1. NCBI lineage: Eukaryota > Metazoa > Chordata > Mammalia > Diprotodontia > Phalangeridae > Phalanger > Phalanger gymnotis. The sequence continues at coordinate 768,405,522 of CM053622.1, forward strand.
AGGTCACATGGGTTTATGGCGAACATTGTGATGCCTTTTGGCCCTAAACAAGATTTATAAACCCAGAGGCCGGCATTCTCCCTTGGGGCTCTCAGTCACTGGAAGAGTGGCATGGGACTCTGGACAGCCATTTTAAGAGCCCCCGGCTTGTAAATCTAGATGTTGATGCTTTCCTGGTAACTATGGATTGTGATTTGGTCTATTTATATTGTATATGTTCATGTTTGCTCTGAAGCTCAGGTTGTTGGCTTTTCCCACCGAACTAAGTGAATGACATTTGTATGTTGGATTAAAGTAAGATTGTTAACCCCTTAACATTGCTTTCCTTAGCAAAGCAGAACAAAGAACTTGTGCTGGCAGCTCTTGTTGCTGGCCTTATTGGGTCTTACACCTCAACAGTTGCTGCTAGCCAAATTGTTGTTACAGATACCCACAGTATACATTGAGGGGCCCCTGTTATTTGGGAAAACATAAACAAAATCATAAGGATATTTAGAGATTTTCTTGGACTACTCCAGATAAGGGCAATCCAAACAAAGAAAAACTGACCCCTTAGAGTCACCCTCCAGGATCAAACTTGGTCCATGTGAGCCCAGAGTCTTGAGGGACTCAGGACCACAGGTTACATTATGAATACTGAAAATACTCTAATGAACCTGTGATCTCATCAATGTGGATGTTTCCTCCCATGATGCCAGTCACAATCCATCTATAGCTATCTATCCTGTGAGACTCTTGTCTGTGTCATCCTAGAGGTCCACCACAGTGGATCTAACCAGCATGCTGAATCTTGACCGATTCATCTTGACATGTGGAGATCAGTGAGGCACACAGCTCCTCTTTTGATTATCCCACATTCAACCCAGGACTAGCCCATTTTCTTTTTCAATTGTACATATGTTTAATGACATCCTCCTTCTTCCATTTTTATGTTGCCTACTGCTCATACCCACCATTTGCTCTTCCATTGCTCTCAAAACAATACTTGTATTTAATGCTTTGGACACTGTTGGGTTCCATGACTCAAAGGTATACAACTCCACAGGTAGAATGTTGGCATTAAAAAGATGGATCTTGGGGCAGCTAGATGGTGCAGTGAGTATACCACTGGCCCTGGAGTCAGGAGGACCTGAGACCTCAGACACTTGACATACTAGTTGTGTGACCTTGGGCAAGTCACTTAACTCCGATTGCCTTGCCATCCCCCCTCCAAAAAAAACAAAAAAAAAAGGAGGGATCTTTGTTTCAGGGAGAAGTTTGGGCTCACTAAAGGGGGAGAAGGTAAGGGAGTTAAGCATTTTATAGTTCATACTATGTCCCAGGTATTGTGCTGTTTTTTTTACAAATCATATTTCATTTGATCCTCAAAATAACCCTCCCAACAAGGTAGGTACTGCTCTTAGCCTTATTTTACAGTTGAGGAAACTGAGGCTGACAGAGGTTAAGTGATTTGCCTAGGGTCATATAGCTAATAATTATCTGGATTTGAATTCATGTCTTCCTGACTCCAATCCAGCATCAAATCCATTAGCTTTTCAATTTCCCAAAGGCAATCTAGCATACTCTCTTCCTCCTGTTTAAATGTGGGTGAAACTTGTAGTTAATCTACAGAATCTGTAAAATATATATACATATGTATACATATATGCACAAGCATACATATATATACATGTGTGCATATGTACTATTGAATAAATTTGATGTTATTATGAGAGATATGGGGTAGAGGGTCTGGACCTGTGATTTTATCAACTTGGGAAACTCTGGAAACTCTCTCCATTGATCTGGATTGACAATTTAGCTGTAATATATAGTCTTAGAGAGTTACCTGATGTACTGAGTTAAGTGACTTGGCCAGGGTCATGCAACCCATATCATAACAGCAACAACTAGCATTTAGGTAGTGCTTTAAGGTTTGCAAAATATTTTACAAGTAGTGTCTCATCATCGTTGTTGTTCAGTTGTTTCAGTTGTGTCTGGCTCTTTGTGACCCCACTGGAGTTTTCCAGCAAAGATCCTGGAGTGGTTTGCCATTTCTTTCTCCAGCTCATTTTACAGATGAGGAAACCGAGGCTAACAGGATTATGTGACTTGCCCAGGGTCACACAGCTAATAAGTGTCTGAAGCCAGATTTGAACCCAAGTCTTCCTGACTCCAGGCCCACTGCCACCTAGCTGCCCCACTTTATATATGAGGAAACTGAGACAGACAGAGGTTAAGTGACTTGCCTAGGGTAACATAGCTCGGAAGTAGTTTTGAATCAGCATTTGAATTTAGGGCTTCCTGACTCTTAAGTGCAGTGTGTCACACAGTGGCCGTGTCTAGTTGCATGTGTAGAAACAGGACTAGATCCTAGGTCCTCCTGACTCCAAGGATGGTCCTTTAACTACCATGTGGCTTGTGTTTGTATGTATGTTTGTATGTATGTACATGTGTGTCTCGTGTATGTGCATATATGAATAGATGTATATAGGAAAGGGATGGATAGAAGGACCTCCCAGGTGAGAAAGTTGAGTAAAGCACTAAGAGTTTAAATGACTCCCCCAGAGTCCCACAACCAATGCATGTCAGAAGTAGGACTTAAGCCCAGATCTTCTGGCTCTAAGACCTACTCTCTCCCCTGTACCAACATGCCTCTATTGAGATGTACATATAGAGACTGTGATATAAAACGTTCATCGTATATTACAGCATGTAGTATGTGTATGTAAGACAGGCTGTCCCAAAAGTCTTAGTGCAGTTTGGAGCTATTAGAGCTGTGTGTGTGTGTATCTGTATGTATGTATGTATATACCTGTGTATATACATATATACACATATACTGATATATACATACATGTATCTGTGTATATATACACATATGTATATATACTTGTATATATATATAAGCTAAAGTATAATTGAGCAATTAAAGCACAAAACTACATTAAGACTTGGGGACACCCTGTATAAATTAAGAGTGCCTGGCACATAGTAGGTACTTTATAAATGATTGTAGATTGATCATTTGAATGACTGACAAGTCACTCCATCTCTTGACTCCAGGCTTTCTCTCTGCCTGGAATGCTCTCCCTCTTCTGTTCCATTAACCTCCCTGGCTTCCTTTATGTCCCAACTAAAATCCCTTCTTTAACTGATGGCCTTCCCTAGCCCCTTCATAATTCTAGTACCTTCCCTCTGTTAATTATTTCCTCTTTAGCCTGTTTGTAAATATTTTGTTCGCTTCTTGTCTCTCCCATTAGCTTGTGAGCACCTCGAGGGCGGGGGAAGTCTTTTGCCTCTTTTTGTACCCCCAGCACTTAGGACAGTGCCTGGCACACAGTAGGGACTTAATGTTTATTGAGTTCTTATTGTTATTATTCCATATTAAGGTTTACAAAGCGTTTTTATCCCCACCGACCCCTGGTGCTTAGCTAAAGTACCCAATCCTAGAGAAGAGATCTCCTCAGATTTCGGGCCCTGGACTTTGGTCTTTCTTTTTCCTTCCCCAACTACTAAGAGGACAATGATGTTTATTCAGGACCCAAACAACTGGCAGTTGATTTATTAATGGTTTTGAGAGGAACAAGTCTGCTGATGGCCTGGAACTGTTCTTGTGTACCAGGGTAATCTTGGTCATTATGTCAGGGGATGATGGCTTTTCAGGTGTCTCCCCAGCAAGGGCTAAGAATAGATTTAGCAGCAGCTTTGGGGACACCCTTGTGTGGCCCTAAGAGGCACTACTCCTTGTTCCAGGAGGTGCTTTGGGTCAAAGAGACAAAACTGTCCCAGGGCACCCTCAAATGAGGGCTCTTGGACTTCCCCAATGAGTCTACCCCACTCCTTTCCCCTGCCTCAACCCAACAAGACCAAGCAGCAAGGTCCTCTATGGACCCTGGAAACTGAAGCTGGGCCCCTTCCTCCCACCCTCATGCCCCTTTCCATGGTGAGTCATGTAAAATGGCAAACCCTCAGGAAGCTATTTAGGGTGCTAGCCTCGCTATATGAACAAGGGCAGAAATCGTAGGAGGCAAGCCATGTCCATGCAGGCAGGCAGATACCAGATAGGCAGCCCAGCTGGAGAAGCCAGCTTTGTCTAGCTTAACACACTGGCCTTTCCCATCTAAACTGCTGCACCTCCAGGCTGGCTAAGCAATCTCTCCCATAACTCCTCCAATCCTGGAAGAAACTGTGAATCTGAGGGGTCTGAAGAAAGTCTGGATGTGGTGTGTAGCTCTGAACAGAGTGCAGCATAGGTTTCATATTTGAATATCTTTCATATCGGTCAATCAACAGGTGAGCATTCAATGAGCACCTACTCTCCACTAGGCATCGTACTGGGGTCTAGACCCTCATAAAAGTGAGACAGCCTCTGTCCTCATGGAGCTTACATTCTATTAGAACACAATGAATATTTGGCAGTGGCGGCTTAGGAAGGCAGCTTTGATCCAAGCCAGAGGTTCTTAACCTTTATGTCCTGGACCCCTTTTCGCAGTCAGTCTGATGAAACCTGTGGATACCTTCTCAGAATGTTTTTTAAATGAATAAAATGAAATATATAGGATTACAAATAAAACAGATTATACTGAAATAGTCATCAAAACATCAGGGAAAAAACCCAACTGTATTCACAAACTCCAGGTTAAGAACTCCTGTCAATATCCACGGAGATTATAAATGGAGGGAGATATGAGGAAGTCAACTGTCACCCCCTTTCCAGAAGCAAAGTCAATCTTAGTTTGATTTCTCCAATAAGAAGTGAAAAGTGGGAGTAGGCAATGGGAGAGGAGAGGAAGCTGACTCTTAAACCCAAAGAGGACAAGAGACTTGCCCAAGGTCACACAGCTGGAAGTCAAACCCAGGTCTCAACAATCCAGGGCTCTTTCTACCTCATTCTGCTTCAGATATTCCCAGAATCTGTTCTTGATTCACTATGAGCACTCCTGATGCTGATCTCCACCCCTCGGAGCCTTAGCAAGTGGTCTTCATGAATGGCTGTGAATGAACAATCTTCTGGTGATAGAGGAACACACTAAGCTGAGCCGGTTCTTGGATGATGGACACATTGCCCATTAGTAGGAATACTTACATGATTATAGGTTTAGAACTGGGCACGGGCTGTTAAATCCTACCTCTCATTTAACAGGGGAGGAAACTGAGGCGCAGAGAGGTTAAATGATTTGCACTGGGTTACACAACTAGTAAATGTCTGAGGCAGAATTTGGACTCAGGTCCTCCTGACTCCAAGACCAATGCCAAATCTATTACACCCTACTGCCTTAAAGCCTTGATCATTATTTTCTCCTATCTCCTCGAGAAGCATACCCACATTCTCTGTCTCTCTGTTTCTTTGTCTTTGTCTTTCTCTTCTTTCTGTCTCACTCAGTCATTTTTTTCAGTTCTGTCCAACTCTTCATGATCCCATTCGGGTTTTACTTGGAAAAGACATTGGAATGATTTGCCATGTCCTTCTCCAGCTCATTTTGCAGAAGAGGAAACTGAGGTAAACAGGGTTAAGTGACTTGCCCAGGGGCATACAGCTAGTAAGAGTCTAAGACCAGGCTTGAACTTAGAAAGATGAGTCTTTCTGACTGTAGGCTCAGCATGCTAATCACTATAGCACCACCTATCTGCCCCTGTCTCTCTCATACACACATCTTTAACCTGGAAGAATAGGAAATGCTCTAGCTTTGGAATTGGAGGATGCAGGTTCAAATCTCACCCCTGCCATTAAGTGACCTTGGACCAATAACTTAAACTGTGGGCCTCAGTTTCCCCATATGTAAAAATTAAGGAGGCTGGACTAAATGGTCTTTAGAACTATTCTAAGCCCAGTTCTAACTCTCTGATCCTTTTGTAGCAATAAGCCAATCTCACCACAGTTACTAGCTCCCTGCCTACAATCTGCCCAATCTCCCCCAAACTTAAAAAAAAAAACCTTTCTGTTGGTCCTGCCTTTACCTCAAGCTACTGGCCTATAGCTCTCATTTATGCCACAGCCAGACTCCAGGAAAAAAGCAACCTCTATTCATTGCCTCCACTTTCTCACCTCCCACTCACTTCTAAATCCTTTGCAATTTGGCTTCTAAGTCCCACCACTTGACTGAAATGGCTCCCTTCGAGGTTGCCAAGCCATCTCTTGATGGCCAAGTCTGTTGGCCTTCTCTCAGTGCTCAGCCTTGACTGATCTGCAGCTTCTGACACTGTGGCTTCCCCCAGCCCCCATACTTCCTCCTCCCTTAGCTTCTCTGACACTTTTCCTTCTAGGTGTCCTCTCACCTGTCTGACCTGTTCTCAATCTTTTTTTGCTGGATCAGCACTCATGTCGTGCTGCTCTTCCAGAATGAAGGGCAAACAGCAAGCTCCATTCATGTGGGTATCCCCAAAGAGCTTTCCTGGGCCCTCTTTTCTCTCTCTTGATGATCTCATTACCTCTCATAGGTCCAATCTCATCTTTATGGAGATGACCCCCAAATCTATGAATTCAACTAATCTGTCTCCTGAGCTTCAGTCCCATGTCACCATTATATTCTCACAACAACCCTTTAAGAATGGTTATTATTAACCCCATTTTACGAATGAGGAAACTGAGGCAAATAGAAGTTAAGTAACTTGCCTAGGGTCAAGGCATGAGGTATAAGGCAGGATTTGAACTCAGGCCTTCTTGACTCTAAGACTCCATCTACTGCACACTTAACAGCCACTAGAAAAGAGAGATCGCACACCAATAGGAGACAGATAATATATGGAGGAATCCAGAATCACACAGTATTATGCTGCAAATACTAGAACATCAAGAAAAGAGTGGCATGAGAAATCCTTACCACAATGTGCCATTGATCAAGGCAAGACCCTAAGAATAGGGCTTTGATGGAGGTCACAGCAAGATATTTACTGTATTCATGGGAGCTAAAGCCAGGGAATGCAATAAGTTGTTGTGCAAAAGACCAAGCAGAAGCAGAGGCAGAATGGGAAAGGTGCCCATCTTCTTGCTTTTATTTTGTCCTAGTTCCAGGACATGGGACAGGGTGTCCAGACACTCAGACCACTGTTATTTCCTTCTAAAAGAATGAGTTGTGCAGTAGAAAGAGCCCTGACCTAGGAGCCAGAAGCCAGATTCACAGAATCTCATGGTTAGAAGGGTTCTCAGAAGCCACCTGATCCAACCTGCATCTGAACAGGAATCCTTTCCATAACATCCCAGCCTAGTGAACACACAGCCTCCATGGGATGATCAACAGTGATTCCCTCCCTCCTAAGGCATCCTGCTGCATTCTGGGGCAGCTCTAATTGTTATGAAAGGTGGCTTGGTTTTTTTTTTTCATACCAAGCTTAAATCTGCCAACCTGTAACTCCCATCCATTGCTCCTAGGGCTACCCTCTGGGGCCAAACAGAGCAAGACTAATCCTTTCACATGCCAATCCTACAAATACTTGAAGACAACCAGTCACGTTTCCCTGTCTTCTCTTTTCTAAGTTAAGCATTCCTGTTTCCTACTAGTGATCCTCATGAGGCCTCATCTTTAGGCCTTTGACCATCCTGGTTGTTCTCTTCTGGAAGCTCAACCAGTCAACAAACATGTATTAAACATCAATTAAGTGCTAGGCAATAGGCATTTAAAGACTAAATAAAAACAAATAGTCCCTGCCCTCAAGGAGCTTCTATCCTAATGAGATGTTCTCCAGCTTATAAATAAATGTCTTTTCCTAAAAGACTCAGCCAGAACTGAACACAGCATTCCAGATGTGTTGGGACCAGAGCAAAGTACAGTGGGACCATCACTTCCTTTGCCTTGGACACTGTGCCTCTCTCAGTGCAGCCAAAAATCAAATTAGCTTTTCCAGATGCCATAGCACACTGTTCACTCATATGGAGTCGCTAAATTCCTAGACCAGAGGTGGAGAACCTGTAGTCTGATAGTGCTGAAAGATGGACCTTGGAGGTCAGCTGGTCCAGATAATAGGGTACAATATGCAGACACCACACTAGCAGATCTGTTGTTATAGCCTTAGACAAGTCCCTTATCTTATCTAATTTAGTTTCCTTGTCTTCGAAATGAAAATCTAGAGTGAATGGTCTTTAAGTTCCCTTCCAGATCTGACATTCTGAGTTCTAAGGCCCCTGCCAGCCTTGCTTTCTGGGTTCTAAAGTCTTTTCTAGCTCTGACATTCTATATTTTAAGATTCCTTCTAATTCTAAATTTATGTCACTTTTATGAGGAGATGGGGGGCAGGGCACCATGAAGCTGGAGAAGGGAGCAGTGGCAGCTAGGTCCTTCTCTAAACAGCAGCTGTGTTTTTCCCAGGCAGCAGCAGATGTTACTGTCACTTGATTCCCTCAGCCCTAGGAACCATGGGAGAGCCAAAGCCAGAGACAGAGCCCCCCAGCAATGTTGGCCTCTGGCCCTGCACCCCCAGGGGCCATCACGAGGCCCCAGCGAGCCAGAAAGCAAGCTAGAGCCTCACTGAAACAGCAACTGGGTTCACCACTTCCTGGAAACCCCCACCCATCGGACTTAACACTGTTCTTGGAAGCTCAAAAAACTCGGGCAGATCGCTCATCTAGCCAGCCAGTGCAGGGCTTCTGGGTGCGTTTGTTTGTTCCCAACTGGGAATTTTCCCTCAAGACTTTGCCCCTGCCCTCTTCCCCTCCAGAGCTGCTAGAGGCCTTCCATTGGGGACTGGAGATTTGGGACTATAGAGACACTTCCAAGACTCCTGGCTGTTAGGACAGAATTCCTTTCTTATCAACAGTGGCCTCAGAGGGTAGCTATTAATACCTAGTGGCTGCATTTTTCCTTGCCTTGGATCAAACATTTCCTAAAGGAGAGCAATGCAGGGTGAGATCCTCTGTGTAAAATCACAAGGGATCCTGGGAAACAAGCGGCTGTGGGTTCAAGATCCAAGTTTCTCTCTCTCTCTCTCTCTCTCTCTCTCTCTCTCCCTCTCTCCAGCCAAGGAGGCTATATGTATCATTTCCCAGCAGCAGGAGGTCTGTAGCCTTGGCCCCTTCCCCAAGCCAGATGTCCTTGAAGCCCTGGGCCTGGGTACTGTGTTAAATTCCTCCCAGAAGCCACAGTCTAGTTAATTCCACTCCTAGACACCTAGCAGCAATTCTTGAACTGTGGGTCTTGACTGAAAAATCTGACCACAGTAAAAGGTTTCTGAATGTGCAAGGACCAAAAATTAATTCAAAATCAAACCTGTAATGAATGTGAGGTGCTTCTGGCAGTGCTTGCCCATTTTGCATCGCTCAACTTTACTGTAGCCTTGGTTCTGAACACAAAGCCCTCATGCCATGCAATGCCAACAAATGCTACCTAAATTTGAAAAGGGATTGTGAGTGGAAAAAGTTTAACAAGCTCTGCCTTAGAGTACCTCAGCTGCCCACCTTGGTTGAGGTCCATTAAGGATCTAATACCTGGTCCCCTTTGACCTTCTCAAGAACATGGGTGTACTCATGAGTTCACAAAATTTTAGAGACAGGGGACCCCGAAGGCCATCTAATCCAAACTATAGGGGGAGGAAATTGAGTCCCAAGGAGAAGTGATTGGCCCAGGCTCATAAAAGGAGTTCGTAACAGGCCTGGGACCAAAATTTAGTTCTCTTTACTTCCAGCTCAGATCAATGGAAACATTGTATCAAAGTTTAAATCGATTCAACTCACAAAGTGTTTATTGAATCTACAACATGTGTCAAGGTACTTTTTTTTTTTTTAGCCTACCTGTGATTACCCTACCAAGGGAGATTAACTTTCTTTTCTGTAGTCAGAGAGCTGCCTCAGCCACTTAAAGGTTAAGTGACTTGCCCCACCCCCACATAGCCAATGTATGTCGGAACATAGGTCTTCATGAATCTCACACCAGCTCAATGATTCATGGCCTTCAGGCCTGCTCTGGCCTATTCCCCGTCTGGTTGGTCCCAGTGCTGCCCATGCTGGGCTGCACTCTGCTCCCAGCACGGTGCGAGAGACCCTTCCCAGTGATCATCCAGGCTGTCCTGGGCAGGAGCCCTGCTTCCCTCTGCTATTTTGTGGGTTCTGCAGCTCTAGAATTTGTTCAGAGCCACTTTTTTTTACAATTTTTTTTTATTAACATCTTTACTTGTTTTTCATGGTTTTCTCTCATCCTTCTCATTTCTCTTCCCAATTTTTCC
>CM053622.1:768416155-768457618 GCA_028646595.1 Phalanger gymnotis
TGCCCCTTTGTGGGTTCTGTATTTCTAGAACTGGTTCAGAGCCATTTTTTCATAGGTTTTTGGAGGGACTTGGTGGGGAGCTCATGCCAGTTACTGCTTTCCAGTCGCCATCTTGGCTCCGCCCCCCCCAGAGCCACTTTTTACAGGTTTTTGGAGTGATTTGGGGATGAGCTTAAGCAAGTCCCTGCTTTCCAGCTGCCATCTTGGCTCTGCCCCCTGCTAGAAATATTTGTGAACGTACAGGTTCTTCTTCCCCCTCCTTGTCACCTCTCTTGTCTCTTTGGTATAGATAGGTCAAAAGGTATGCCTAGGTTGGTAATTTGGGGGGCATCATTCCAAGCTGTCCAGAATGGCTCAACCAATTCATAGCTCTACCAACAGTACATCAGAGTGCCTTTTATCCCACAGCCCCTCCAACATTTGTCATTTTCTTTTATCTTCAGCTTTGCCAATCTGGTGGGTATGAGGTGGAATTTCCTATATGATCTAGGGCCTTTGAGAGTTGCCTGGAAGGGAAGCCCCAAGTTAAATGCCTTGCCCATGGTCACATAGCCAGTGAGTATCAGGGACAGGCTGGGAAGCCAAGTCTCCCCAACTCCAAGGCTGGCTCTGTCTCCACAGTGACACACTGCCTACCTTCATTAAAAGGAGAAAGACTACCTATAAATCGTGGAACAAGCAACCATTGGTCCCAAATGTGCATATGGATCCCCCCAGCACCATCATAATTGATTACAGTCCTCATTCCTATTACACTGGGAGGTCTACTCACAAAGGATAGAAATAGGGGAGCTATCACAATCACCTAGATCTGGGGCAAATCACTTCATCTCTCTGGGCTTCAGTTTCCCCTCTGTAAAATGTGGATGTGGACACAAGTAAATTCTACAAGAGAGCACGGAATTTGTAAAAACAGATACATTACATCAACCATGCCTCCTTCACAGAGGGACTAGGTAAGGGATGAGGAACCTTCGGCCTCAAGGTCGCCTGTGGGCCTCTAGGTCCTCAGTGCAGCCCTCTGACTGAATTTAAACTTCATTGAACAAATTTACTTACATTCCCCCAGAAGACTTTGGGGGAACGTATTAGAAAGCCTCACAAAGGCTATGCCGTACTATTACAAAAGGTGAATGGTTAGCCAGGGAGAGAAGAAAAAGTGATTGCTGTGTTCAGAACTCTGGTCCAGTTCCTGGGCCGTGGAGAAGCCATGACGCTCTCTAACACACTCCTAAGTCCCATGGCAAGGGGAAGCACCAATGCCCTCTGTAATGCTCTTGGTTCCCATGCCAGCACCCTTCCATGAATGACTCACTATACATTGTACCAACTGTGCAGTGGAGGCAGAGTGGTTAATGGGGGCCTGGGGGTAGCACTCTCTAGGAGGTACATGGTAGGTGAAATGTTTGATTCAATGTCCTTGATTTACCTCACTACTCCGTTTTCATTAAATAGCTTTTACTGATGATTTCATGGGTCAATGGTTTGGATTGCACGAGAACACACTGGATGAGGGCTCGAGCCATAGGGGTCAAAAGAGCACGTCTAACCTGTGAAGTATTGGGGGCCCCAGGTCACTGGTATTATGACTGTAAGACAGTATATTAGAAAGTACTGAATTCAATCCTTCCAGCTCAAAGTCCTGGGAGCTTCTTATTACAATAGACTCTAGGGAGGATTTCGGCATATAGACACTTGCAAGGGAGAGCTCGGCATCAACTTTGGTTATCAGGGAAGACTTCTTGGAGGAGGTGGGATCCAGTAATAATAATAATACTTTAAGGAAGGGAGTTACAATCTGATGTAGCTGGGACTAGAACTGAGGACTCGCACAGCTCTTCATGAGATCCCCCATGGTCTAGAACAGTATTCAAATCAGCTCACAGATTTGAAAAGAACTTTCCTTACAACCACTTGCTTTTTCCCTTCCCCTTCCCCCACCCCCATCAGGGTTAAATGACTTGCCCAGGGTCACACAGCTGGTGTTAAACATCTGAGGCTGGATTTGAACTCAAGGTCTCCGGAGTCCAGGGCCTGTCCTCTGTCTCCTCTGCAACCAAGCTGCCCCACAACCACCTTCTGAGATAGCCCATAATCTTGCTAGTAGAAATGCCTTGAGGACAGGGGTCATTTTATTTTGGCCTTTGTTACCCCAGGGCTTAGCCCAGTGCCTACCCCACAGTAGGTGACTAATAAATGCTTACTGAATTGACTTGTGTCAGAGAGAATATTATCATTCCCGTGTCATGAAGGAGGGACCTGAGACTCTGGGTCTGGGGCAGGATTCGAATCCAGGTCTTCTTGATTCCTGGTACAGCAGACCCCTTTCCACTGCTCTCTTGCATCTGAATAGTAGTAGTAGTGGTAGTAGTAGTAGTTGTTGTTCTTGTTATTGTTGTTGTAGTAGTCATGAGAGAAGGCTTCCTGGAAGAAGTGAGAGGATCTGATCTATGGCTTGAAAGACAGGTAGGATCTGGAAGGGTAGAAGAAAGTAAGGTGTTACTGCGGGCAAGGGGAGCACAGCATGGCAAAGGCATGAAGGAACAATACTGTCTCAGTAGAGTCGACGGAGCATGTTGGGAAGTCCTGGGATACAGAAAAAGCGGGGTCGCATATAAGATCAGACCTGGGATGCTACTACTCACAGCTAGGGAATTGGGTGAGTGGGCATGGGGATAGGGGGGCAGGGCCCAGAGGGGGCAGAGCCACACTAATCTTCCTCATGTTGGACCACTTTCCCTCCTCCTCCCTCCTTCCCCCCACCCCCTCCTCAAGCAGCAGCCCCATAAACACGTGTGAATCTTTCAACAGGATGCTGACCCTGAGTCAGGGGGCTATTTATAGGCCACCATCCTCTCCTCTCACCTACTTTGCCAGTATTTACCAGGTCTGCTGCTGGCTCAAGGCAGTGACAAACAGTTTATCGTGTAACTGCTCCCAGGCACATAAGCAAGTTGTTGGGACATCTTCAGAGAACTCAGGCAGGCTGGAGGGCTGCCCAGTGACCCCTTCTCTCCCCTCCCCCCACATTGAGGCAGCTTTCACTACCTATCCCAGCTGTTCCTTTAGTGTCCTTTGTATTCTCAGCTTCAGTGTTGGGTTCAAATGAGGCTGGAATTCCCACTTCTGAGCTACTTTTCCCATTCTCCACTTTCCACTTTCCAACAAGCAGTGATCTGGCCATCTGTGCCACATCTGGATCAGGGACTAGAACCTGAGATTCTGCCTATTACTCAGGTGTGCCCCCTGATATTTTTCACACTCCACTGTTAGCTATGAAGACCCCAGAGGCCAACCCACTTGGGTGTCCCTGATCCCAACTGGAGACAGACATGCAGGGACTCAAACCCAGGTCCCGTATTTTTCCACTGTACTATGGTGCCTCCCTAATTAAAAGAAAAGAGACTTCAGACCGGACTAAGGAGAGGGAGATCTTGTTCTCCATGAAAATTCAGTGTGGATAAAGGAACATTGGACTTGGGAGTCAGAAGGCCTGAGTTCCACACCTATCTGTGACTTAGTAGCTTTGTGACCTTGGACACAGTCTCTTTCCTTCTCTGGGCCCTGGTTTCCTCCACTATAAGATAAAGGGAGTTGTACCAGATGGTTCTTAAGGCTGCCTCTATTTCTAACATCTTTAACTCAACAAAAATTTATTAAGTGATTACTATGTGCAAGGCATTGTGCTAGGCGATGGAGACTCAAAGGCAAAAACACAATTATCTCTGCCCTCAAGGAGCTTCCATTCTACTGAAGCAGGTTTCAACATGTGCATAAGTAAACACAAAATAATTTCAAGAGGGTGAAATTGCTAATAATTGGGAGGATCAGGACAACAAAGTTATGATATGGGGAAGGGAAAGCCTTTGTTCTTTGTTCTGTTCAGTCACTTTTGGTTATGCACAATTCTTTATGGGATTTTCTTGGCAGACATACTAGAGTGGTTTGCCATTTCCTTCTGCAGCTCATTTTACAGATGAGGAAACTAAGGCAAACAGGGTTAAGTGACAGGGTCACACATCTAGTAAGTGTCTGAAGCCAGATTTGAACTCAGGAAGACGAGTCTTCCTGACTCCAAGCCTGGCATTCTGTCCACTGTAGCACTCAGCAGCCCACACTTTGCTCTACTGTGAGTTATTTGAATAGTATAGGTCTGATAAGAAAGGGATGACCTGTCCAGAAGATCCAATTTGGTTTGCTTTCTGGGAGGGAGTCCAAACTATGGTGGCAGTATGAGTCTCAGAAGGGGACTGTGTGAGACCCTGTGGGAGAGAGGGATTTCACCAGAATATCAGAGTGTTGCGCTGCTTGCAACCCTAAGTTTTAGTTTCCTTCAGAGGGGAGAATTGTGTTGGTAGGTTATCGGTTACTATGAGTGCTTTTTGTGTTTTCTCTTTATGAGCTCCTGTAAATCATTTGTGCCTTCTGTTATTTTCTGTGGAGTGAAATGAAACCTCTACTCAGAATGCATTTGTTACCATGAATATTTGTAAGAGGTTTGCTGACCTTTCAGAAGAAACATACAAAATTGGACCCTATCTGTGTAAACTGAGGTCTTGGGGGTGCTGATGTATACATACGTGTACGTGTGTGTGTGCGTGTGTGCGTGTGTGTGCATGTGTATGTGTGTGTGTGTGTGTGTGTATGTATTCTAAGGCCCGCTTTCAGCTCTAACATTCTACATCCCTTTAAGCTTCCTTCTAACTCTGGTATTCTGTGTTCTAAGACCTGTTCCAACTCTTAACTTTCTACAATGCTATTTTGGACACGTCCAGCCCCCAGTTCCCAGGCTGAGGTGGCACCTCTTGGTGTTGAGCTTACAGGAGAGCTGGGGCCTTGGGGCAGGACTAAGCAGCTGCTCCCCTTGTTATGGGTCCAGATCCCAAGGCAGCTTCAGTTACTGGGCAGTAGCTGCTTTTATTAACACCCCTGGTCTGGCCATGAGCTCCAGAGACTAACTTTAGGATATAGAATCATGTATCTGCAGCCGGAAGGGACCTCAGAGGCTGCTCAGGCCTCCTTTTACAGATGAGGAAACTGAGGCTCAGGGAAGTAGTGACTTGCCCAAGGTTACCCTGGTAGTACTTAAGCATCAGAGGCAAGATTTGAATTTTATTCCTGGAGCCCATGATCTTTCCACTATGCCAAACTGCCTCCCTCCTTCCAGGTCCTTATGTTGACCCCTCTCTGTTCTACCTTAAGACACCTTAAATCCACTCAAATCCACTTCAGTTCAGTTTCCCTCTTCCAGGAAGTCTTCCCTGATTGCTCTACCATGGGGTCCCTCAGGCTTTGGGGACTTGGAAGACACTATACTGATCTGCATTTATCTCTACTTAGGTAGAATTTTCCCAACATCTGACTGTGGGCTAGCCGGCTGTGAGCCTGTATTGTGGAGCCCTACATGACATTACTGGAGGCTGGGGCTATGTCTGGCCCTATCAGATGAGGTTCCCTGAGGGGAAGAACTCCCTCTGCCCCCAGAGGAGGGGCTCCCTGTTTAAGATCATAGACCCAGAGCTAGAAGGGACCTTAGAGGCCAATGCTCTCACCTTACAGATGAGGAAACTGAGGCTCAGAGAAGGTATCCAACTTTCCCAAGATCACACAACTAGTAAGTGGAAGAGCAGGGATTTGAACTGAGGTCCAAACTCAAATCCAGCCCACATTCCACCATACCATACAGAGCTCCTCCAGTCACTGACTTCTCCTTACCCTTCAATCCCCAGGAGCATCTAGGACTAGACACTGAGTACAAGGGGACTCTCCTCTCACTTGTCCCTTGGGAACAAATTCGGCTCCTGTGCTATTCTTGTCTTCCCCCTCCCCCTCCTACTGTATTTCCAGCAGCTCTTGAATCGTATGTCAGCCAGGCAGTTCTCATTGCCCTGTCCTCACCATCTGCTAGGCCGGTACCTGACCCTTCCAAGGTTCCAGACCTCCTCCAGGAATGATCCTGCACTCACAAGAGGGAAGGGGGCTCAAGTTCAGCTGTCTTCAGTAAGCAGGAGACAGCTCTGCCCATGTTCTCTCACTGTATCTCTCTCACTCTGGGTCTCTCTTTAATGATATTGATATATGTATATTTTTTTTAAATTTTTCAAAGGCCTTTACGTATATTTTTTCCTCATCTCACCCAGCAAAGTAGGTATTACAAGCCAGTATTACCCCCATTTTATAGATGAGCAAACTGAGATGTGGAGGGGTTAGGTGAATTGGGGAGGGGGAATAGAACAAATGTTCATTAAGCATCTACTATTTTCCAGACATTGTGCTAAGCGTTTTACAAATGTCAACTCATTTGATTTGCCAGAATCACAGAGTTTGATCCTAAGTCTTCCTAATTTCAAAACCAACACTGTCGCGACTATACCCAGATGCCTGCTCTTCTGCCCACTGGTGTTTCTGAAAGGTTGGGAAAACACTTTATAATATTTAATCTTCCCAATAACCCTGGGAAGTAGGTGCTATTATGATCTCCATCTTACAGATGAGGAAACAGAGGTAAATAGGTCAAGTGACTTGCCTTGGGTCACACAGCTAGTAAGTGTTAGGAGTTTGAATTTGAACTCAGGTCTTTCTGACTCCAAATCTAACACTCTATTTCTATTTCACTGTGGACAGCTGTTCTCCAGCCCTGTCTTCCTCCCTCTGTTCATCTCCTCCCTCCACCCCGATCCACCCTGTCTCTGTCTCTGAACCTGTCCCCTCCAGTCCCTGTTCTGTTTAACTCTGCCTTGCTTCTTTCTCTGCAGTTATTGTTGTCATTCCGTCATTTCGGTCATGAAACCCCTACTTGGGGTTTTCTTAACAAAGATACTGCAGTGTTTGCCATTGCCTTCTCCAGCTCATTTTACAGATGAGGAAACTGAGGCAAACAGGGTGAAGTGACTTGCCCAGGGTCACACAGCTAGTAAGAGTCTGAGGCCAGACGTGAGCTCAGGAAGATGAGTCTTCTTGCCACCAGACCTGGCGCTCTGTATCACTGTACCACCTAGCTGCCCCCTTCTCTGCAACAGCTCAGACCTATATGGAAGGCTTGGAGGGTGATCATTGGACAGTCTTGAATTTCCTCTCCTGCTCATGGCTGGAGGTCCTAGCACTGGCCAGGTACTAGGGACAGGTATATCCTGGGCTCCTCCCTCTCCAACCTAACAAGGATTACAGACTTAGAGCTAGAAGGGACATAGCATCTAGTCCAGCTCTCCTTTACACCTGAGGAAACTGAGACCCAGGATGGTGAAGTGATCTGCCTGAGGCCATACAGATAGCATCAGAGGCAAGATCTGAACCCAGATGCTGTGTCCAAAACTAGAACTCTTTCCGTGCTGTTTTCTCTAGATAAGCTTTCCTAGTCAGAAGGAGGCTGGAGGCTCTCCAGACTCCAAAAGCCATGAGCCAGTACACTGTGGCAGAGCAGCCAGGGACGTGTAGGCCAGAGATGCGTACAGGTCAAGCGAGGCATCTCAGACTGCCTTGGCCTCCACTCTTCTATTGCTGGCTGACAGGTTAAATATAGTCTGTTTTCTTTCTGTCCCCTTGTTTTCACTCCTTCATCCCAATGGGGAGAGATGGCAAACCCCCAAGCTCGGGCTAAAGGGGCAGGGAGCCAGACAGAGCAGCTGGGCTGCCTTCCAGAGCCCCACTGGTGAGGAAGAGAAAGCAAACCTGGGTCAGAACCTGTCCCCTGAGCGGTGGTATTCCCCACGGTGTCTTCCTTCTGGCCTCCCTCCAAGTTAGCCTGCCATAATCCTACATCCCACATACTTTCTACAGTGGAGACTTTCAGTAAAAACTAGTACAACAGAAAGAGCAAAATAATACAAAACAACATACTGTCATTGATGGGAGGGGCCCTTAGAACCTAGAGTACAAGAGCAAAAAGTGAGCTTAGAACATGGAATGTCAGATCAAACTTAGAGACTATGAAAGATGGAAGGTGGCTTACCACACAAAATGTCAGCCCTGGAAAGGGGCTTAAAACATGGAATCTCAGAGCTAAAAGGGAATTTGAAACACGGAAAGTCAGAGCTAGATGGGAGACTTAGAACATGGAAGGTCAGAGCTAAAGGGGGATTTAGAACATGGAAGTTCAGAGCTGGAAGGAGCCTTAGAGCATGGAATCTTAGAGCTAAAGGGGAACTTAGAACATGGAAGATGAGGGCTGGAAGGAAGCTTAGAACATAGAATCTTAGAGCTAAAAGGGAATGTAGAACATGTAAGGTCAGAGCTAAAGAGGAACTTAGAACATGGAACGTCAGAGTTGGAAGGGGGTTCAAAACATGGTGGAATGGGGCTTGTAACATGGAAGGTCAGAGCTAAAGGGAAATTTAGAACATGGAAGGTCAGAGCTGGAAGGAGGCTTAGAACATAAAATCTTAGAGCTAAAAGGGCACTTAGAACATGTAAGGTCAGAGCTAAAGAGGAACTTAGAACATGGAAGGTCAGAGCTGGAAGGGGGCTTAGACCAGAATGAAAGAGCTAGGAAAGAGTCTTAGGAGGCAGCTAGGTGGTACAGTGGACAGTGCTGGACCCGGAATCAGAAAGACATCCGGTTTACATCTTGCCTCAGATGCTTACTGACTGTATCACTCTGCATAAATCACCCAAGCTCTCACCTAAGCTCAGTTTCCTTATCTATAAAATGGGGATAATAAGAACATCTACTTCTAGGGTTATTGTGAGGATCAGATGAGATAACATTTACAAAGAGCTCTGTATACCTTAAAGCACTATTAGAACATAATGTAAGATCTGGGAAACACTTCAGAACATCAAACATTGGAGCTGGAAAAGACCTTACAATTGACATAGAAAGAGTTCAGAGGTTTGCTAGAACTTAGAATATTAGAGTGGAAGGAACTTTAGAACACAGAACGTTGAAGCTGGAAAGGGCTTTAGAATGGAGAATTTTAGTGGCTCCCTTTAGCCTCTAGGATCAAATACAAAATGCTCTGGCATCTAAAGCCCTTCCTAACCTAGCCCCGTCCTGCCTTTCAGCCTTCTTATACCTTTCTCTTCAACGGGTAGTCTTCTATCCACACACTGGCCTCCTGGCTGTTCCATGAGTGGACACTCCCCCTCTCAGTTCCAGGATTTTCTGTGCCTATTGTCTTCCATGCCTGGAATGCTCTCCTTCCTCCACTCTGCTGACCTCCCCGCTTCCTTAAATCCCATCTGCTATGGGAAGGCTTCCCCAACCTCTCTTCATTCCAGTGCCTTCTCTCTATTTATCCTATATAGAGCTTGCTTTGCATATATTTGTTTGCGTGTTGTTCCCCACCCCCACCCCCATTACAGTGTAAGCTCCTTGAGGGCTGGGACTGTCTTTTGCTTCTTTCTGTACACCTAGTACTTAGCATAATGCTGGGCACCTAGTAGGTTTTTCGTAAATGTTGAATTGAATTGAAAGATCAGCTAACCCAAATCCCTCACTTTACAGATGAGGAGAGGGGGTGTGACCCACAAGGCAGGGATTAGTGCCCAGCTGGGGTCCATTTCCAGTCTGCTTTTCTCTCCCTCCTTCTCTCTCTGTCTCTCCATGTCTTTGTGTGTGTCTCTGTATGTGTGTATGTCTGTCTCTCTCTCTCTGTGTCTTTGTGTGTCTCTGTCTCCTGTCTCTTTCTCTGTGTGTGTCTCTCTGTTTCTCTGTCTCTGATCTCTGTCTCTGTCCATCCATCTGTCTCTGTCTCTTTCTCTGTGTCTTTGTGTGTGTGTGTGTGTGTCTGTCTGTCTGTTTCTCTCGGTGTCTTTGTGTGTGTGCCTTTGTCTGTCTCTCTCCTCTCTGTCTGTCTGTTTCTCTGTGTCTGTCCGTCCATATCTCTCTCTCTCTGTGTCTTTGTGAGTGTCTCTCTCTGTCTTTCTCCTCTCTGTCTCTGTGTGTGTCTCTCTGTCTGTCTCTCTCCTCTCTGTCTCTCCGTCTTTCTTCTCTCTGTCTCTGTCCATCCCTCTGTCTCTGTCTCTGTCTTTGTGTCTGTGTCTCTGTCTGTCTCTCTGTGTCTTTGTGTGTGTCTGTCTGTCTCTGTCTCTGTGGTTTTGTGTGTCTCTCTGTCTCTCCATCTGTCTCTCTCCTCTCTGTCTCTGTCTCTCTCTGTGTGTCTTTGTGTGTGTGTCTCTCCCTGTCTCTGTTTCTCTCATCCTTCAGGGGTGGACAGATATTCCTCACTTTTCAGAATACTCACAGCTGCCAAGTAGGCACTAGATTCCATGACCTCTGATGTGTTTCTGAGCTCTCAATTTTTAGATCCTAAGACTGGAAAGACAGAAGAGTTGCTATGAATCCCATCACCATTCCAGGAACCATGGAGTCCTGGCACTATGCTTGGCACTTGGGACACAAAAACAAAAATAAAATAGTACCTGTCCTCAAGGAGCTTACATCCTACAGAAACAAAATAAATATATACACAATATATAACTCATGCCATATATTACATCTTTTATATATATGTACTTCTCTGTACATATTTTATAGTCCTCTATAGAACATTAAATTCCTTGGGAGACAATGTGGTCAAATAGAGAGATGGCCTTGAAGCCTGGAACACCTGGATTCAAGTTCTGCCTCTGACCCACTGTGGACAAGTCTCTTATCCTCTCTGTACTCTAGGCAACTCTCTAGGGCTATAAGTTGTGGAGAAGATGCCAACTTGCATTGGTAGAAGGAGTTTCCTCCCTTGGGAGTTCCCTATACCAATGAAATCACCGGTCTAGCTCCTATTCTGTTTTCTTATGGCATAGTAGATCCGGACCTGGTCTTGCAGTCCAGAAGTCCTGGGTGTGAATCCCACTTCAGCCATGGACTTGGACTGAGTAAGTCACTTAACATCTCTGTTCCCCAGGAAACTCTCAAGACAGTTGTAAATCAGAAGGAATAGAAGCAGTTCAGTCATGGGAGCTCCTTAAATGATAAAATCACACGCCCAGTCCAAAAAAATGCAACGATCCCTACCAGCCATAGTGAGAACCAGGCAGGCGGCCTGCTCCTATCCCCAGCTTCTGACCCAGCACACGGGGGTCACATCCAGGCCACATGGTCCCCGCCTGCTACCAGCTGCCCCGGCCACAGGAATGCCAGAAAATGGATCCGATGACCCATACATTTGATCCTCTGATCAGGATGGGCTTGCCAAAGAGCATGATACAGAAACAGGTGACTAATACCCCCGAAGTGTGGGAGAGACAGAGACCCTCCTTCTTGTGGGGAGGGTACAGCGGGGTAAGGTGGGGGAGGGGATCTTTATGGAGAAGAAAAAAGGGAGATGAGCCAGACACACGCACATGAATAAGGCCCAAAATGTGTCTTGACTGAGAAAACATTTAAACTGGTACAAACATTGCATTTTGGTGGGGCCCTAAAGGAAGACACAATAGTGTGGCCTTGATCTCAACTCCGCTAAGTGCAAGGTGTGGAACCTTGGGGAAGAGTCCTGGATTAGGAGTCAGGGTCATGATAACACCTAATTCTAGAGCAAAGTAAGGCTCCTAACTTCATAACTACCCTGCGTGGTAACACTGGCAATATTCTTCCCATTTTACAAATGAGGAAACTGAGGCAGAGAAAGGCTAATATCACACTGCTGGTCAGTGTCAGGATTTGAACCTGGATTTGCTGACTCCAAGTCTAACATTTGTTCTGTTTCACCATGTTACCA
This sequence comes from Phalanger gymnotis, assembly GCA_028646595.1. Lineage (NCBI taxonomy): Eukaryota > Metazoa > Chordata > Mammalia > Diprotodontia > Phalangeridae > Phalanger > Phalanger gymnotis. The sequence goes on from CM053622.1 coordinate 768,427,810, forward strand.
GATCCTTGGGTTCTGGTCACAGCTCTGCCATTGATTTGCCTTGGGCAACTTACGTCATTTCTCGGGCTTCAGGTTGTCTACCTATAAAATGAAGAGAACAGATTGGATAATCAGTAAGGCCCTCCCATCTCTGACATTCTGTGTTCTAAGGGCCCTTCCACCTTGGACACTCCATGTTCTAAGAGCTGTCCCACCTCTGATATTCCATGGTCTAAGGGCCCTTCCACCTTGGACATTCCATGTTCTATGGGCTGTCCCACCTCTGACATTCCATGTTCTAAAGGCTGTCCCACCTCTGACATTCCATGTTCTACGGCCCCTCCTGTTCTGACATGCCATATTCTAAGATCCCTTTGAGTTGTGACATTGAATAGGCTCTAGTCTTTTCCAGTCTTAATATCTGATCCATTCTTCATTTTACAGATGAGGAAACTGAGGCTTGGAGAGGGAAATGACATGCCTAAGGTCCCAGGTGAGTTGGTGCCTCACCCCAGGTCTCTGGCCCCATGTTCCTTACACTATACTGTACTTCTACTTGCCTAGGTCTTTGGTGTAAGGAAGTTGAGGGATGAATCACCATGCCCTGGAAGGGACTGCCTCAATTGGTCCTAATCTCCCTAACCTGTGCTGGCGGGGTTCCAGATGAGATGAGTGTTTGTTCCGTGTGATGCAGAGGGGATTTCTGCTCAGCTACATGTTTGATGAGACACTCTGAAGTCTCTCTCAACTGTGAAATTCATAGTATTCCATGAATATGGGCTGGTTGATGTCATATGATCCAAACACAGAACCAGAAGCAACTGCAGAGTCCATCTAGGCCAAGGGTTCTTAACTTGGACCCTCAAAGATTGAAATAAAGATAAATGCTAGTTCCCACTCATGAATTTGGATGTTTTTTTTTCAGAAGTACATCTTTATTTCACTATAAGTGGTTTCCTTTGTAATCCTATGTATTTTATTTTATGCATTTAAAAGACAGGTACCATAGGCTCTACCAGTTACCGGTCCAGGACACACACACACACACACACACACACACACACACACACACACACACACACACACACACACACACACACGGTTTAGAACCTCTGATCTAGCTCGCTCTTCTCATTTTACAGATAAAGAAACTGTGACACAGAGCAGTTAAGTGATTTGCCCTGGGTCACCTGGATAGGAAGTATTCAAGGTAGAATCTGAATCCAGCTCTCCTTGACTCTAACACTTTACCCAGAATGCCATGACTAGTCCCCAAACTTGCGTTCTTGAGGGCTTGGGTGGAATTAACCCACTAAGCCCAGCTGTCAAGGAGGTGGATCACACCACCTGTTTGTGGTCCAGGTGAGCAGGGCATCTGACTTCCAAGTGAAATCCTGCTACTGAATGGTACCCGAACAGCTTGTCCTTGTTTACAGCCCCCATCCCCTGAGAACAGCGATTGCTCACTCTGGCATGTGATAAGGCCATTGCTTTGCAGGGAAGAAACTCAACTCTCCCGAAATCCACTCCCCACCCTCCTCCCTTCCCCCCCAACCCTTTGGCCAATTTGGGCATCGGCATGCCTGGTCAGTCCCCTCTCTTACAAGCTCATGTGACCCAAGGCTGGCTATAAATAGCCAAGGAACTGTGAACAAAGACAGACTCCCAGAGTTTGAGAAGAGCCGAGAGGAAAGGAGCTCATCATTCGGCGAGGCGAGGAAGGCGAGCGTCTTTGGATCTTCACCTTCGGGAGCCTGCTCAGTGTGTGCCTGGGAAGCCCAAAGCTGCTACTCCAGCAGTATGGATTATAAGTCAAGTCTGATCCATGATGCGAACCCTATGGAAAACCTGGAGAAGCAGCTGATTTGCCCCATCTGTTTGGAGATGTTCACCAAGCCCGTGGTCATCCTGCCATGCCAGCACAACCTATGCCGAAAGTGTGCCAACGATATCTTTCAGGTCAGTGCTTGGAGGTGCCGGCCCTGGAGGCCCTAAGAACACCCTGCCCCCATCCTCATATAAAGCTTCCTGACACTTTTGGGGCCTAAACTGGCCCAGCCTCACGTGCTAGGCTCTAGGTCATCACAATACTTCTCTAGGAGGCGGCATGGGGCACCAGATTGGAGTCAAAGGACCCAAGGTTAGAATCTCAGCTCTGCTTATATGTGCTGGTCAAGGGACAACTTCTCTGGGCCTCAGTTTCCCCTTCTGGAAACCAAAGGAACTGGACTAGATTATTTCTATGGTTCCTTCTGTCTCCAAATCCTATGATCTCCCACCGCTCCTACCACCTTCCCCACTGTGGGCCCTTCCCCAAAAGCCTCCTGTGGGGCCTAGGAGGGGGTAGGGAGACAGTTGGCTGCCCCTGTTCTTCTCCATGATGTAAGTTTTTTTTCCACTAGTGTTCTCCCCAATCCTCTCATCCTCCCCACTCTTTTGATAAGATTGTTGACCAATGAGTTCCAAGAGGCAACTGATTTTAGTAATAAAAGAGGGGGGTGAGAAGAGAGGAGAGAGAAACCAGACCCCTCTAGCTGCAGCCAGTTCCAGGGTGGCAGTGGGCCCAGAGCCCTGGGGTGGCAGGGGGGAAGAGGGAGGGGCCGGGACAGGGGACAGGTGATCAGGAAGGCAGTGTCTTCCCCAGCTAAGGGTTCACAGCTGTTCCTGAAGTGGGGAGGGGACATTTCTGAAAAGAGAGATAGGGTCTTGGGAGTGGATGGATCTAGTCTGGGAGAGAAGTCTCCAAGTTAGAAGAAAATATTAACTAACTGATAATTATTAAATGCAAATACTTAAATATGCTATCTCATTTGAGCTTCCAAACATTAGGAGATAGGAATCTAAGCCTGAGAAAGATGAATCCACTTGCCTAGAGCCATACAGTTAGAAGTTTCTTGGGTAGGATTCAAACCCAGGTCATCCTCTCAACGCTTTGAGCTATAGTTGCACCATCTGTGAAATGGGTCCTTCCTCATTAGAACTCTTAGGATCCTAGATTTCTACACCTAGAGATGGGAGGGACCTCATTAAGTCCAAACCTGGCCTTAAAAATTTGCAAATGAGGAAACTGAGGCCCAAAGTCATACAGGTACTAAGTGTCAGAAGTGGGAGTGTAAGTTTCTATTGGTTGATTCCATGGACGGAGGAGGCTAAGAAGTAGAGTGATGTTTGGTTGGGGAGGGGTGGGGGTGGGGTGGGGGGCAGCAGGAGAAGGGTGCTTCTCTGACATGGTGAATCCCCAGACTTCTCCTCTATCCTCGGCATCCACAGGCTGCAAATCCCTACTGGTCCAACCGGGGTGGCTCCATTTCAGGAGGCCGTTTCCGATGCCCGTCCTGCCGTCACGAGGTGATCATGGACAGACATGGGGTGTATGGGCTTCAGAGGAACTTGCTGGTGGAGAATATCATTGACATTTACAAACAAGAGTGTTCAAGGTCAGTTCCTCCCCTATGTCCTCTGGGCTGCTGAGTGGGGATGGTTGGGGGGGTAGTTTGGGGGAGTTTCCTTTTCTTAGTCGCAAAGAAGTCCCTGGAGATTAAGAGGAAAGGTCCCTATTCTCTTTGGCCAAGTTCCTAGTTAGAAGGCTTGGATACTAGCTCCCATCCCTCCCACAAACCCGCATCCAGATTCTGCATCCAGCTAAGCCGGCTTCCCAGAGCCCACTGCCCACAGCTCCAAGGTTCTGATGGGGCTGGCCTAGATGAGACCTCCCTTGCCAGAAGCCCAGGGAGCAGAGACAGATTCCCCTATATCCAGGTCCTAAGTATTAGACGTCAGATGGGAGGGTTGGACTGGCCATCTGGCCACCTTCTGGGACTATCACAATAACTAGTCTCTATAGAGTACTTACGGTTTACTTCAAAACACTTTACAAATATTATCTCCTTTTTATCCTAGTGACACCCCTGGGAAGTAGGTGGTATTATTGTCTCCACTTTACAGATGGGGAAACTGAGGCAGACAGAGGTTAAGTGACTTGGTCAGGATCACATAGCTAGTATGTGTCTGAGGCTGAATTTGAACTCAGACTTAAGTGACTCCGTGTCTAGTGTGCTATCCACTGCATAGGGGAAAGAAATTAAAAAGCTGGAACTTTACCAAATGACAGAACCAATTTTGGCAACCTTCTTCCTCCGTGGAAAACAGTGAGAACAGCCAGCACATTGAGCTAGGGAAAGAATCATAATCAGCATTAATTTATGGCTTTATCATTAATTTAGTGTTTTAAATACGTTAGATTTTTTTTTCAATCTTCAGAACAGCCCTGGGAGGGAAGCAGTATAAGTATTATTGGGTCCATTTTGTAGATGAAGAAACTGAGATTCAGAGAAGAGAAATGGTCTGCTGGAGGTCACACAGCTACTAAGCGGCAGCTCATTGACCCTAAGGCAGAATTATGTGACAATCGCTCCAGTGCTGGGGCCCAGAATCTCTTAGGGAAGCAGCTGTAGTGGCTGGCTTTCTGGAGTCCTCCTTCTGACACCAGCATCCTGCCAAGTGCCTGCTTGGAGGTGCTCTGTTCCAGAGCCCCAGGGCTGCACAAGGACTCTGGTTCAGCTCCACCACCCTGTAGGTGCTGAGGCATGGCACTTCCCAGCAGGGCCTCTGTTTTCTGTCTGTAAAGTAGAGATAAAGAGGCTTCTTGTCAGGATAAAAGGAGATAGAGTTTGGGAAAGCACTTTGAGAAAGAAAAAAAACTACCCAAATTTTTTAGATTATGAGAGCTAAAAGGGGCCTCAGAAGAGAGAATGTCAGAGTTGGGAGGGACCTTAGAACCCAGAATGTTAGAGCTGGGAGAACCTTTAGTACAGAGACTGTCAGAACTGGGAGAACCTTTAGAACAGAGACTGTCAGAACTGGGAGTGCCCTTAGAACCCATAATGTCAGAGTTGGGAGGGATCTTAGAACACAGAATGTCAGAACTGGGAGGGACCTTAGAACACAGAATGTTAGAGCTGGGAGACCCTTTAGAACAGAGAATGTCAGAGCTGGGAGAACCTTTAGAACAGAGACTGTCAGAACTGGGAGTGCCCTTGGAAGCCAGAATGTCAGAGATAGAAGGGGCCACAGAGTGCTGGACTTGAAATCAGGAAGACCTAGCTTCAAAACCTGCCCTTTCCTAGCTGGGTGACCTCTCTAGACCTGTTTCCTCAGCCCTAAAATGAAGACAGTACCTCTGACCTCTCCTTACAGAGCTGTTGTGAGGCTCAAATGAGATGATGTTTGTAAAGAGCTCTGCAAACCTTAAAATGCCATGTAAATATCTGTTACTGTCATTAGAACATACACACATACACATATAAACACACACATATACACATACACACGCAATCAGAACTGAGGATTAAGACCCAAAGACTGATCCCAAGCTGTACCACAAGCCAGTGGCCTAACCAGGATGAGAAGCCGCGTCTCCTGGCTCTCTCTCTCTCTACTCCATAACCCTTCTTCTTAATTATTAGTAATGATAATGTCATACTCCAATGATCAAAAATCAGCCGAAGGGGGTGAAGGGGCCAAACATCTGTTCCAATGGCCGCATGCAGCCTACAGCACTTCGGTATGTGGCCTAAATCAGACTAAAATGTAATCATGAAATGATTAATGAAATTAATTAATCAATTTAAAAAATAGCTAAACAGGTACAGATTTCTAAATCAACACGCAGGTGGCAGGGATCCATATATACAATTTAGTCACTCCCATAGATGACCTCTAAGGTTCTCACCAGCTCTACATGCAGACATCTTATGAAAGCCAGCTGTAGTAGTCAAAGGGGGCTCCTGGAGCAAGAGGAGGTTTTGAACAATAGGAGAGGTATGAATTAATGGACACAAAACAGGAGGGAATTAAGGATTAAGAAGTGGGGCAGGGGAAGGCCTGGTCTGGGAAAGGAGTCTTTGCCGGGAGGACCCTTTCCCACTTTCTCTGCTCGTTCAGAACACCATTCCTTTGTAGCTCTCAACCTTAGCTGTGTGACCCTGGATAAATCATTTAACCTCTTTGGGTCTTATTCTCATCATCCGTAAAGTAAGGAGATTGGTCTTGATGACCTCTGAATCTAGGACAATATGAATATTTGGATCCCTCTATATCTAATGAAAAACCTAAGCTGGGGAAGCTGCCCTTGTCCCTGGGAGCAGGAGTGGACACTGGCTTATTTGGGATCAGAGTTCTTGTTACCAGCCACATGGAAGCCAGGCAGTTATTTGTTCTTGGGACAGAGCTGGGGAGGGGGGGACCTCTGGGCTCTCCATGAGCTGCCCTGAGGCCCCCAGGGCCAAAGCAGGGTGGGATGGGTGAGACTTTGAGCCTTGTGGGGGAGGGGCAGGCCAAGAGGAGTACTCGGGTGACCTGGGCTGGGCTCTCCCCCTCAGCCGGCCTCTACAGAAGGGCAACCACCCCATGTGTAAGGAACACGAGGATGAGAAGATCAACATTTACTGCCTGACCTGTGAGGTGCCCACGTGCTCCATGTGCAAGGTGTTTGGGGTCCACAAGGCTTGCGAGGTGGCCCCACTGCAGAATGTCTTCCAGGGCCAGAAGGTAAGGAGGAAGGAGCCTTGGCCGTGACCCCAGGAGGGGCTGGCTTTCTAGCTTATGCTTCATGTTGCTGATTGGAGCTCAGGGGATGTGCTGAGCTGGACCTTTCAGGAATAGCCTTGGAGGGACAAGGTACTGGGAGAAGCAATCTCCCCACCCCCCTCAAATCGGAGGAGGGAGGCCTGAGGTCACTTGTTATATTTACTGTCACTTGAGAGTTACAGGGTGTGGCCCTAGGGAAAAGCCAGACCCTAAGGGATAGAGCCTGCCTTACCCCTCTCCCCATGGGCCATCTCAGGTCACAGGGCTATTCCTATAGTAGAGATGGAAGAGCTATTTTCCCTTCTAACCCACCCATCCCCATCTCTATGACTACAGATTCCCCTCCAAACTTCTCCTCCACTCCCCAGGACTTCAGAAAATTCCATTTTCTTATCTCTGGGGCAAGCTGGGCACATGGAGAGAGGTTGAGGAGGGAGCCTCTATCCACTGTCCACCAGCCATATCTTCCTTTTCTCTTCCTCTCACACACCCTCTCTTGGCCTCTCACATCTTCACTTATCATTCTTTTTCTCTTCTTTTCTATCCTTCCTGATTCTAACCCTGGCTCTGCTACCAACTAGCCATGAAGAAGTAGTCATGGGATTTCAGATCTGGAGGAAACCTCTCTAGACCTCAGTTTCCTCATCTGTAAAAATGGAGAGTGTGAACTGATTAGTCATTGAGGTCCTTCCAGCTCTAAGATTCTGTGTTCTAAGGTTCATTTCTGCTTTAATATTCCATATTATTATTTTTTTCTTTTTTATTCTTGGTTACTCCTTGTCAAGGGGAGAGGGATATATCTGGGAAGGAAAGTGATGTAAAAACAAAATATGAAAATAAAAACATCTTATACTCTAAGAGCTTAACAGCAACAATTTAAATATTCAATGATTCTGTGATTCCTTTTCCAGGCTAAAGCCTGCCACTGGTCCCTAGAATTAGAGAGGCTGGAAATGATTGGAGATCTGGAACAAGGGTGTCTCTGCTTCCCTTTGTCTCATGGCAGAGCAGAGGTTAAATCTATTTTGGTCTCTCCTCTTCCATCCTTCTCCAGACAGAGCTGAGCAACTGCATCTCCATGCTGGTAGCTGGGAACGACAGAGTACAGACGATCATCACCCAGCTGGAAGACTCTTGTAGAGTTACCAAGGTGAGGAATGGGAGAAAGGGCCCAGCCTGGGGAAATTGGAGCCACCCACCGTAACCCAACCCTCCCCCTCTCCAACTCCAAATGGCTGCTAATGGCTCCTCCAGATGTCATGGTTAGAGGCCCAGTGGCCAGGACTGGTTGGGCAGGTGTTATAGATGTGGAGATGAGTGGGAATGAAAGAAAACTTGGGACCTCTAGTTGGAAAAGAGTTCTCATCTTCCAGATGTAAGAACTGTAACCCAGAGGGGCTGAGGGATTTGTCCAAGATCACATGGGTAGCAATTTACAAATTTGGAATTGGAACCCAGGTCCTCTTGCCTCTAAATGTATTGCTCTTTCCAGTCTAATATTCTATGATTCTGTGATTCCTTTCTCTCTGTCTACTGCTTATATAATCAATCAATTCTGGCACTGGTTTTTCTGAATGAAATTGGACTGCTATTAAAAAACCACCAAGGAGAAAACAAAATAAAACACTGTCCCAGAAAGAATTTATCAAATGATTAAAAAACAATTAATACCTCGAGTACACAAATTATTCTCAAAATTAAAAACTACTGTCAAACTCCTTTTATGAGATTCAAGATAGTACTAATATTAAACCAGGGAAGAAGAAAGCAAAGAAAGTGAACTATAGAGTAATATCATTGATGAATATTAATTTTTTAAAAAAGTTTAATGAATCTTAGCAAAAAGACCACAGCAATATATTTTTTAAATTATTCAAGAAAGGGAAGTATTTCCCCAAGAAAGGGATAGTAGAAAGGATAGATGACCTGTGGAATCAGGTTGGATTTATACCATGGATAGAAGGAGGGTTCAAAATTGGGGGCAGCTAGGTGGCACAGTGAGTAGAGCACTGGCCCTGGAGTCAGGAGGGCCTGAGTTCAAATCCAGCCTCACACTTGACACACTTACTAGCTGTGTGACCTTGGGCAAGTCGCTTAACCCCAATTGCCCTGCCTTCCCCCCCTCCAAAAAAAAAAGAAACAAAATTGGGGAAACTGTTAGCAAAATGGTATTAAAAACAAAAACCACTCTAAGCACTTGTTTTTCCTAATCCCATCAGGGTAGGAATCCAGATTAGAGAGGGAGTTAGTAAAACTTTGACCTAGAGTGCCCACCCCGGATAGCAAGAGCCTTGAGTTAGGTGAAAATCAGCTAATAATAATAATAATAATTAATAATATATTATTATATTATATATAATTATAATAAATATAATATTACACATATAATAATATATTATTATATAATATATTACAATTATAATACAATATATTATATTATAATAATATAATATATAATGAAATATAATATAATATATTATTATTATTATATAATATATAATATATTATAATTACAGCTTATACTTCTATGCATTTTATAGTTTCCAGAACACTTTCCTCAAAAAGTCCCTTGGGGACTTGGGGTAGGGTAGGTTCTTTATGGATATAAATCCAGGAGCAAAAGACTATAGAAATATGAGCTAAGAAGCAACATAAAGAAGAATCCAGCAAGAAATTCCAGAATAAGGGACTAGTCTCCCAGAGGAGGTGACCCCAAATCTCTCTCTGACTCTCCAGGAGAATAGCCACCAAGTAAAGGAGGAATTGAGCCAAAAGTTTGATGTCCTGTACGCCATCTTGGATGAGAAGAAAAGTGAGCTGCTACAGCGAATCACTCGGGAGCAAGAGGAGAAGATCACCTTCATTGAGGCCCTGATACAGCAGTATCGGGAGCAGCTTGAAAAGGCCACCAAGCTGGTGGAGACAGCCATCCAGTCCATGGATGAGCCAGGAGGAGCCGCCTTCTTGATGGTGAGCAGCTGGCTTCTCGGTATCCTCAGTCAGCCATCGAATGATCCATAGGATGTCGGAGCAGTACAGAATCTTAGCGTCTAGAATGGTAGAGCTAGGAAGGATGTTAGAACATAGAATTTCAGAGCTGGAAGGCGCCTAAGAACATAGAATATTAGAAATTGAAGGGAGCTTAGAATGACAAGTGTGGGAAGGGACTTAGATCAGAGAATGTCAGAATTAGGACAACCCTTAGAGATCATCTTGTCTCATTCATCCTTTACTGATGAAGAGATTGTAAGAGAAATAAAATAACATGGATACGGATAAGGATAAGAACCAGTATGCAGACCTCAGTCTCCGGAGTCTCTCTCTAGGGATCTCTGCTGCAAGCTGTTTCCTTTTGCCCTTGGGAGAAGACAAAGCATTGTGGATAGCAGAAAGGATAGATAACCTGTGGGATGGGACTCTAGTGGGTCTGCCAGGAACCATGGAGGCAGGGGCTTGTCAACCATCAGAAATTCCCAACCCATTCCTCCAGGATTTGGCCAGGTTTGGGACTTTGTAACAGGGCTTGAGGAGGGTGCCAGGGAAATGATTATTGGGCAAAGGGAAAACACCAAGAGATTGGAGACATTCTTCTTCTCTGGTGCCACAGCTGGCTCAGGGAAACCAAGGTTGCTAGGAAGTCTTTGGCTCATGGGTATCCATCTCTACAGCATCTGAGTGCTGCATCTCAGTGTCTGAACCTCTACCCAGACTTAACCCTTTGCCTTCTCTCTTTCTTCCCACAGAATGCCAAGCCACTGATCAAAGCGTAAGTCTTCCCTGAAGGGTGTAGAAATTCAGGGTTTTGATGCTCCAATCCTCCAACCAGCCTAAAGGGAATTCCCATTCCCTCCAGCCTGACCTTTCCTGATGAATTCTGTCTGTTGGGAGGTTCTGTAACACCAAGGCCCTGGAATATTTTGCTTCCTTTCCCCCAATCTCTAACTCTCTGGTTTGTCTCCATTATAATCTCCATGCAATGGAAGGGAAGGTATCTTCTGTAATAGAATGTCAGAGCTTAGGAAAACTTGCCAAAAAAAAGCTTATAGAAAATAAAGTATCAGAGATTCAATGCATCTTAGAACTTAGAACATTAAGGAAGAGAGGGGAATTCATCAATCATTCAACAAGTCATTATTAAGCACCTAGTACTTATATGCCAGGCACTGGGCAAGGTGCTGGGTATCATAATGGAGAGAGCTCTGGGCTTGTAATCCTGCCTCAGATTCTTACTAGCATTTAACCCTGGGCAAGCGTTTCACAGCCAGGGGTAGGGAACCTGCAGCCTCAAGGCCACATGTGGTAGTTCCCCAATCCTGATTTTAGCTTTCCTTCAACCTCAGTTTTTTTAGCTATAAAATGGGGATCATAATAGCTCCAACCTCAAGGGTTGTCATGTGAAGCAAGTAAGATAATATGGTAAGCTATATATTTAGCTCAAAGAGCTTACAATATTAGGATTCAGAATGTCCAAAGTTGAAGAGACCTTCAAGAATACTAAGTCCAACTCTCTCATTTTTCAGTTAAGAAAACTGGGGCCCAGAGAGGTAAAGTCACTTATTTAAAGTCACACAGCAAGTAAATAGCAGAGTCAACACCAGAACCCAGGGTTCCTGACTTTCGGCACTTGGCTATTTTCATGACTGCCTAACTGTATGTGGCCCTAGGCCAGATCCCCTGGGGGATGGCACAGTACTCTTATGTGGAGGTGGAGTATGCTAAATGTAGAGGGAACAGTGAGGAGGGGGTGGGGAAGAAGCTACTCTCGAATTTAAGAGAAGTTCAAAAGGCACCTTTCCTTGGGCTCTGGAATGGCAGATGAGATCTCGACCCACACTGCCTTCTCTCCTCCAGCATTGTGGAAGCATCCAAGGGCTGCCATCTGGGCAAGACGGAACAAGGCTTTGAGAACATGGATTATTTCACCTTGGACCTGGAACACATAGCTGACGCCTTGAGGGCGATTGACTTTGTGTCAGGTAAGACTTCCCTGGGAAGGACTGGATCTACTTCCCCACCCTACTATGGGAAATCCGGTGTACCAACTGGCAGAGCCAGGCTGATGGCAGAGGAGAGGCTATAGGAGAAGAGGGAGAGACTTCTCACTACAGGGACATGCCTACATTTAGAAAATCAGGAAACCTTCAAAATGGAAGGGGCTTTAGAAGCAATCTAGTTCAACCCCCAATATAGATTAGCTGACTGACGGACATCCTGACCCTGTCCAAGGCGGACCAGAAAAAAAGCTCTGGGCTGAGAGACAGAAGATCGCAGTTCTAATCCAGGTTCATCCACTAACTAGCTGTGTGACCCCAGGCAAGTCACTCCCCCTCTCTGGCTCCCACTTTCTTCTGCTGTAACACAAGAGTGTTGAGACTAGATGGTCCCTAAGGTCCCTTTCAGTTTTAATATTCCAGCTTAATGATAACTCACATTTCTAAAGGGCTTTAAAGTAAATAAATAGATTTCCTCACGATGACCCTATGACGTGGACTATCCCTATATTACAGAGGAGGAAACTGAGGTTTATGAAAGTGTCTTTTTAAAAACATTATGAATATTTACATCTAGACGAAGTGGAAGATGATTTTGAGGGGAAGAACAGAGCAATTCTGTTAGCTGGTACAAGAAAGAAGGTTTTGGATTTTGAAATATCCAAATTTGTCTGATGCTTAGCAAGGTTAAATGACCCTTCTGTGGCTCCTGACACAGAATCTAGGGCTCTGTTCACTACATCACACTGCCTTTCTCCACTCTCTCTTTGTCCATTCTATATTCTAAGGTCTCTACTAGGTGGCATACTGTATCTATATTCTCCAGCTCTAAAATTCTATGTTTTATCTTTTATGTCCTGAAGCCACTCCCTGCTCTGACATTCTAAGTTCTAAGGCCCTTCCACATTCTGACATTCTATGTTCTAAGAGCCCTTCCAAGTTGACATTCTGTATTCTAAAACTCTTCCCAGTTCTGACATCCTGTGTTCTAAGGGCCCTCCCAGCTCTGACATTTTGTATTCTAAAGCCCTTCTCAGTTCTGACATTCTGTTGTCCTAAGGGCCCTCCCAGCTCTGGTATTCTTTGTTCTGAAGTCCCTCCCAGCTCTAACAAGTCTACATTCAAAGGTTCCTTTTAGCTCCAACTTTCTGTGATTCCTTTCCATCAGCAAAGGTAGCTAATCTGTAACTTGAAGACATTCCAAAGACCTTAATTGCCATACTTCACCTTCCAATCCTGCGTTGAGGCCCTTAGGGAAAAGTCTTTATCCTGTAATTTAGAAATGCACTAACCTTCTCCTTACTAGATTGAAGAATCCTGCAGGGAGGTCTTGTGCCTTATTCACCTTGTATTCCCCAAAGTCCCTTTCAGTAGGATTGTGGGTAACTCAGATTTAGTGTTGGAAGAGACCTCAGACATTATCTTATCAAATCCAAGTTCTTCATTTTATGGCGCACTGGACTTGGCACATGGTAAGCCCCTATCAAATGTTTTTTTATTCATTCTTTCACAAATGAGGAAAAGATGGTCTTAAAATATTAAGTGGATTGCCCAAGCTCACACAGTTAACAAGCAAGAGAGCCAAGACTGAGCCACGTCCTATAACTCAGTAGATTCTTCCATTTAAAAAATATATTTTAAAAATTGTATTGATATATATTTTTACATGGACAAAATTTCCCCCTACAGTAGATTCTGAGTAAGTGTTCGTTTCATTGAATCAGTGTAACTGGATTCAGGTCCTTCAGGGTGGAAAGTTTTCCAATCTGGTTAGTAAACAGGGTCCAGTTAAGAGTCGAGGAAGATGATTATGGAGATTGGGGGATTTGTTCCCTGTTTTCAGATCCCCAGGAGACAAACCCCTTTCAAAGGAAAGAGACATGGAACAAATTATGAGATCACAGAAAACCAGAGTGAAAACTGACCTTAACAGGCATCTAGTTCAAACCCTTCTCATTTCACAGATGAGAAAATGGGGGCCTAGAGAGGGGAAGGGATTTCCTAGTTACTTCTAAGGCGACCCACCCAGGCTCTGAGTCTGGGAGAGATGAGAAGCTGGTACAAAAGTCCCCCGCCCAGCTTCAAAGGAGTTACTGAGAAGATAGAGTACAGAAGGTTGGAGGAACAGGGTGAGCAGGACAAGGCGTGCCAGGCAGGAAGTGGGCTCAAAGGCTTGGCTTCCAGGAATGAGCAGAGACACAAAGTAGAGTTTCCAGGGAGGACCTTGACCTCTGAGCTCAGAGAGCATTCTCCCTGTTCTTGCCAGACCACCGTTATCTCTCTTGTGGTTTCAGAGAGATGCAGATAAATTGTGTCTTACCCAAAGTCCCTCCTCAAGGCCACAGCAAGATCAGGTGATATAGGCAGTGGGTGGCTCTGAAACAAAGGAATGTCTTTGTGTCAATCCAGGTTGGGGTTAGGGGAAGGGGAGAAAAAAGGGAAGGGAGGAAGGAGGAAAAGGGAAGACTCATTCATTCTCCAGGTGTGCTAACACTTGCTGTTCTCCTTGGGCCTTACTCAGCAAGTCTCAACCTCTCCAGGCCTCTGGCCTCCCCTCCAGAAAGGAGGCCTTGGATGGATGAGCAAAGGTGGAATGCCCCTGCTTGGTATATCGGGAGGTGAGGATGGATGGATGGAGCAAGAAACCCCAGCCCATTCTAAAGCTGTTATTTGCTTTTCATCTACAGATGAGGAAGAAGAATTCATCGAGGCAGAGGGGGATGAGGATGAGGAAGAGGAAGAAGATCCCTCTGCAGGGGAAGGTGGGAGGTGAGGAAGTCTATCCCATTTTTTAGATCTGTGGATAATGCATCGAAATGCAAAGCATAAGGGACAGCTAGGTGGCACAGTGGATAGAGCACCAGCCCTGGAGTCAGAGAGACCTGAGTTCAAATCTGGACTTAGATACTTACTAGCTGTGTGACCCTGGGCGAGTCACTTAATATAAGAAAGAAAGGAAGGAAAGGAGAAAAAGAAGGAAGGAAGGAAGGAAGGAAAAAAGAAAGAAAAGAAAGGAAAGAAGGAAAGAAGGAAGGAAAGAAAGAAAGAAAGAAAGAAAGAAAGACATGCAAAACCCAGAAACCCAGATTGGGAGGAACCCTGAAAGCAACCCATTGCTCTGAAAGAAAAACAGGATTTCAGCTCAAGGAAAGTTAAAGACCACCCTGGCCAATTTCTCATGCAGTAAAGATCTTATCATCTAGAGCTGGCCAGGGCTCCAGAAACAGGCAGCTGGCTACCCTGACAAACTGAAGTAAAGCCAAGAGAAAGGTGATGGGAATACCCTATAGGAACAGCAGTCCAAGGAACCAGACACCTAATAGGATCATAGATTTAACTAATGAAGAAATTGAAGACTGGTGTGTTGAGATGATTTCGCCAATGTCACACAAGTTGTAAGCGGCAGAGCCGAGATTTGAACTCAGGTCCTGTGATTTCAACTCAAGGAAGCTTCCCAATATACCACACAGTTTGCTGAATTGTTAAATTTAGCCTGGAGAAGAGAAGAGTAAAAGGAGGGTTTATTTTCATCACTTTCTTCAAATATTTAAAAATTGTTTCATGGAAGAAGGTATAACGGGCAACTGTCCAATAGGAGTCCCATCTTTTCAACAGACAGAATGTTTTGCCTGCTGCAGTCCACCCAGCCCCCTTTCCCTGCCCCCCACAAGATTTGGCCTCAGTGGGGCTAGTCACCTTCTAAAGTGCAGAACACAGCCCTCTGTCATGCAGGCCTGGAATTAGGCATACTAGGTCCAATGGGTGGAAGTTACAGAGAGGAAGGTTTCAACTCAATGTATGGGGGTAAAAAACCCTTCCTTCTGATGAAAGCAACTCCAGTGTAGAATGGCTGTCCCCTAAGGCAGGAAGGTGTTTCTGAAGATGCTGATGACCACCTGTCAGGGATGTTGTAGAGAGGATTTCTCTATTGGATCCTCTGCATGATCTCTGGGCAGGCAGGGGGCATGTAGATAAACACTGGGCTTGGAATCGGGAAGACTCATCTTCATGAGTTCAAACTTGGCCTGAGATTAGCTGTGTGACCCTGAGCAAGTCACTCAATCCTGTTTGCCTCAGTTTCCTCATCTGTAAAAATGAGCTGAAGAAGGGAATGGCAAACCACTCCAGTATCTTTGCCAAGAAAACCCTAAATGAGGTCACAAAGAGTTGGGCACAATTAAAAATGGCTTAACAACAACAAAAATATCATTAAGGCCCCTTTCAGCTCTGAAACTGTATAATCTAAGGTCCCTTCCCCTTCTGAGGGCCCTCCCAGCTCTGACATTCTATGCTGTAAAGTTCATATGATTATATCGCTTGAGGTCTCTTGTTTTATTTTATCTGTTACATTTCCAACACCAAGTCAAAATCTGCTTCTTTGTAACATTCACATCTCGATTCTGGTCTTATTCTGTGGAAGTCTAATAATTAACTATCATTATTGCTAACATTTATGTAGCATTACATGGTTACAAAGAAAGTCATATTTAATCCCCCATGCTCTATGAAGTGGGTGGTGCAAATATTGCCCTCATTTTTCAGATGGAGAAAATGAAGCCCAGAGTTGGGATGTGACTTGCTATATTGGTAGAGTCAGGACTCAAATCCAGGTCTTCTAACTCCTGGTCCTGTTTTCTTTTCTCCTCAGCTACAAAAAATCTTGAGAGTTTGTCATAATAGGATATGGCCCATATATTTGGGCTATATTATATCATGTTTTTTAAAAGGACACAGGAAAAGAAAGGAGAATTTAGGGCACGGAACATCATGGTAAGAAGACTGAGGAATCTGAATTCAGAGTCCTGAGATGTCATGACCCAGTTCTCGTACTTATTCCCTGTGTGACAAGTCACTTGACTCTCTGGTCCTCAGTTTCCTCCACTGTAAAATGATGGGGTTGGATGTGAGGATCTCTAAGATCTCTTCTGGATCTAGTTCTAACTCTCTAGAGAGATTTCCTTTCCCCACCTCCACTCCTAGCCCATTCACCAGTTTCTTCCTCTCTTTCTTCCAGGAGTACAGGAAGGAGGCAGGAAGATGTCCAGTGAGGAAGCTCAAGCCAAGAGAGAGAGAGGGGAGAAAAGAAGCCTCACCCAGGAGAGGAGTCTCTGTGACAAGCCCTGGGCTTAGAGGGGGAAGGAGCCCATCTCTGCCAGGTTGCAGAAACTGGACACACCCCAGAGCCTAGCAAGCAGCCCCTCACCCAGGCTAGAGACTTGTTGAAACCAAAGACACAGGACACTTTTCTACATTGGTGCAAAATGGAATGTTTTGTACAATTCCTTTTTTAATGGTTTTTTTTGTATATAACTGTAAATGTATATGGATCTGGTGCTTTCCAGAAAAAGACTTTGCACATTGTGCAGGGAGGGAAGTCATTGTGTGGAATGGTTAGAAGTGGCAGAGATGCCAAGGAATTGGGTACTTGGCAGCTGTCCCGGCCCCTCTCCACACCACTTTCTGGGCCTAGAGTGTACTGTACTTTACCGCATATTCCTGTCACACAGCGTACTTACTGACTGAGCTTATGTTGCACATTGTTCAAATAAATGCACAGTTCTATCAGATGTTCCTAAAATGGAGGGAGGTGTTCACTTTATACCCCTGAATGAAGAGTGGTGCAGATAGACAGGTGCCTATGGGAGCAAATAGAGGCTGGAGTGGGGGAGGTGATAAGAGGGTGCATCCATACAGCACTTTGCCTGCTGGATACTTCTCTGATGTAGTAGATAGAGTGAGTGCTGGCTTTGGCATCAGGAAGACCTGGGTTCAAATCCAGCTTCTTATCCTAGTTTGTGTGAATCCAGGGAAGTCACTTAACACCCATGTGCTTCGGCCACCTCTCTAGGATTTCACTTTTTAAGGGGGAACTAAGATCTAGGAAGTCTGGAGGTTGGGGGAGAGTTAGCATCTCACTCCATCCTCACAACATTCCCTTGAAATAGACAGTGCTGTAAGCACTGATATGATATGATAATGATATGACCGTTATCTCATTCACAGAGGAAGTAACTGGGGCTGGAAGCTAAAAGACAAAGGGAGTGACTTGTTAAAGAACATAAGATTAGGGAGCAGAGCAAGGCTAATAACAGTGTTAATAACAACAGATGACAATTAGATTGTGCTTTAAGGTTATTTCCAACAACCTAATGTAACGAGCATTGATTGAGTACTTATTAAGTGTAAGTGGTTGAGCATACAAAAACAAAAGGGAAAAGAACTTCACTTTCTGGCTACATAATCCAGTGAGATTTGTGATATCCTTGACTAAGGTATTCCTGTTAGATTCATTCATAAGAACTTGGTGTAACTATTCAAATAGGAAAAACTAAATGGATGAAGAAAGCCATTATCTAGACTACATGATGCAGTCAGATAGAGAATCTATAGTTTGTCTACCAGTATAGATATGGATATATATGTATGTAGATATGTACATATGTGTATATTAATCTCTTGGACAGATACTGAAAGCAGACAGTGAGTACAGGAGAGCATAGGAGGAGGAATGCAGACTAGATTGCATTTGGAAAACTGTAAAATTGTTTTAATGGCCTTAAGCATCTCCCTCAAAAAAAAAAGTCCATCTTTTTTTTTTTTAACACCAATATTCTCATTCTGATGTTCTATGGTGGTATCATGAAATGGTCTCCATAGATATGAATTTGGAAATCCCCCATACAGCATGGAGTGGGTGGGGGGGGGGAGTACAGTAGCCTTCAACAGGCTGTAGGACATTACAAATAAGGGATTACACATGAGATGGAAGATAAAGGATGTCATCGAGGAATCCTACAATGGAAAAAGCTGAGTTGCTCATGACAAATAACACATAATCTGTGTTGGTATCTTCAAGACATCAGTAGGAAAGAATTCTCCTCAATTACCATCTTTACTCAGATGATTCTCAGGCCTATTTGCTCAGTCCTACCTCTTGCATCTCCAATTATCTATTAGGCATCTCAACCTGGATGCTCTGTACACATCTTAAACTCAGTATGTCCAAAATTGAACTCATTATCTTTTCCCCTAAATCTCCCCTGCTCCCCTTTCCAGGGCACTACCACCCCCAGTCATCCACGCTCCTCAGTTTTGAGGTGTCATCCTCAAACCTTCACTCTCATTCCCCCTATCTAAGCAGATGCCAAGTCCTGCCATTTCTGTAACATCTCTCATGTGTTTCCCCTTCTCTCCTGATACTTCCCCCACAGAGGGACAGATCCTCACCACCTCACACTTGGATTATTTCAATAGCCTGCTGCTTAGTCTCCCCGCCTCAGGTCTCTCCCCACCCCAACCTATCTTCCACTCAAGCTGTCAAATCAATCTTCCTGAATTGCAAATCTGACCTTGTTACACCCTTATTCAATAAATTCCAGTGGCTCCTTATCAACACCAGAATAAATTATAAAATCCTCCATTTGATGTTTAAAGCCCTTCATAACCTCGTCCCTTCCTATATTTCTGGTCTTCTTGTAAATTACATCTCTATATATTCTAAGATGCCACTGGGCTCCTTGTTGTTCCTCCTAATCTACTGAATCTGAGCATATTCTTGGGCCAAACCCCCATACTTGGAATTCTTTCTCTCCTCATCTCTACCTCTTGCTTTCCTTCAAATCTCACCCAAAATCCCACCTTCTGCAAGAAGCTTTTCCTGGCCCTCCTTAATCTTAATGCCATTCCTCTTTGATTGTCTCCAATTTACCCTATATGTATATGTGTATATGTATGTATGTGTGTGTACATATATATGGAGAGAGAGAATGAGAATGCAAGCACAGAGAATAAAAAAGAGAATAAAGAAAGAGAATGAGAAAATGAAACAGAAAGAGGATGAGAAAGAGGGAGAATGGGAGAATGAAAGAAACAGAGTGAGAAAGAGAAAGAAAGAGAATGAAACAGAAAGAGAATGAGAAAGAGAGAGAATGAAACAGAAAGAGAATGAGAGACAGAGAGTGTAAGTTTGTACACGGTTCATTACATGTTGTCTCCTCCATTAGACTGGGAGCTCTCTGAGATTAGGGTCTTCCCCCTCCCCCTTTTCTGTATCCCTGGTGATCTAGCAGTAGTGCCTGACATGTAGTACAAGCTTCATAAATGGTTGTTGACTTAACTGTTTGCTCACTATAAGCTTACAGTCTGGTTGCAAAGACAAGGACTACGCACAGGAAATGGAGAAACAGAAGCATGCATGAAGGCCCTGCTAAGCACCAATGTAGACACAGCCCCTGCTCTCAGTGGGATGTCTAACTTACAGGGCAATAGCACTGTAAGATTCACAGAGGGCTTTCCTTACAATAGTCCTGTGAAGGAAAGGGTATAAAGATGTTATTTTCATTTCCATTTTACTGATGGGAAAATTGGTGCCAAGAGAGGGGAGGTGACTTGCTCAGGGTCATACAACTAATAAGTTTCAGAGGGTGAAACTTGAACCCAGGTCCTCCTATTGAAAGAACATCATTCTCTCCACCTTTTGGAACAACCTTCTCCTCTAGGAGCCTCCAATTCAGATGGAGAGATCAGATTCCAATTCCTGGGGTCGTCTGCAGGCTTCTAAGCCTATGTACCCATCGATCTTCACAACAAGCAAGGCAGAGGAACACTGTCAGTGTAGACAGAATTGTCCATGATGGCAGGGGCCTAACCTTTGCCCCACCTCTGATGATTGCTACCCTGGGTGACTTTGGCAAGTCACTTAACCTTTGTGGGACTTGGTTTCCTCCTCTGTAAAATGAGGCCTCTTAGGTCCTTGTGGTTTCTTATCACTGATCCTACAAACAAGAGTCTAAAGAAGAGATCCTGTGACAACATCCCTGACAAATGGTCTTTTGTTTCTGCCTGAAGATTTCCTGTGAGAGGAATCCACCTGCATGGCCCATGGCTCTGATGGTTAGGAATAATAGCCAGCATTTATCTAGTGCTTTAAGGTTTACAACATGCTTTACAGATGTTACCTCATTTGGTCCTCACAATAGGAGATAGGAGATACGAGATAGGCGCTATTATTATCCCAATTTTAGAGGAAACAGATATTGAGAAGTTAAATGACTTTCCCAGGGACACTCAATCAGATGCAGGAACTGGAATGCGGTTCTTCCAAATACAAATTCAATCCTCTTTTTTATTTTTAATTTAATTTTTTTTAGGCCATCAGGGTTAAGTGACTTGCCCAGGGTCACACATCTAGTGTCTGTGGTCGAATTTGAACTCAGGTCCTCCTGACTCCATCCACTGCACCACCTAGCTGCCTAGTTCAACCCTCTTAACCAATACTCCACTTTTCCCCCCTTGTTTGTCCTTTCTTAAAGATGACCATGATATCAGGAAGGTGATGCCATGACTTGCAAGTGAATTGAATTCAAATGAGGAAGGGCTGTGCAAAGTCACCAGCCTCACTTTCTCTTCTGGTGCCATCTGGGTCTAGTGGCCAGATATATATCAGGATCACTGGAGATGGCCCTCTTCCCCCTTATATAGATTAACCTGAACTCTGCTCCTCAGCAATTTCCACTGCCTGCTCCCAGCTCTGTCCTCTGGGGCCAGGAAGAACAAATTTAATCTCTCTTCCACATGACAGCCCTGTAGATAACAACCTACATTTCCAAAGGCATTTTAAGGTTTGCAAAAGCTCTTCTTTCACAACAACCAAGTGAGACAGGTAATATTTTAGAATTATCATTATCCACCATTTTACATTTGAGGAAATTGAGGCCCAGAGAGATTAAGGGATTTACCCATCAGATTCCTACAGCTCCTGAGTGTCAGAGCTGATTCAAACCCAGGAATTACAGGATCATAGATGAATGAATAAAAGAAACTTTAAAGGCCAGAAATTCCAAATTGTTCATTTTGCAGATGAGGAAACTGAAGTCCACTGACTTGAATTGACTTGACCGAGGAGGCCACCCAAGTGGATTTGAACCCAGGTCCTTGGACCCAACTCCATACCTTTTCCACTAAAATGAATGACAGACTTCAACACTTTTTATACTGGAGGCAGCACTGTCTAGTTGCTGGAGTGCCAGACTTCGAGAAAGGAGACCTGGGTCAAATTCTTTCCTAGCTGTGTAATCACGGACAAGTCACTCAGCCGAGCTTTAGCTTTCTTATCTGTGAAATGGGAGTAATAATACTTGCACTCTCCCCTCCTCCCAAATTGCTATGAGTAAAGCATTTTATATTTTTAAATAAATGTTACTGAAGGGTTTTTATATATTTATATATTTATATTTACATTTAATTTCCTTCAGCATTCCTCCCCATTCCCAAAGAGTATATCCTAGAAATGTAGGATTAACAAATTTAAGTGTCTTAAAAATGCAAGCAATTACTACAACCTACTGCTTATTAAACCAAAACACCTCTGTGATAAACGCAGATGACAACTGGTGATATCTCTTTTAGGGTTTGCAAAGCTTTTTCCTCAAGATAGAATTAATAAATAGCACCCCATGCTGTTGTGGAAAAGATTCTTATGCCTAGATACCACATGTATCACTGTCCTCCTTTCGTGTTGCTGTTCAGTTAAGTCCAACTCCTCATGACTCCGTTTAGGGTTTTCTTGGCAAAGATACTGGACTGGTTTGCCATTTCCTTCTCTAGTTCATTTTCCAGATGAGGAAACTGAGGCAAACAGGATTAAGTAACTTGCACAGGGTTACACAGCTAGTTCTGAGGCTACATTTCAACTCAGGTTTTCTTGACTCCAGGCCTGGCTTTCTATCTACTTCGCCACTTAGCAGGTTCAGAGAACATCAAAGGAACTTGCCTTTTTGTAAGTGTATGGGGCAGAATTGGAACCCAGGTTTCTCTTGACGCCACATCCTATCACTCTCACGCTGCATGGCATGGTATAGATTCAAAGTAGAGCGTGGATTTAAAGGAATCTTCCAAATAGTCACATGTCATCTGGTATAAGTCAGAAACCCTGAGAGTATAGAATCATTCAAGCTTCTATTATATATCTGGAAGAGAGAGGAAAAGTTGGGAGGGAAAAAAGAGAAAGCAGAGAACTACTCGCAGGTAGCTGTGTGGATCACAGGCCTGCACCCCTTCCCCTACCCCACTGCTGCCCTACCTACCTGCTGGTGGTCTCAAATGGTGGATGACAGGAAGATGCCAGTGGACTGAGGCTGTTTTCTGAACGTCCAAGTAGACTATGGTAGGGTGAGGGCCCTGGGGTCCTTTCCACGCTGAGCAGGCGGGTATTACCCCATAGTCACCCAGACCATCAGCACCTTATCCTTTTCCAATGCCACCTCCTAAGGAACATGTGTTCCAAATAGGCCAGGCTCGAGCTTAGAAGAAGCTCAGTCCACTGGATTGGAAGCTCCTAGTGGAACAAGACTGTAGCTTTTTTCTCTCCTGCTTTCCAGAGCATTTGGCTCACAGGGCTTGGCCTCAAGTGTTTGTGGCCAGGCTGGCTGAGCTCCCCAGCTGGGTCTCGACACTCCCAGTTCTGCACGTCCTTGCAATGTTTTTTCCCCAGCCTGCCTCTCCTACACCTAACTCCCCCATAAGCTCACTTCCACGGAACTCATGGACTGTGGCAGAGGGCCTGACATGGTCCCTTCTTTAGGCCCTGTACCTGATGAACTTACTAAGAGGTAGGAGATAACATCTTCGGTTTAAGATTCCCACATGGGGCACTGAAGGAAGGAGCTCCCATGCCCAAAGCAGATGCCTAGGCTGCTAAGCCAGTCCTACCCTTTCCGTATTTAATGCCCCCTGGGGAATAAGATTCTGTCCCAGGAGGTGGATGGAGCTCGGTACAGAGAACAGAAGAGACAGTTCCCAGGTATGATTTGGGAGGGGAGCAATTGATCTGAGCAGGGAGATCCAGCTCCTGTCCTTATCTGATGGGGGTGACATGGGCCCCCACTTTCAGGGACTCCACCTTCCCCTAGCCTGAGCCTTTGGAGGAACTGAAAATCTGAGTCCTAAAGAAAAAAAACAAACCCAACCTCAATGTACTTTTTTGGTGAACCCACCTAGGGTGGGGGAAAGGTAGCATTAGTTTATCTGGACCTGCTTTGGGCAGGGGTCACTCAGTTCTGTCAAGGCTTCTGGTCAGAACTGTTCCATTCCTTTCTCAGGCCTTCCCCCAGGGAGTCCCTGGAGCCCTGGGGCGCTGGAACTCCCTACTCCTTCTCTCATCCCCCACCAGAGACTTTCCCTGCCCCCTCCCCTCTAGGCACCCGGGCCAAACTTTCCTACGCCCGTGCTTCTTGCTGTTTCTCTCTCTCCCCCTCTTTGGAGACCACTCTGAGTTTGGCGAAGCCGGGAGACTATGGCTCCCTTCCCCACCCCCACAACCCTTACCCCCTCCCCTCCCTACTGCATCCCGGGCTGCAGGTACTGACCCTAGAGGAGTGCACACGGCGGTCCAGGGGCGGTCAAGGCGCTCTTTGCAGCCGGTCCCCCTACACCTCACGTCCCCCACCCCACCCTACACACCCCTCCCCGCCGCGGGTCTTTGCACACGACGCGCCGGCTGCAGAGGTTTCACGAGCAGTAGCCCGTCGGGGATAAAGCGGAGCGGGCGCGGGAAGCGGGAGCCAGCTGTTGAGACGGGAGGAACGTACTGCGCGAACCCGCCCGCTCGGGATCCGGCCTGGGGGGCCAGGGGCACGCACGCGCACGACGAACTTCCCGGGTGGGGCTTGTAGGGGCACGAGTGGGGCGCCTAGGGCGCATGGAGCCCACGGAGAAGCGGTACCTGTTGGACGTCAAACCTGGAGCCCGGTAAATCAGGAGCACAGGCGCGTCCGGAGTGGAGGGGGAGGCGGGGGGCAGGACGCACTCTCCCCACCTCTCCTCCCGCTGCATCTTGTCTTGCCCTGTCCCGCCTCTTGGTCCTCAGCTGACCTACAGCCACGGCTTTTCAGCTGGTGTCGGGTGTCACTGGTTAGGGGAGGTCTGCGCTGCACCAGCCGCACGCACCCCCTGGTTTTTCCCGTGGTGTAGGCGCGGGCCTCTCTCTAAGAGACAAAGTGACAAAAACTTCCAGGGGCGGCTGGGAAAAGCGTGCTGGGCAAGTTCGGAAAGGGGTGGGGGTGGGAGGGGGCGGGGAAGGAGAGAGAGACAGCGACAGGGAGAGCACGAACTAGCGCAAAGGTGAGAAGGGTGAGGAGTGAGGGCAGACAGGATGTAGATGCTACACCCCCTCCTTCACTCCCCCACCTAAGGATGAGCGGGAGGTGGTAGGAGCTCCACCCTCATCTGCACTCATACCACCCGGCTTCAGTGCGGCTGTCAGCTCTGCGTTCAAGTCAGCAGATGTCCGGGGTGGGGGGTAGGGAAAAGGCTGGGGGAGAACAACTTTAATCTGCGGGCCTTTTCCCTTTCCGGTGGGGGTGGGGGGTGGGAGATTGCAGCAGTGGCCTCATCCCCTGAGGGCTCCTGCTCTTGGGGCAGAAGCCTGTGGGGAGGAAGGTCACCATACTCCCCTACATCCACCCCAATGGAGGAAGCCCGGCCTGTTAGTCCCCCTTCTCCCCCTGCCCCACCCCCTCAGGCACAATCATAGAATCCCAGAACCATAAATTTCAGCCTTTGACTGACCCTAAAAATTCAGAATGTCAAAGTCTGAAAAGATTTTAGAGACCATCTAACATTCTCTCTCTTCTCTCTCTCATTTTCCAAAGGAGTAAAACCAGGGGCCAAGACTTGGTTCCGCAGGATTATCTAAATGGTGAAAGCACAATAGAGACCTGGATTCTGTTTCTTCGCCTCTCTTTGCCTTGACTTCCTTCTTTGAACTAGACGATCAATCCTTCCCACACTGCCAGTTTGTGACCTCTCCTCCCCAGCATGCTGCTACTCTTATATATATTGTCTCCCCACTCCACTTAGAATGTGAGCCCTTTAAAAACGGAGACTGTCTCTGCTTTACCATGTATATCCCTAATAATGAACCCAGCATGCACATAGTAAGAGCTTTAACAATCGCTCATTCATCCATTCATCCCAAGCATTCCAACCCTTGGGGATGGAATAGGATGGGGCCCTTCTTCTCTACCCAGGTCATACTCTGGAGCTCCTTGGCAGAATGGGGCCAGCCCATCTCCCTTGCCTGAGCCTGGTGTGGACCTGCAGGCCATTGGACTCGACTCCCAGAGCAATCGGCACTGCCATGCTCAGCAGGGCCTCAGTGATCCTTATGACTGTCAGAAGGAGAGGGCCCGGCGACAGCTGTATGTAGCATCCATCATCTGCCTTGTCTTCATAATCGGAGAAGTTGTGGGTAAGGAACAAAGTGGGCTTCTTGGGCAGGTTCTGCCATCTGTGCTGATGGAAGAAAGCAGTAGGGATGGGGGAAAATAACCCTGGTGGGTAGACAGTCCATCACACTGGATTTCGCTGGAGCCCCATGTTAGCCAGCTCGGCAAGGAGCTACCCTCACAAGTGACAGGAAGGAAGGAACGGACCAAAGCTTCTAGACATTCAGGCCCAACTAAGGGTCTTCTCAACCCCCATTCCTTTGGTCCTGCAGGGGGTTACCTGGCTCACAGCCTGGCTGTCATGACAGATGCAGCTCACCTGCTTACTGACTTTGCCAGCATGCTCATCAGCCTCTTCTCTCTCTGGATGTCCTCCCGGCCAGCGACCAAGACCATGAGCTTTGGCTGGCATCGAGCAGGTGAGGGACCACTGAGTTGGGGCTTTAGCATTTGTTAGCCTATCCAACCCCAGGGCACTCCCAGGGGGCTGAACTTTGTGCTGAGTCCAGAGGGGTGTGAATGGGACCCAGAGGAAGGAAGGAAGGAATCACAGAGGCATAGAACAGTATAGTTAGAATAAGGAGCCTTAGAACATAGACTGTCAGAGCTGGGAGAGGTCTTAGAACAGAGAAGGTTGGAGCTGGAAGTCACCTTAAAAAAGAGAGTGTTAGAGCTGAAGCCTAGTAAGGGAGAGTGAATCATTCATCATCAAATAACAGACCTGACCTTTACCCTCCGGGAGTCTCATCTGACCAGGATGGTGAAGGAAGGAAGATGAACGCCCCTGCCGGGAGGCACAGTAACCAATAAGAGCAAATGAATATAAGTTTAACTTATGTTTCTGCATATTTGAGGGGAAGTAGCAGAGTGGACTGTTCAAAGCCAGGCAGGGAAGTGGCTCAGAGACTTAGTAATGTGTCTTGGGTTTGATCCCTTGGGGAGCTGCTGTGCCCCCCCTCCAAGTATCCTTCCTTAGTGGGTACATAAATTCACCGGCTCCCACAGTGGATGTGACTTAACAAAGTGTCAGTCTCCCCATCTATAAAATGATGCAGTTGGACAAGAAGGTAGTCAAGAACCCTTCTAGCTCTAACGTTCTGTGTTCTAACATTCTCTACATTCATGTTCTAACATTCTAGATTCTGAATCCTTTCAGTTTTGAGATTTTGTATTTTAATCTCAGAAGACCATTTAATTTTAATAAGTTTTAAAGTCCCTCCTGTCACTAACAA
The DNA here is from genome assembly GCA_028646595.1 of Phalanger gymnotis. Lineage (NCBI taxonomy): Eukaryota > Metazoa > Chordata > Mammalia > Diprotodontia > Phalangeridae > Phalanger > Phalanger gymnotis. The sequence goes on from CM053622.1 coordinate 768,454,825, forward strand.
TTTTATGTATCACCTGTAAGCAGTGCAAGGCAATGGGGGCTCATTTCTGGTGCTTAGTCTTAGCCAGTGGGCTCCATTTTCAACTGTCTTCATTCTGTTTTAAAGGACCCTGTTCCCTACTCCCAACTGTTTACTAATTGTCAGTGTTTGGGATGGGGTCTGTTTTTCAGAGATCTTGGGGGCACTGCTGTCAGTGCTGTCTATCTGGGTGGTGACTGGAGTCCTAGTATACCTGGCTGTGCAGCGTCTGGTCTCTGGAGACTATGAGATTGAAGGTGGGGCTATGCTGATCACTTCAGGCTGTGCTGTGGCAGTGAATATCATGTAAGTCTGGGACCTGCCACTCCACCACCCTCTCCATCCAATCAATCCATCAGTCACCGATACCTGCTTCCCTGGGAGGGAGAACAAAAGGGGGAATTTGATCACATGTCGAAGAAACAGATTCCACCCATTTTGTGTACGCTGGAGGTTTCTAGGAAAAATGGGCCAGGCCTTAGCTGTGAACTCTGGATTTTCCATCCTGGGGTGACTTTCATCTCCATACCCCTCTGCATCTGACTGTGAATGTTCCCTTTCCTGGGATTTGTTCCTTTCTTATAGACCCCAGTTCATAACCTGGGACCACTGGAGAATTCTACCCTTAGTTAAAGTGCAGGGAATATATTTCAGGCAGGACCCACCTTCTCTAGGTCCATCCGTATACTTCTAGCCAGCAGCCCTTTCCCAAAGGGCCTCTTGGAACACTTTGCAGGAAGCCAGACGATTAGTGGTCTTAGCCAACTCCAGGGAGGAAGAGCATCCTGTCTGGGGAGATGATGTGTTACAATGGAGAGAGCCCTGGATCTGAAGGTAGAGGCTTAGACTCCAAACCCCACCTCTGCCACTTACAGCTGTGTGACTGTGGGCATGTCATGCCCATTCCATAAACCTCAGTTGCTTCAATTGTAAAATGAGGTGGTTGGATTAGATAATCTTTGAGGCTCCTTCCAGTTCTAGGTCTAGTCTGTTTTTTAGGCTATGAGACAAGAATTTATTTTTCTTAATGTCTGAATATTTTTAAGAATCTAATCCTGGGCAGATGGTGTAATGGATAGAACACTGGCCCTAGAGTTAGGAGGACCTGAGTTCAAATCCAGCCTCAGACTTACTAGCTATGTGACCCTAGACAAGTCACTTAACCCTGATTGCCTCAAAAAAGGGAATCTAATCCTAAATTTTTAATAATAACTTTATAATAATAAATATCTAATAATAATAGTAATAGCTCACATTTATATAAAGCTTTAAGGTTTACAAAGCTTTTTACATATACCTTACTTGCTCTGAACTGGGTTGCATAAAACTGATCTCATTCCTTCAACAAACATTAATACCTGCTGTGCTGAGGGAGAAAATACTGCTTCCATAAGGAATGGTTCTTGCCATCCCACACTTGATAGAAAGCAGACAGAAATAGACACCTATAGTCAGGAGACCTGGGTTTCACTGACTCAACTGTGACCTTGCTCAAATAATTTTCCCCAATCTTGCCTCAGTTTCCTCCTCCATAAAATGAGCCAATTCGTCCCTAAGACCTCTTCCAGTTGGATGGCCTACAACTTCATATAACAAATCCTCTTAATAAAAGGGTTTGTTCTGTAAAACTTGGACTCAGTCAAAAGGCTGCATCCAAGGACCTAGAACAGGGCTGTCCAATCTTAGGGTTATCTTAGGGCTGCATTAAAATAAAATAATTATTCGAGGGCCACACCTAGAATAAAAAATACAGTACATTAATAGAGAGTGGAGAAACATGCATCATCAATACGACAGGCAAAGGCACAAAGCGCGAAAGCAAACACAAAATGACAAAGCAACAACACAACAGTATCAAAGTAGGTGCATTCTGACTAGTCTGCATTGTACAGACAGAACGCATCCTACAGATCTTTTGAAAATTCTATGCGATATATTCCGTCCGTAATACTGCTTAAAAACACCGAAGGAAATTAACATCAACGAGATTATTTATTAGTGATGGAATTAAAAAAATCTAATACGCACTCCATGCAAATTATTATCTTATTTTTTCACTTGTGAAAATTAAAACCCACAGGGGAATGGCATAAAATCACACTGCAGGCTGTATTTTGGACAGCTCTGACCTAGAAGACCACCTATGGTCTCAGTGCTGAAGGTTACCCACCCCTGGGGGATAGAGGGCTAGCCATGGAGTTAAGGAGACTGAATTCAAACCCTGCCTCAGACACTTACACAGCTATATTACCTGGGGTAAGTCGATGGAGATAAAAATCGCTCCCAGATCCCAGGGTTGCTGTGAGAATGGAATGAGATACTCTATGGAAAGTACTTTGCAGATCTTAAAGCTCTAGCCAGCTATTTATTATTATTCCAGCTCTAAGGGTTTTTTTGGGGGGGGGCGGGGAATCATTTATTTATTTATTTAATATTTTTAGTTTTCAGCATTGATTTTCACAAGAGTTTGAATTACAGATTTTCTCCCCATTTCTACCCTCCCCCCCCCACTCCAAGATGGCATATATTCTGGTTGCCCTGTTCCCTAGTCAGCCCTCCCTTCTGTCACCCCACTCCCCCCATCCCCTTTTCCCTTACTTTCTTGTAGGGCAAGATAGGTTTCTATGCCCCATTGCCTATATATCTTATTTCCTAGTTGCATGCAAAAGCTTTTTTTTTTGAACATCTGTTTTTAAAACTTTGAGTTCCAAATTCTCTCCCCTCTTCCCTCCCCACCCACCCTCCCTAAGAAGGCAAGCAATTCCACATAGGCCAC
>CM053622.1:768458118-768533043 GCA_028646595.1 Phalanger gymnotis
AATCCTTTTTGAGCTCTTCCATGGCCTGACACCAGTTCATGTTTTTCTTGGAGGCTTTTCACGTAGGCTCTTTGACTTTGTTGACTTCTTCTGGCTGTATATTTTGGTCTTCTTTGTCACCAAAGAAAGATTCCAAAGTCTGAGGCTGAGTCTGAGTCTGTTTTCACTGCCTAACCATGTTCCCAGCCAACTTACTTGACCCTTGAGTTTTTCAGCGGGGTATGACTGCTTGTAGAGTATAGAGTACTTTGTCCTAAGCTTGAGGGGCTGCACTGTTGTTTTCAGAGCTACGCAGCAAGCTCTGCCACACCAGTGCTACTCCTCCCCCAAGAACTGCCAACCCAGAACATGACTCAGATCTAAGCTGGCTCTGCACTCCTGCTCAGATCCACCACTTAATTCCTCCCACCAGGTGGGCCTGGGGCTGGAAGCAAACGCAGTTGTAGTTCTGTAGCTGCACCACCTCCCCTCTCTCTCCCCACCCCTGCCCCCGTCGGTGGCTGAACTGGAACTCTTTTCACTCTGTCCCAGCAGCTTTTCCTACTAACCTTCTCTGTTGTCTTTGGTGTTTGTGGGTTGAGAAGTCTGGTAACTGCCACGGCTCACTGATTCAGAGCGCTAGGGCCTGTTCTGCCCAGCTCCCAGTCTGGTTGGTCCGCAAGGCCCACACTGGGCTCTGCTCCGCTCCCAGGTCCATGCGATAGACCTCACACTGTGACCATCTAGGCTGTCCTGGGCTGGAGCCCTGCTTCCCTCTGCTTTTTAGTGGGTTCTGCAGTTCTAGAATTTGTTCAGAGCCATTTTTTATAGGTGTTTGGAGGGACCTGGGTGGGAGGTCACGCAAGTCCCTGCTTTCCAGCCGCCATCTTGGCTCTGCCCGCAGCTTTAAGGTTTTATGAGTGATTTGATGAAAAACTAAGATTCACCAATCTGGTGTCAAGTGTCCACACTATGCTATGTGCTAGGAATACAAAGAGAAAAACAGAATAGCTCCTGCCCTGGAACAAGGTCTGATTCTCTGTGTCTGCCTCTGACTCTGTCTCTCCCTCTTCCTCTCCATCCCCATCCTCCTCTACTCTCTCCCCCTATCTCCCCTGTTCTCTTTCCCCCTTCTCCCCTTCTCCTTCTCTTCTCTCCTCTCCTTTCTCACTTCCTTCTTTTCCTCCCTCCTTCCCTCTTTTTTAAATGGATACATTTTGCTCTTTCTTAACCAGTATCCAAATGCTACACCGTCATCATATCCTCCAATAAAGCACATGCCCCCGCAAAGAGTTAAGCAGTACATCCTGATTGCAACTGCTAGTTTGTGTCACTTTTCACTTTTATAGTTTACTGATTGTCAACAGAAAGGAAGTTAATGTGCCCTTTAACTTTAATGATATTATGCCAACATTGCTCTTTGTAGTTGACCTGAGTTCAGCTGTGTTTCAAAGATGTCTTTATTGACATTGTTGGAGCCATTGTATATGTTAGCTCTTCTTCCCCCTGCATTGCTTCATACAAGTCTTCCTACATTATTCTAAATTCCTCATAGTCATCATTCTTTATGATGTAATTATGTTCACAATAACCCTCATCTACCACAGTCTGTCCCAACTGTTTCCCAATTGCTGGAGCTATATTTTGTTGGTAGCTTTTTGCTATCCAAAATAATGCTTCTCTTGGTCATTACCTCCTTGGGGGTGGGGTGTGAAGGGTGGGGGATGGAATCCAGTCCCAGGAAAGGAATTTCTGGATCAAAGAATATGAACAATTCAGTAACTTTCTTTGTATAATTTCAAATTGTTTTCTGACATGTTTAAATCAATTTACAATTCTATCGACAGAGAACAAGCATAGGCATCTTTCCTTTACCTCTTTAACATCTAAATTTCCTATTTCATTTATGCTGGTTAAATTCTAGAATTCTTTGATTCTAGGATTCCCTGAAAGTGAAATTCCTGGTGGTAGAGCAGGGAATTGTGGGAGCAGTGAACCTGGTACTTTCTTTATGCTACCAACCTATTGAATTGGCTCTCCAGATCTCATCTGATACAGGTCGTGCTGAGAATAATCACTTAATTGGGCATTGAGCCGTGACCCCCTAAAGTTCCCACCCTGCCTTTCCCAGAGGTTCTTGCAGAGGTTAGGGGGTGCTGGTGCTCAGGACTCTGCCTGATTCTCTCTTTTCTTTGCTAGAATGGGGTTTACTCTTCACCAGTCTGGCCATGGCCATGGGCATAGCCATGGACACAGTCATGGGACCAGTTCAAAGCAGGAGGAGCAGAACCCCAGTGTCCGAGCAGCCTTTATCCATGTGGTCGGGGATCTACTGCAGAGCCTGGGTGTCCTAGTGGCTGCCTACATTCTCTACTACAAGGTAAGGGATTATTAGCTCAACATGGGAATGGCTGCCTTATCTGAGCTGAAAACAGAAAATGTAGGTACAAGCTTCAGTTCTACCCCTTAACTAGTTGTAAACCTAGCCAAGTTCCCTAACCTCTCTGGACTTAGTTTCCTCTTCTGTAAAATATGTGTCATAATAACTGCCCTGTCTTCCTCTTAGGGATGTGGGCAGGGAAAACCCTCTCAGCAGTAACACTTTGAGGAGAGCTGATGGATGAATGGGTCTCCCAATACAATGTCATTTCTCAGCTCCAGAAACTTAGAGCTAAGACCCTGCCCTGAGGGAGGCCAGTGACTTCTGGAAAGGAGTAAATTGGGGCAGAGCCTACATAGATGATAACCATGGTGGGCATGCTGTACCCAGAGAGAGGGAAGTGACTTGCTGAAGGTCAGATAATTTTCAAATCATAAACATACCCATACAATATTAGGGCAAGAGGGGACCTTACAAACTATCTAGTTCATGACCATAGGTTTGCAGAGCTTCGGAAAGATTTTGCCATCTTTGCCTTGCAGGATCCTAATCTTCCTTTAAGGCTTAGCTTAGTGGAAACAACCTCCATGAAGCCTTCTCTGTTTCTCAGTAACTAGCAGAGTACTGGACTTGGACAGAGCAATTCCTGAATTCCAGTGCTGTCTTGAATACTTAATAGCTATGTGACCCTGGGCAAATCACCTAACCTCTTTGAACCTCAATTTTCTCATCTGTAAAATGGGCATAAAACCTCCTGGGGTTGTAGTGAGTCTTAGATGATGTTTATAAAGTGCTCTGCAAAGTTTAAAGTGCTTTATAAATGGCAATTACTATGAATAATTTCCCTCTTTTTTTTTCCAAGAGCACTTTTTTGTTGGTCAGTTTTCAGTCATGTCCAACTCTTCATGACCCCATTTGAGGTTTTCTTTGCAAAGACACTGGAGTGGTTTGCCATTGCCTTCTGAAGCTCATTCTACAGATGAGGAAACTGAGGCAAACAGGGCGAAGTGACTTGCCTGGGTCACACAGCTAGAACGTGTCTGAAGTCAGATTTGAATTTAGGAAGATGAAGTCTTCGTGACTCCAGGATTGGCATTGTATCCACTGGGCCACCTAGCTGCCCCAACAGAACTTTAGATCTCCTTTTTATCCCATGACTCTGTACCTTTCATTATGCTCACCTATGAATAGGTCATATTCTCTATTATGCAGTAGAGGATAAGCTCCTTGACGTTAAGGGCTCTTTCTCTAGAGCTCAGCACAGGGCCTCACACGTAGTAAGAACTGAACATTTGTTGAGCTGAATTGAGAAAAGCAGGGCCCAGAGAGGGCAGAAGTGATCTGTCCAAGGTCACACAACTACTAAATAGTAAAGCCAGGATCAAACCCTGGTTTCCTAACTCCTAATCCAGAGGTTTTCCCCCCTCTGCCATTGTTCCTGACATTCTGTCCAACTACCTTTTTCCCCCTCAAAGTAATTTCCTCAGTGTGTATGACCCAAAATAGAGGCAGTATGCTGTAGTGCATAGGTCTGCAGTTCACACCCAATAAATAAGTCCTGGGAAATTGCTTGGAAAATAGCAATGCGTTGGCTCAATGAGCAGTTCTTAAAGTCTGCTGCATGCCGGGCACTGTCCGAGGTGCTGATAGGCAAAAATGAAACAGTTCCTGCCCTCGAGAGGCTTATGTTCTATAGGAGGGGGTCACTATATGTAAGTGTATACATATACATGTATATGACAAACATCTATGAAAGCATCAGCAATATGTATTATGTATACATGTGTATAAAGTGTGTGTCTGCATGATGAATTAATGGGGCTGGGGGAGTGGAGAGAGCCTAGCAGCTGGAGAGGATCAGGAAGGCTTCATGAGGAAGGTGACTCGACTTATCCAGGGTGACAGAGCTCATACAAATGACAGAGATGAAATTTGAACCCGAATAATGACTAACCTGACTAAACCCAGTACTCTTGTTTCCTCTACCACATTGACCTCTCTTTAGGGGTACATTCTCTGAGAAAGTGATCTCAAGGAAACAAAGGCATGTTTGGCACTGGTGAGGGAGGGGAAGGAACCCTGAGTTAGGAATGAGGGGACCTGGATTCAAGTTCTGCCCACCAGTACTCCCTGATGTGAATGACATCATGGATTCTTTAAATATTCCTAAAGATGTGCCTCAAAGTGGGAAAAGGTGCAAATGGCTCCATGATCACTGCTCTATGCGCAAGATTGCTCTTTCAGAGCTTGGACTCATTCACTCTGGCTGTGGCCAGACCAATACTGACTGATTATGTCTGCTTATTCATTCGTTTGTTTATTAATTTGCCTGTTCAGTGGGGAGGGCCAGTGTTTGGGAATCAGGGTTGGAAATGGGCTCTTTATAGAACTCTGGGATCTCAGACTTGAGAGAGACCCCAGAAATCACCATCCTAGGTCAACCTACATCAGAGCAAGACCTAATGTAATAGACAAGTGATCACCTAGCCTCCTCCTCCAGTGATAAGGAATATTTCCTGAGGCAGCCTCTTCCATTTGGGGGCAGATCAAATTGATAGAACGTTTCCCTTTGATGAGAAGCTGAAATCTGTCTCCCTAGAGCATCCTGCACCCATCCATCCCCTAGGTGGCAGCTGCTATGGTAAAAAGAATGCTTACCCTGGGGTTAGGAGACTTGGGTTCATAAACTAGTTTAGACAGGAGACTTTGGTTCAGATTCTACTTTAGACAGCTATCAGCTCGTGACTGTGGACAATTCACTTGATTTCTCTGAATTTTAATGTCCTTACCCTAATAGGAACATAGGTTTAGAGCCGAAAGGGGCTCAGAGGCCATCCAATCCAATACGTTGATTTTATGGATGAAGAAACTGAGACCCAGAGAAATTAAATGGCTTGATTATATTTTTTAAAGCACTTCACATAATTCCTGGCACATAGTAGGTGCTAGATAAATGCTCGTGCTCTTCCTTCCTCTTTCCCCTTGTCCATGGTCACATAGGTAGGAAGTAGCAAAAACCATGGCTGGAAGCCATGTTCTCTATTCTGGGTTCTGACCACTGGATCATCCTCTCTGTCATACCCAATCAATGTGGAATATGCCCCAGGGCTGTTTCCTAGGCCCCCTTGTCTTTTCTCTCTGTGTACTCTTGGTGATCATACCAGCTCCTTGGGTTCAATAATTATCTTTTATGTAAATGATTCCTAGACCTCTTTATCCAGCTCTAAGCTCTGGTCCTTCACCACTAACTGCCGAGAGGGCATTTCACACTCAGAGCATCGAAAATAGAACTCATTATCTCTCCCATCCCCGTCCCCCCAAACTTGTCCTTCTTTCAATCTTCCCACCCTCCTGCCAGTAATCACCCAGTTCCACAACTGTGGAATCATCTTCCCTCTCATTCAACCCACATATCCTCACAACAGCTCTGGGAGGGAGTATTGTTATAGTTGTGGTTTAGTCATTTCCGGTCATGTCTGACTCTTCATGCCTCATTTGTTGTTTTCTTGGTGAAGAGCTTGGAATGGTTTGCCATTTCCTTCTCCAGTTCATTGTACAGATGAGGAAACTGAGGCAAACAGGGTTAAGTAACTTGCCCGGGGTCACCCAGCTAGTAAGGGTCTGAGGCTGGATTTGAGTCTTCTTGACTCCAATACCCTTATCTGCTTCCACTTAGGCTAGTGAAATAGCCTCCTGGTTGGTCACTCAGCCTCAAGTCTCTCCCCACTCCAGCCCGTTTTTCACAGCACTGCCAAAATGATTTCCCTCAAGTATAGCTCTAACCATGTCAATCCCACCCTCCACAATAAATTCCAGTGGCTTCCTGTTAGCTCTGGCATCAAATATAAAAGTCCTGTTTGGCGTCGAAAGTTCTTCCTTATGACTTTGCGACCTTTTTAGCTTTCCTGCCTCTCACTCCTCTCCAGCTCAGTCATCTAGGTCTACTCTACTGACCCAGCCACTGTACTTTGCACATAATGCTTCATATCCTGTCTCTATCTCTTTGCATTGGCTGACCTTCATGCCTGAAATTCCCTCAATCCTCATCTCCACCTCCTGGCTTCCCTGGCTTCCTTCAGGTCCTAGCTAAAATCCCTTCTGCAAAGGAAGGAACCTTTGTCAATCCCTCCTAAAGCTAGTGCCTTCTCCAGCTCGTTTGTCTCCAGTTTGTCTTGTCCATAGCTTGTTTGTGCAGTCATTTACACATTGTCTTGGACACTGGGGCTGGGTGCTCCTGGGGGGCAGGGGCTGTCTTTTGCCTTGCTAGTGCTTGGCACAGTGCCTGGCACATAACAAACTCATAATAAATGCTCGTTTACTTGGTTTCACTTTCCTAGTCTTCCCACCCCCTTGAACCTTTACTTCTAATGATGTCCATGAACTTGTTTTCTTTTGTTTTTTCATTTGGATAGCTCTGTGTCAATATCATTGTTTTCCTTTGCAATCCTATGGATTTTATTTTGTGCATTTAAAAACATTTCTTGGAGGAGTTCATAGATTTCACCATTCTGGCCAAAAGGCCCTTGACAGCCACAAAAAGACTGATGAAGCCCTGCTCTACGATAACTTTGTATATAATTTGTATATACACACCTAGGGGTGTGCGTGTTGTCTCTCCCAATAGAATGCAACCTCCTTGAAGGCAGGGACTCATTTTGTTCTTCCTTGGTGTCCCTAGCACTTAACCCATCACCAGGGACAAAGTAGGGGCTTAATAAATGCTTGTTGACTGAGTGACTCCACGTCTGGTGTCTGACTACATGTCTGGAGCCCTTATACCAGATTTGGAGTCTACTCCCCGCAGGCTTAAAAGAATCAGCTCCAATGTGGAAGTAGACCTTCCAAGGAAAGAAGAGAAGGAGCAAGCTTGTGTTAGGCAGCTACCATCTTCACGACAACCCTGGGAGGCAGGTGCTATTATTATCCCCATTTTGCAGATGAGGAAACTGGAGCAGGTATAGGTTAAGTGACTTGCCCAGGGGTCTCGATGATTCCACATCTTCCTGACTCCAGTCCTAGTGCTCTATCTACCATGAGCCACCTGGAAGCCTCGATCTTGACCAGGACTAGTGCTGTGATCTAACCAGCCCTTTCTCCTCCAAGGGCCAGCTTCTGAGGCCAGTGGCTGTCCAGGGTACTTAGATAGCCTTAAAATGCTATAAAACTGTTGGCCTATGATTCTAATTCCTAGTTCAGCCCCTGGGGCGAGAGAGGCAGAACAGAACTTTCTCTTCCCAGGGACATCCTTTCGAATGCTTGGAAACAAGTGTGGAAGGTAGGAAGGCAGAAGCAGGCCCTGAGCGCCTTTCTTCTCCAGGCCAAAGAAAGTCAGTCACTTCCCTAGCCCTGGTGAGCCAGGCCAGGGACTAGGCAGGTGGAAAGGCTCTCTAGTTCAAAATAGTCGCTTTTTGGCTGTCCCTCAGTGTCAGGGAAGGCTGGTGGACAAGGTATTTATTTACACAGCTAGTTAAGGGTGAAGCCTTTGCTTCTTTCTCAGCTCAGAAGCCTCAGCTATTGCCTAAAGATAAGGTGCTGGTTCAGGGGTCATAAGAGCTGGGTTCAAATCCCAACCCAGATACTCTCTGTGTGACACCTCTCTAGGCCTTAGTGAGGAGGCTGGGCTAGATGGCCACTGAAATCTTTTTTAACCTATGGTCTTTTTTCTCCCACTAGCCCGAGTACAAGTATGTGGACCCCATCTGTACCTTCCTCTTCTCCATCTTAGTCCTGGGTACCACTCTGACCATCTTGAGGGACGTGATTCTCGTGCTGATGGAAGGTAAACTTCATTACCCTAACCCAGAGAGTGGGGCCCCTTAGTCACAGGGAAGTGAAGGAGGATGAAGGAGCTACCACTATGGCTTTGAGTAGGGGCCCATCCCATGGGAGGTGACCTTGTGTAGCAGTCTAGGGATTCTCCTGATGCCCGCCATTATATAAGGAGACATTGTTGTTCAGTCACGTCTGACTGTTTGGGACACCATGGCCCATACATACCACATCAACACTGTCCATGGGGTTTTCTTGGCAAAGATACTAGTTTGCCATTTCCTTCTCCAGTGGATTAAGGCAAACACTGACCTGCCCAGAGTTCTCACAGCTATTAAGTCTCTGAGGCCTCATTTGAACTCAGCTCTTCCTAACTCCAGGCCGAGCAATCTATCCACTGAGCCACATAGCTACCATATGAAGGCTCAGCTTTGCCACAAATTTGCTGTGTGATCTGGAGCGCGTTACTGGGGTACAGGCCTTAGCTGCGTTATCTGTACGTTGAGAAAATCGTACTTTGTCATCCGAAAGGTCCCTTCCAGCTCTGATATTATGTTCCAAGGTTCCTTCTAGCATTGAACCTCTATGAGTTCCTTGTACTGCCCATGTTCACCCAAAAAGAAGGGATTCTCAGCTAAAGGCCCGTGGGCATCAGGGCTTCCTACAAATTTGTGTGAGCGCTATCCTTCTTCCAAGCCCCAGGCCCCACCCCAGCACTGCTGAGCACCAGCCAGCAAGGGCAATTCCTGGAATTAGAAATGTCTCTCCCACCCCCTACTGTCAGCCCTCTTCCCTGCCAATGGGAGTCTCCTTCCCCTACTCTGAGCTGTAAGAGGGCACACTTGTCAGACTGGCTTCAGAAACCCCCTCCCTAGGACCTCTCTCATCTTTACCTTCCCCCAGGGAAAGGGAAGGGCAAAGGTCACACATCTTATTGAACCGATGAGCAGCAAGTCACAGGCAAAGTCAAGGAATAGAACCTGGGGCTCTCTCCATGGCCAGTGCCCTTCCTCCTAGGTTACAGGTGACATACCACCCCCACTCCCTATCAGTGGAGCACACACTTTGAGCTGTTTTCCTAGAGATGGGAATGGATTGCCAGTAAAGCGATTTTCTTTGAATGAAGTTAACTGACTGAAACAGTGAAAAGGAAAGTGCATAGGACTAAGGAATACCTTGACTTGCTGTGTAACTTTGAGCAAATCATTTCCCCCTCATGGGTCCTGTTCCATTGTTTTCAGTCACATCCTTGTCTTTGTGACCCCATTTGGGCTGGCAGAGATACTAGAGTGGTTGGCCATTTCCTTCTCCAGTTCATTTTACAGATGAGGAAACTGAGGCAAACAGGGTGAAGAGACTTGCCCAGGGTCACACAGCTAGTAAGCGTCTGAGGCCAGAATTGAACTTGGGTCTTTCTGACTCTAGGCCTGGTATTCTATCCCCTTCAAGACCCAATTGCACCTAGATTCTGCATATTTAAGGTGAGGGGAAGGGAGAGGGGAAAGGGAATTGGGCTCAGTAGTCTCATGGCTCTGACAATTTGTGAGAGGCGGTCCTGAAGCAGCCCTTGAGCATTGGTCCCAGGGATATTGAGCTCTAACCACTGGCATCTTCCTAGTCACACAGACATAGATGCTCTCAGCTTGACCCAGAGAGCCAGGTGGGAAGGATGCATTCTCACACCTGCCTGGTCCTTCTCTTGTGATCCCCATTCTGGGAAGCTGGGGGTGGGTAGGAGAGGAATAAGTCTTCTTTCATGCTCTTTCCCTGATTGTCCTCAGCAACCCCCAAGGGGGTGGATTTCACTGCAGTCAGAGACCTTCTGCTCTCCGTGGAAGGGGTGGCAGCCCTACACAGCCTGCATATCTGGGCTCTGACGGTAGCTCAGCCTGTGCTCTCAGTCCACATCGCCATTGGTGAGAAGCCACCTAACCAGGAGCTGGGGCTATTCATCTTGTAACTCAGGGTTCGGGTTTGGACTGAACAGGGATGAGGGGGGATGGGGATGGCAATAGTGGGAGAGACAGAGTTTGAGATGCAGCTGAGGATAGGCCTGGAGATGGGGGCAGGGCCAGAGGGTGGGGACAAAGATGGGACCCAGAAGAGGACCGGAAAGCTCTGGCTGGTATTGGGATGAAAATGATGACCAGGGCCAGCAGCTGAGTCAGGGCCCAGGCTCAGATCAGAGAATGGGCATAGGGCTTCATGGATGTGGCCAGAAGGGGGCATGGTTAGGGATAGGGGGAGTTCAGATGAGAGCACCTCTCTCTCACTGTAATGTGAGGGCTTGGGGGGTAGGGGCCAGTGCTGAAGGAGAGTAAATGACACATCATCTCTCCACCTTTCATGCCTCCCTAGCCCAGGAGGCAGATGCCCAGGCTGTGCTGAAGGAGGCCAGATCCCGGCTCCAGGGAATGTTCCATTTCCACACCACCACCATCCAGATAGAGGATTATTCAGAGGACATGAGAGACTGTCAGGAATGCCAAGGCCCCTCTGACTGAGCCTCCTCCCACCCCAGAGCCGCCTGGAATTTCAGTGATGAGAAGTGTATGGGACTGGGGGTGGAGAAGAAGAGGGCGGCATGTTTCATGCTTTTCTCAGATCCTCAGAGCCCCTCACCAGGACGCAGCCCATTGCTACATTCCTTTTTATATATATAAATTTAGCCATGTCCTGGACCCCCTTTTGGGGCCCTTGGATTACACTGGATTTATTGTCTGAGCTGAGCCAGTCCCTCACGCGGGACCACCTCTGCCAACAATGCTCCCGGTTGGCTCCCCTCACCCCACTGAAAACACCAGGGTGGGACTCCAGATAATTTATAATATATGATGACTTCTTTCTTCCACTCATGATGTTCCAGACTCTTTATGTTGATGGTGAAGATACCCTGCCCCATATACCCGCTGATGACCCTTTGCCTAAGGCCATCTCCAGAGCCCTGTCTGTGTCCCCAGGCTAGCTTGGGAAGGTTCTCCTCCTACTTTAGGTGGGAGGGGAAAGAGATCAGTCAATGTTCAGAGAATAGAGTTGAAGCCATCTTCCACCAACAGTTTGACTTTGAACTTGACTATAAGGGCCAGGTGCAGAGGTTGGAATGTGGAGAGAAAGGGGAGGAGAAGGAAGGGGCTTGCCCCTAGCTTCTCCAGCCTTCTGGCTGCTAGGTCCAAGGGGTGTCTCATAATTTTCTGTACTAGGAACGTTCCCATAATCCTGTTTGTTTTTCCTCCATCTCAAAAGACAAATTATATTTAAGAAAGACCTAATGGGGAATGATGGGCTTAGGTGATCCGCCCCCATAGGTCCCCATTAGAGGAGCCTGGAGGGATGGACATAAGAGGCCAAGACTGGGAGAGCCAGGTCAGAGCCTTCTGATTTCTGAGCCTCTTAGGGCATCTCAAGTAACCTTCCTATGCCTATTTCCCCAGGTACAGGCTCTTTCGTTGAATTTGAGTTTTAGAGCAGGGAACCACCTCAGAGATCAGGTAATCCAACCCTTTCCATTGACAGGAGAACCTGGGGCCTAGAGCTAAGAAGGGACATTCTCAAAGTTGCACAGTATGTGTGAGTTCAGAGACCTAGAACTGGAAGGCACCTCAGAAGCCATCTAGTACAGACCCATTTTATAGGTGGGGAAACTAAGGGCCAGAGAAGGGACTTGCCCAGAACCACATAAGTAGGAAGCATCAGAGATGGGTTTTGAACCCGGGTCCTGTGACTTCAGAGTGAGCAGTGTCCTGCTGCCTCCAAGGGCAGAGCTGCAGCTCAAACTAAGAGGCCGCTTCCTGGCACTTCTTTTGACTGGAGAGAAGAGGCCACTTCTGAGAAAGGAAGTCTGGGTTTTTCCTCCTTCCTCTCTTTCTTCACACTTCTCTCTTTAGGAAAGTATCCAGGTGGCACAGAGGATAGAGTACTCAGGCTTGGAGTCAGGAGGACCCGAATTCAAATGCAGCCTTAGACACTTAGTAGCTGTGCGACCCTGGACAAGAAACCTGACCGCTGTCTGCCTCGGTTTCCTCATCTGCAAAGTGGGGGTAATAATGGTATCTACCTCCCAGGGATATTTGTAGGGATCAAATGAGATCATATTTGTAAAACATTTTGTAAGCCTTGACATGCCAGGTAAATGTTATTATTATTGTTAGGGGCAGCTAGGTAGCACAGTGGATAGAGTTCCAGACCTGGAGTCAGGAAGACCTGAGTTCAGATTCGAGCCTCAGACACTTATGAAGCTGTGTGACCCTGGGCAAGTCACTTAACTCTGCCTCAATTTCCTTGTCTCTAAAATGAGCTGGAGAAGGAAATGGCAAACCACTCTAGGATCTCTGCCAAGAAAACCCCAAATGGGGCGTGAGGAGTGGGACACAACTGGAATGTCTGAACAACAAATTATTATTAATTATAATAATACAATTATTGTAATTAATAATAATGATTTACCTTCCCATTTGTGTCAATGTCCAGAAGGCCCCTATCTCTCAACCATGGCCCCATAGAGTGGGGCTAGCCACAGTAAGAGCTGAGGGTCACTCGGAGGCAGCCTGGGATCAGAGCATTCCTCAGGGTCTGTAAATGCTAAATCTCACAGGGCCCTGCCTCCTAGGCCAGGGCTCTCTTCACACCATTGGCACTGATGAAGTATACTTTAAAGTTTGCAGAGCACCTTCCTTACGTTATCTCACCGTAGCCTGGCCAGGATCCTAGGAGGTTGGTACAGCAAGCCTCTTCTCCATTTTACAGATGAGAAAACGGAGGCACAGACAGGCCGTGTGTGACTTATTCACAGTCACACAGACAGTATCCAAAGTGGGCTTTGAATCCGTCTTCTGAACCCCTTCTCTAATGCTGTTGGTTTATGCTACAACATTCCCTTCCCCTCCAAAAAACCTGAACCAAACCCCTGGAGGCCCCTAGGCTTTGGGAAGGCCCAGCCTCTATATGGAGTGTGCCCCTGCCCACAGGGCATGGCACAAACTCCACCTTCCACGCAGCAATACGACTCCCCGGTGTGGTCAGTTGTCCTCCGTAGACCTCTGCCAAAATGAGATCTGTAAACACTCCCAGAGCATTTCATAAACAACACGGGGTCAGGCATGTTGTGGGACACAGGACCGCCTCCTGCAGACCTGTCCTAAGGGAGTTTGTGCTTTGGGATGCTGACCCGTTAGCACCTGATGACTCAATGGGCTGAGCTGGACAGCCAGGAGAGCTCTATTTCTCCCAAGGGGAGGGCAAGGCCTGAGGGGGTGGCTGTGAACAGGTCCATTCCCGGAGATGGAGACTGTCCAGAAGAGTAATCAGGATAGCTCTTTCAACACCTCCTCTTGGGATATGGCTGAATCCTTTTACGCTCATGATTGCCTTGCTCTAAAGACTTTTGGGGCAGCTGGGTCACTCAGCGGAGAGCACCAGCTGGAGTCAGGAAGACCTGAGTTCAAATCTGGCCTCAGACACTTCCTAGCTGTGTGACCCTGGGCAAGTCTCTTCACCCTGTTTGCCTCAGTTTCCTCATCTGTAAAATGAACTGGAGAAGGAAATGGCAAACCACTTCAGGGTCTTTACCAAGAAAACCTCAAATGGGGTCACAGAGTCGGACATGACTGAAATGACTGAACAAAAAGAGATCTTTTTATAAGTGGGTAAACTCAGACCCAGAGAGAAGTGGCTTGCTTAAGGCAAGAGAAAACAGAGCACTGGGCCTGGGATCAGGAAGACCTGAGTTCAAATCCAGGCTTGGACACTTATTAGCTTTGCGAGCCTGGGCAAGTTGCTTATCGCTCTTTGCCTCAGTTTCCCCAGCTGTAAATGGGAATGATAATAATAGCACTCACACCTCAGGAGTGTTGTGAGGATAAATGAAGTAATATTTGTGGAGTGCCAAGCATGATGCCTGGCACTTAGTAGGTGCTACATAAATGACAGCTGTTATAATTTGATTTTTCTAAGGTCACATAGGTAAATGGTAAGGTTGGTCTCCAAACCCAGGATATCTGACTCTAAAGGTGGTGTTCTTCCCACGGCACCATGCTCCTGCCAACAATGGGATGGGGGAGGAACAGAGAGAGGAGGGGAGGGCGACATCTATGTTCTTGGCCAATCAGAGGCTGCTTGCTGCGTGACTGTTGTGTCCATGCTGGATTACACTGCAGTGTGGGTCCCTAAAGTGATCGCTGGACACGAGCTCCCCTTCCTCTGGGACGGTAATTGTCAAGTTATGTGATCCTTTCTTTATAGTGAATCTTCCAAGGTACATGTGGCATATTTGTGTTACCACCATCTGGGTAGCTTAGGGCAGCTAGGTGGTACCAGGCACCGGGCCTGGGGTCAGGAAGACCTGAATTCAAATCCAGCCTCAGACATTTCCTAACTGTGTGACCCTGGACAAGTCACTTTACTCTGTTTGCCTCAGTTTCCTCATCTGTAAAATGAGCCAGAGAAGGAAATGGCAAACCACTCTAGTATCTCTGCCAAGAAAGCCCCAACTGGGGCCAGGAAGAGTCGGACATGACTGAAAAAATGACTGAAATCCAGATGTTATTCAGGCATAGAGGTTCTTGGCATGATGGTGGAGGGAGGTGGGGCAGGAAATTGTAGTTTGGTGTAGGAGAAAGAGCCCCGCCCTGGAAAGCATACAAGTCCTGGCTATGTCACGTTCTAGCCTTGTGACCTTGGCCGAGTCACTTGTTTCTAAGCCTTTAATATCCTTATCTGTAAAGCAGGAGGTTGGGGATGAATAATGTCCAAGAGTTCTTCCAGTCTGATATTCCATTGACTTAGGAGAGCACTGGACTACTACTACCATTTTTACTACTACCACAACTACTAGCACCTACACTACAACTGCTACTACTACTACTGCTGCTGCTGCTACTACTGCTACTACCACTACTTGCCAGCTAGCTAGCATCTCATTTGAGCCTCACAACAACCCTATTGCCCTAATTTTACAAATGAGGAAACTGAGGCAGATACAGGTTAAATGACTTACCCAGGATGACACAGATAATATGTGTCTGAGGCTGGATTTGAATTCAGGTTTTCCCAACTCCAGGTCCAGCCTTCTATCCATCACTTTCCCCTAGCTACCCCTAGATAGTAGCTAATAGGTAGAGAGCCAAGGTTTGCAAAGTGCTTTATATTTATAATCTCACATGATCACCATAACCATGCCCTGTGGGATAGCTATTATTATTAACCTCATTTTACAAATGAGGAAACAGGCTGAGTGACTTGTCAGAGGGAGGATTAGAGCTCAGATCTTTGAAGGGCCTTGCCTACTCTGTGAAGTCATGACTCAGTAAAAGGCTGGGCCTTGCACCTCTGCTTATACCCACCTGTTCCCCCTGGCAGGCCAGGTGCTCTGCTCCTGAGTTGGCCCTGTAGACTTGCCAAGCAAACCTTTTCCTGGGTTCCATTCACTGGCTCTAAGCTGTTCTTGACTTTCATCCAGGCCACCTGAGCCAGAGCTCTTGGCTCCCTGGACCTTTTTGGGGGGGGGGAGGAGGGATTCCTCACTGAGTGCCCTCAGCTGCCACTTCCTCCCCCACCTCTGGGGAAAGCATGAGTCATCCTGTCCCAAGTGAATCAGGAGGCACCCTAAGGGACGGTGCGTTCCCCTAGAGCCAGGTCACTGGGGGTTTCCATCCAAACACCTGATGCCTGGGCTTTGGGAAGGACCACCCACCCTCTTCCTCCATCCCTCCCCTCCACCACCACCATCAGGGCCTGGCCAGAGTGCCACCTCCTGCACAGCCCCTCCCCCAAGTTCCTAGGCTTCTGGTGGTGCAGCTGCTAGAGGAAGATATTTATAGCCTGGGCAAGATGAGGCAGAGCCTGGGCCCCTCAATTTCCAAAGTGATTTCAGCAGCCCCACCCCAGGGAAATTGTGATGGAGCAGGGGTGAGGCATGAAATGTGATGACAAAATTTAAACTCATCGCTCCCTGGACTAGGTCAAGACTAGACTGAAAAGGCCAAGGTTCGGGCCTCAGGGACCCAGCAGCTGATGGGGTCAGGGAAACAGTAATCAGATGCTGACTGTTGGCCAAAACAATAATATCCCTCTAGCTCGCTTAAATGTCACCAGACGGAAAGGTAGGAGGCCTGAATGGGAAGAGTTCTGTTGTTAATTTATGGGACCACTTACAGCACCCTAGGATTTAGGACTGGATGGAACCTTAGAGATAGGTGAGTCAATTCCCCCTCCTCCTCCCCTGTTTAACCGATAAGGAGATGGAAGCCCAGGAAGTAAAGGATTGTGCCTTGGAGGCAATCAGTGGACCCAGAATTTGAATCCAGTTCTTCTGCCTTGGCTACCTCTCCTCCTTCTCTGGACTCCGTTTCCTCATGTGTTAAAATGAGAGGTTTGGTTGAGATGATCTCTAAGTTCTTTCCCAGAGAGTGATCTGTAACAGAAGGAACAGGAAGGTCCTGCCGCTTCCCTAGCCATGTGTCCAAGTCACCCAGCCTTCCAGAGACTGTTTCCACCTTTATGAAATGGGGCACTCATCCACTATACACCTTAGGGTTGGTGCTTTTGCAAACTGTAGACAGGGGAGCAAAGTGGTCACCACCACATGGCAAATGGGGCTTTGCCTCAGGGCAACCACTGTCCCCACAATTGGCTTTAAATCCTTGAGTGACATGGGATGCAAATGTTCTCAGCCACCAGCTCTGGGGAGATCCTCCCCCAGCGCTCCCATGCCAAAGAGGCTGAAACCCCAGTGGGGCTGTCCTCAGTGCTTCTGTGTATCCCCTCCATACACATCCCCCATAACACACACACACACACACACACAGATGCAGCCACACACACACAGATGCAGCCACACACACACACACCTGAATTTCCCCCAGGCCGTTTCGGCTAGTTACAACTAGGCATACAAGTTATACACAGTGATTTTCTTAATGGTGACTGATTCTCCCTGGCTCCAGCGGACTGCTCATCTACTCCCATTTCCTCTCCCAGCTGTTTTAGCTGGTTCCGCTTCTGGTGGGAGAGGGGGTAAAACACACCCCATCTGGCCTGTCCCTCTTTCTGGCTGCCCAACTAAAGAAGGGAGCCCAGGACAGGTTAGGAAGCCCAGACACAGGTGGCCTGCTGCTGCCCTCTAGTGGGTCCAGAAAGGATTGTAGGGTGGGTGTTCCATTGAGGCGCTCAAAAGACCTAGGGAGTGGGTATGGGTACTCTGAGCCAGATATCAGCCCCTTCCCTCTTCCTCCCCTGGGAGTCACCTACAGATCACCCCAAACAAGGGTTAGATGTCTCTGGCGCTATGAGCTCTG
The DNA here is from genome assembly GCA_028646595.1 of Phalanger gymnotis. Lineage (NCBI taxonomy): Eukaryota > Metazoa > Chordata > Mammalia > Diprotodontia > Phalangeridae > Phalanger > Phalanger gymnotis. The sequence continues at coordinate 768,475,537 of CM053622.1, forward strand.
CTGGGATTGCTTAAACAATGAGGAGCCATCCTGGAGGCCCTAAGGTTTTAGATCATTGACTATTAGGGCTGGAAGGGAGACTTTATAGGTCATAGGATCATATATTCAGAGCTGGGAGGCCATCTAGTCCAACCTTCTTATTTTACAGACCAGAAAACTGAGTCCCAGAGAGGTTAAGTGATTTGCTCAGGTCACACGTGTAATGAGTAGAAGAGTGAAGCTGTGAACCCAGATTCTTAACTACAATGCCTCATCCACACCATGGTCCCCACTGGTCCTCAGGTGCCACATAGAAAGTGCCCCGTGCCCCCCCACTTGGTCTGATACTTCCCCCCCACCCCGTACTGGGCTTTGGGCAAGTTTGAGAAGCTGTGTCGGGGGTGAGACTGTCCCAGGACCTAAAGTCTCTCCAAGTGCCGATACTTCTTCCGTAGGACAGACACCTGGTCCTTGAAGAGCACAGGGTCCAGGCGGAGCTGTGAGTGCACCAGAGGCATGTGGCCAAACCATGAGGCAAATTTGTTGATGCAGTTCTTCAACTGCTGTCTGGCTCTGGGACGCTGGAATGACTAGGGAAAGAGCAGGATTAAGACACGACAGTGGGCTCCCCATCTCCCAGACTTTCCCCCCAACCAACCCTTCAATGGAAGGGATTTCTACTGAACATCAAAGAGAACTTCTGGGCATAGAAAAAGGTAGAACAGGGGGCAGGGGGTGGAGGTGTCTTCATATGGGGCCTTTAAACAGAATCATAGAATTTCATAGTTGGAAGGGACCTCATTGGCCACCTAGCCCAACCCTCATCCAAAAAACGAAGCCCTACCATAACACTCATGAGAAGTGACCCTCTAGGCTCTGCCTGAAGGCCTCCCATGAGGGGAACCCATACCCCTCCATAGGCAACCCATTCTCCTCATGGGCAGCTCTCATCATCAGAAAGTTTAAATCTAGCTCTTTGTGACTCCCCCCATTGCATTTTTCCTTGTCCTTCCTAGTTTGTGTGGGAACTAAATACAGTACTCCAGAAGTGGCCAACGAGTACAGAATGCGATTGGACTGTCCACTCTTGGGTCTTCTCTTGATGCAGCCCGCCAATGTGTAGAGCCAGAAGATCTAAGGTTAAATTGCTTTGGTGGCCTCGGGCAAATCACTTAATCGGGCCTCAGTTTCCTTATCTGCATAATGAGAAGCTTTCACTATATAACCTATAAGGTCTGAATCTAGGATCTTAAGATCTTGCCTCTGCCTCACACGGAGCTCATGGCTCACCAAAACCCAATTGTCTTATCTAACCATGCCTCCTACCATCTTGTGAAATTGATTTTCTTTGAGCCTCAGTAGAAGCCTTTATATTTACTGCTTTCATATTTCATCTAATTAGATTAAAGCCAATATTCTAGCCTGTCTAGTGTCATCTAGTGGGTTGACTATTTATCCCAGCTTTGTGTCACCTGCAAATTTAATAAATATACCATATCTGCCATTACTCTGATTAAAATGTTATCAGAGCAGAAGACTGATTCACACATGTTTCAGTGCCTAGAAGCAGGAGAATGAATGAGATAATCTTCCCAAGTCCAGACAATTCTGGTGAAGAAACCACCCCCCCCACACACACACACACCTGCCCCTCCTGTACAGCCTGTTTTAGTAAATGGGTATATCTTCTGCTTTTCCAAACCTTCTCAAAGGGAAGGCCACAGTTTCTCTCTTTTACTTGGATCCCCTGACTTTTAAGCTGAGACCTTTTACTCCTTTTATAGGTTTCCCCAACTCTCTTCCACCACCAGGGTCCTCAACAGTGTCCTTCTCCCTATTTCCCACCTGTGGAGATGGTACCTCTTGGAGCTGCTTCCGCTGTGGTACTTTGATGGGGGGAAGCTTGGTGACTTCAGCCACAAGGAAATTCATCAAAATATCTTCACAGGCCGAGAGCTCATCCACAAGATCCCTTAGTGGGGCAGGCAGAGAGTAGGTGAAGAGATTATGGTAATACCTGGGCAGTGGAAGAGACCAAAGTCATAGAACCATGAGGACTCTTAGAACATAGAATGTCAGAGCTGAAAGGAACCATAGAATATTGAATGTCATAAGTGGGAGATCCTTTAGAACACTGAATATCACAGCTGGGAGGGGCCTTAGAACAAAGATTGTCAGGGCTGGGAGGGGCCTTAGAACATAGAATGTCAGAGCTGGGAGGGCCCTTAGAATTTGGAATGTCAGAGCTGGGGTGGGGGGCCTTAGAGATCATCAGTCCAATCTCCTAATTTTCCAAAGTGGGCTGTGAGAGGGAAAATGGTTTGGGAAGGCGCAGGCCATTGGCCCATGCCATGAGCATTCTCAAAGGCTTTCCGTTAGTCTCCAGAAGATGGCACCTCTGAGCTCCACAGTCAGTGCAGTCCGTCCAAGCACATAGCTGGGCTTTGGCTGGTGCAGTGTTTGGGAGTATTCCAGCTAGCCTCCTTCATTAGGTAAGCTAATGGGATGTGACTCTTAGGGTGTGCCTCACTCTATGCAAACCTGGTATGTAAAACTCCAGATTTCTATGAAAGGTGGACTGGGGGCAATTCTTCACTCTATGATTCAGCAGAGAACTCCCTTAATGCATTTAAAATAGGATTCAATTTGCACACAGAGCTTTCTGAACACTCCCTACTGCATAAAATAAATGTGGCCTATGGGTAGGGGCTGGAGCTGCTTGAAATTTCTTTCTGGGACCGAAAAGACAGCCCCATACAGCTCTCCTGAGCCGGACTTCTTGACTCCTAGAGCTGCCCCTGCCGGGCAGGCACTCAGCCTGCAGCTGGGGCCACACTGGCCATGCCTCTGCACAGTCCTGCTCCTCCTTCCCATCGTACCCCATTCCCCGGTGAAAAACCCAGTGGTCCAAAAAACAAAACCTTCCTGGCTGAGTGTCTCCATAGCAACTGAGGCAGCAGACAGTGTACTCCCTCCCCCAGCCTCCAAGCCCTCTGAAAAACAGATCAAAAGAATGAGAGCTGGAAGAGACTTAGAGGTCATCTGGTAGCCCTCTCATTTTACAGATGAGGAAACTGAGGACTAGGACAGTGAACTGATGTGTCCAAAGTCACGGTTTAGTAAGTGTCAGTGACAAGATTTGAATCCAAGTACTTGCACTCCAGAGCCAAAGCCAACACTCTATATTTTATCATAAGAAAGGAACAGTCTCTCTCTCTCTCTGTGTCTCTCTCTCTGTCTCTCTCTGTCTCTGTCTTTCTCTCTCTGTCTCTCTCTCTGTCTCTCTGTCTCTCTCTGTCTGTCTCTGTCTCTCTGTCTCTGTCTCTCTCTGCCCTCCCCCTCTCTCTTTCTCTCTTTCCCTCTGAATCTGTCTTTCTGACTTTGTCTCTCTCTCTCTCTCTCTCTCTCTCTCTCTCTCTCTCTCTCTCTCTCTCTCTCTCTCTCTCTCTCCCCCTCTCTCTCCTCTCCCCACCTGAATCTGTCTCTTTGTCTCTGTGTCTCTCTCTGTCTCTTCCTCTCCTCTTCCTTTCTCCTTTTCTCCCTCTCCTTTTCCCTCTTCCTCTACTTTCTCTCCCTCCCTCCTCAGAGGTTCTCATCTCCATTAGTCAGCTAGTCAGGTCAGAGGAACTGGGTTCAAACACTAGCTCTGCCATGTCCAACCTCTAGGACCTTGGACAAGTCCCTCAATCCCACTAGCCTCAGCTTGCTGGTCTACAAAATGAGAAAATTGAACTAAGCAACCTCTCCCTCTCCAGTTCTGCCATTCCATTTTCTAATATCTGATACTCTAAGGTCCTTTCTAGCTCTGAAGCAATGTGACTGGGATTCCTTAGACTTTATCAGGTCCCACTTTAATGCTCTGGTGCATTCTGGGGGAGGCTCCACAGACCTCTTGTCTCCTGGGGCAGTACCTGTGGTAGAAGGCAGCAGCTGTGAGGACCACTGAGAACTCATTGGGCCTCTGGTCTGTGTAGCCCCAGGAGCCCTTGGTTTCATCCCAGAAGTGGCTCCGGGTCTGGAAACCCACAATCCGTTCTGGGAAGCTCTGCCACACCACAAAGGCAAAGTCCACCTGTGGAAGAAATGGCAGTGAGAGGCTTAGAAGGGCTTCTCCAGTGGGAGCTCTCTATAAGACGCCAAGGCAGGCAGCAAGGAACCTGTAAACTCCAGGTTAGATTCCTGAAAGAGCTTTCAGAACCATTAATGCCAAGTCAAGTCAACAAATATTTATTAAAGCACCTACTATGTGCCAGATGCTATGCTAAGCTCTGAGGACACAAAGATAGTCCCAAAAAAAATCCATTCTCTCAAGGAGTTCACAGTCTAATGAGGGAGACACGCAACTATGTGCAATCTAGAACCAGAATGTTTTACCAACAGAGAGGCTCCAAAATCTCCTTTTCTAGAAATTTTTAAATGAAGAAGCTGGTTAATTATCAGGAATAGTGTTGGAGGCAGAGGAATGGATTATATGACTTCTTCAGGTCCTTTAGAACCAGAAGCTATTTGTGAGACCTAGAAGGGACCTGAAAATATAGAACTTCGGAGCAGAAGAGTCCTTAGAAGACAGGGTGCCAGAGCTGGGAGGGCCCTTAGAACACAGAATGTCAGTGCTGGAAGGGGCCTTTAGAACACAGAATGTCAAAGCTGGAAGGGACCTTAGAACATAGAATGCCAGAGCTGGGAGAGGTCTTAGAATGTACAATGTCAGAACACTGGACCTTGAAAGGACTTTGGAGCTCATCATCTAGTCCCCTCCCTCCCTCCCCCACCATCCAATCCCCTCTTGTACAAATCAGAAGCTTCAGACCAGAGAAATAAAGGGACTCCTATAGTCACTCAGTGACTCAGTGGCTGAGCTAGGACCAGAACCCAGGTTTCCAGATTCCCAGTGCTGCGTTCTTCCTTCTCCAGTTACACTTCTTCCCCTCTCTAAGGGGAGTCCTCCAGTGTCACTAAGCATGATGGGGATGCTAAGTATGGCCTGGTGCCCACTAGCCTCCCTTAGATCTCACCTCACTGGTTGAAAGGCTGCTGTGGGCATCCAGGCTAAGGATGGCATCAGTGCTGATGGTGCTGTAAGGGAAGAATCGGTCGCTCTTCTGTAGCAGGAAGAAAACAGGAGTTACTTCCTTGTGAGTAGAGGCAGGGGTGGGCGGCCCCCTTAGCAAAACTCCTCCCTCTCTGTCCCAGCCCCATCCTGATCACCTTCCTTCCCTCTGCCCTGATTCCTGCCTGTTGGGAATTCCCTTGGACAATTTCTGAAAGGTACTTTATAGGATCACAGATCAAAGATTATGGATTTAGAGCTGGGACCATCAGCTCCAGTCCCCTTATCTTACAAATAGGGAAACTGAGACCTGGGGAAGTTAAATGATTTGTTCAAGATAAGGTAGGAAGTAAGCATCAGAGGCAGGATTTGAACTCTTATCTTCTGACACCGAATCCAGTGTTCTTTCCATGATACAATGATGCCTCGTAGAACTTGGCCAAATCCTCCATGTTACATACAGATGAGGATATTGAGGCCCAGAGAGGTTAAGGGACTTGCCTAAGGTCACAGAGCAGGGCTTAAAACCCAGGTAACCCCACTCCCAGACCAGTGCTCTTCCCACTAGGCCATGCTGTCCAAATCTCTCAGGATGGGCCTCCATCCCATCTGTCTTCACAGAATTCATACAATGTATTATTCCTAACACCTCGGACTTCTTCAGGCCCAAGGGTGTGCTGAGTTTAGGTCGCAGAGGACACTTGAAGTGTTAGTCTTGATTTATCAACATTCCATAGACGGAATAGTGACTACTCTCCCTTCCTCATGCTTCTCTCCCCTTCACTCTACTATCAAAGGGATCTTTCTAAATCAAAGGTCTGACCATGCCAGCCCTCCTACTTGGTAAACTGGAGTGTACACTCAAAGTAAACATTAGTTCCAGGGTCAATACAAAGTCCTTGGTGTGGCTTTTAAAGCCCCGTCCACCCTGACTCTTTTCTGCCTTTCTAGTCTTCCTACACCTTCCTCTCCTCCAAGGACTCCATGATCCAGTGACCCTGGGATCCTGGTTTCTCCACCTCCTGACCCTGGGTCTTTTCACTTTGCTGTTTATGCCTGAAATACCCTCCCAGTCTTGGCCTCCTGGGTTCCATGGCTTCCTACAACTTTCAACTCAAATGCCACTTTCTACAGGAAGCTTTTCCTCAATGTTGGTACCTCCCCTCTGAGACTGCTCCACCTCCCACCATTTATGCTATGTATGTGTTGTTTGTACACAGTTGTTTGTATGTTGTTCTCCCCCCCCCCAATCTCCTTAGACTGTGAGTCCCAATAAGTCAGAGAAAGCGTCTTATCTATTTATTTCCTTTAGGGTCAAATTACAGCCAGGCCCACTAATCCCCTGCTGCTTAAGAGATGCTGAATGAATGAATACACTCCATAGGCAGCTAGGTGGATAGAGCTCTAGGCTCGGAATTAGGAAGACTTGTCATGAGTTCAAATCTAGCCTCAGACACTTACTAGCTGTGTGACTCTGGGCAAGTCACTTAACCCTGTTCTTTATCTGTAAATGAGCTGGAGAAGGAATGGCAAAGCACTTCAGTTTCTTTGTCAAGAAAACCCCAAATGGGGTCACAAGAGTTGGACGCGACTGAAATGACTGAACAACAAAAGTAGGCAGCTGGGTGTTGTCACGATTAAAGTGCTGGACCTAGAGACAGGAAGACGTGAGTTCAAATCCAGCCCCAGACATTTACTAGCTATGTCATTCTGGGCAAGTCGCTTAACCTTGTTTGCCTCAGTATCCTCAAATGTAAAAAGCACCTACCTCAGAGGCTGGTGAGGATCAAATGAGATGATATTTGTAAAGCCTTAGCGTAGTACTTGGCACATAGTAGGTGCTATCTAAATGCTCTTTCCCTTCCCCGGGCACTTAATAGGTGTGGAATCAACAAATGAACAAGCCGGTCGAGGCGGGGGAGTTGGAAGGAGGATCCCCCTTCTACCTTCTTTGTCTTCCAGTCTCCCTTTACCTTCCTCCTTCCTTCAATGACCGTCAGGGGCACTGTAGTCTGGGACCACTTCCCCCGGAGTGGAGGAGGACTGTCATTGCTCCAGAGCACCAGAATCTATGAGAGAAGGGAGGGAGGGGGAGAGGGAGAAAAGGGCTCAGAGAGGGGCAGGGGGGGGTTCAGAGCCCCTCAGGGATAGGGAAGGTGCATGGGGAGGGGCTATTGTTATCATTATTCCTGTTCTTGGGCGAGGTGGTTCTTGCTGTTTGTTGACTCATAGCAGCTCTTTGCCCACTGGCCAGGTCTACAACTAACTAGAATTGTACTTGAAATTTGATGGCATGACATCTGGAAGCAACCGATAGTAATAAACGTTCTTCATTTCCACCAGTTACTCAGTCTCCATCTTTAGCCTGATTTTTGCATCATTATTTTCTTCCAAAGTTACAGAAACACAGATGTCAGAGCTGGGAGGGACCTTGGAATGCTGAATATTAGTGCCAGAAGGAATCCCAGAACATGAAATGTTGGCGTTCAGAGGGACCTGGATCATAAAATACTGGCTCTAAAACAAATCTAGAACATGGAGTGTTGGAGCTGAAAAGGACCTCAACAATAACATTTTGGCTCTAGAACAGATCTGGACCATGGAATGCTGGCACTGAGAAGGCCCTAGGTTATAAAACACTGTTGCTAGACTAGATCTAGAATATGGGATGCTGGGGTTGTTCAGGACCTCAGTGATAAAATACTGGTGCTAGAACAGATCTAGAACATGGAATGCTGTCCTCAAGAAGGTCCTAGATTATGAAACATTGCTAGAATGGATCTAGAACATGCAATGTTAGAGTTGAGAGGGACCTTAAAACAAAGAACATCAACCTTCAGGACTAGAAGGGACCGTCTAACCCAAATTAATTCCCTGCTTCTTCTCCCTCAGTGAGAGGCACAGGTTATTCTTTCCATTTTATAGATGGGAAAAACTGGCCTAGAAGAAAGCATGGAGGAAAGGAGATGACCTGTTCCATTGAATCAGAGTTGAAATTGGGAATATAACTGGAATATCCTGAATCCGAGCACCACAAAGCAGCCACGCTGCCTTCACTTATTAAAATCCTACTTGAGGGGCAGCTAGGTGGTACAGCAGACAAAGCAATGGCCCTGGAGTCCGGAGGGCTTGAGTTCAAATTCAGCCTCAAACACTTCTTATCTGTGTAACCACAGATGGGCAAGTCACTTATCCCCAATTGCCTCCAAAAACCAAACAAACAAATCCTCCTTGGCCTTCAAGGCTCAGCTCAGATATGTCTTGTAGGAAGATATATCTATCCCACCAGTCATATGTGATTCCTCCTTCTGAATGCCCTGATTGTACCTAGCACCCACCAACCTCAATCCACTCAGTCTAATCCCATAACACTCCAGCTCTCAAGCCTACGCCCTCCTTCCCCAGGTAGCGGGTCTCGGACCCCTTCAGCCCCATTGACTTTGAAGCAGATTGTGGCTGATCATGCTGATTCTATGAGGAGGGAGTTACCAACCACAGTCCTTTCAGGCCTTTCTATCTCCTCCAGGTCACTACACTGCCCCACCCCCAGGCCCCTATCTGATCAACTGATGTCTCCTAAGGAGCCCTCTTTCCTAATTAAAATATAAGCCTCTAGAGGAGAAAGATGTCTTTTTTTCCTATTTGTGTCTCCAGTGCTTAGCGTAGAGCTTAGTATACAGTAAGCACTTAATAAGTGTCTTTTTACATTCATTTATCCTAGTCTTTTATAAACACATATTCTTTCTAATAGGTTGTGAGGTCTAGGAAATCAGGGACAGTACCTGATTCTTCTCTGGTCCTGCACATAGTATGTCACGTGCTGAATCCTGAATCCATATTCCTCTCAGGCCCTTGTATGTAGTATGAGCTCCATAGTGGGTGCTGAATTATTGTATGGGGGGTGTCTCTGTAGTTACCTTCCCTCCAACAGATTTCCTTCTCTAGTCATTGAACCCCTTCTGCCCTCTCACTCCCAAGGCTTCTGGGTGAGATAAACCCTTCCAAGGTTGCCAAGCTAATTTCTTCATTAGAGGAAGAACTTGATGACAATAGTTGTTTTTTTTTTAATTAAAAAGATCTAGGGTTCTCAGTAGTCTTCATGCTCAACAACTGAACAAGATGACATGGCAGCCAACAAATATTAATGAGATATTAAGATAGGGGGATAATATCCCAAGTGAGGGAGCTAATGACCCTGTTGTATTTTGTAAGGAGGAACATTGGCAAACCAGAACACATAAGGAGGAAGAAGCAGATGTCAGTTCTATTAAAAAAGAAAACACTTCCTGACACTTAGAGCCAGCCCAAGGTAAGGCTGCCCTTAGGAGGAAGTGAGTTCCCTGTCACAGGTGGTCTTTGAGTAGCAGCTGAAGACCAACTGTTGGGAATAACAAAGAAGGAATTCTTGAGTACAGGTAAAGACAAGATGCCCTCCAGGTCCATTCCAACTCCAACATTCTGTAAGCTATGATATGTGTATCACTCAAAGGCAGGGGCCGGATGGAGCTTTACAGTCTCACCTTGCTCCCCCACCCAGAAGGAGAGAAAAATCCCCCCTTGGAGATTATCCATCAGCTCCCTAATCTGAGGGGGCCCCACCCTCCACTGCTTCCTTCCAGCCTCCGTCTACCCTCCATGGCTGGGGAAGAGACAAACCTGGGCACAATGCTGGGAGCCTGCCACCTCCTGGATCAGCTTCAGGGGGGGCTGGTCCAGGGACCCCACCCAGATCAGGGCACTGAATCTGCCAGAGGGACGGGAGCCTGGGGAGTGGAATGGAGATGGAGACATGCCGTTAGGGAGCTAGCTCTGTTTCAGGGGAGGTGATGGTGGTGCTGGCAGGAGTGGATGGAGTCCCAGAGGGGTGGAGGCATCTCCATAGAGATGAGCTGAGGAGCTGATATCTCTGATCAGCTTCGAAGGTCTCAGAGGCAGCTAGGAGGCAGCTCTCCAAAGAGAGCATTGGGATTACTCAGTGGATTCGTTTCTTGGGGTCCTCAGTACCAATGTGGGGAGGGAGAAGGGAATAGGGACTTCAGAGCTAGGAAAAAGTCAAATCTAACCCATAACATATTACAAAAAGCAATGGACCTAACGCAAGGAGAGACCTAGGTCTGAATCCTGCTTCAAAAACTTGCTGGCTGTGTGACCCTGAACTAATTACTTCCCTTCTCTGATCCTCGGCTTCTTTATTGGTAAAATGAGGATAATCCCTTCTGTAACTATTTATGGGGTCATGAGGATCAGATGAGATGGTGTATAAGCATTCTGAAAGCCTTAAAGTTTTATAAATATCAGCTATTGTGTTACTATTATTATGAAATGACTTGCATAAGGTCACACAGATTAGAAAGCCTCAGAAAGATGGTCTCTGTGGGACCTAGCTGGTAGGGGTGGTGGAGTGTGTGTGTGTGTGTGTGTGTGTGTGTGTGTGTGTGTGTAAGTGAATCCTGGGGATTGGACACCAGGTGGCTGCCTCTACAGGAATGGTCTCTCTGGGACCCTGGGTCTCTACATGGAGATCATCATAAAAATAATGATAACGCAGGGTCTGTCTTGGTGAGGAAAGCATTTTTACAATCTTGGAGTCCTACGGCATAATAACAAATAGTCCACATTTACATAGATAGCACTCTAGGGTTTTGAGCCTCATAACAACCCTGCGAGGTGAGGGCTGTTGTTACCCTCATTTAACAGATGAGGAAACTGAGGGAAGTGATTTGTTCAGGGTCACAGGACTAGTAAGTGTCTGAGGCAGGATGTAAACAAAGGTCTTCCTGACTCCAAGCATATTCATCTCAGTATCAACATCATCATTGATATTATTATCATTATTGCTGCGCATATGGGGGTGGTCCCTGAGGGTGGGGGGAGTCATAGAATCACAGATTTAGAACTGAAAGGAACTTTAGAAACCATCTAGTCCAACCCCGCCCCCCACACACACACGTTTTACAGATAGGGAAACAGGCCCAGAAGGGTAACTTGCCTAAGGTCCCATGTGGAGTGATTGGCAGAGCTGGGATTTTAACCTAGGCACTCTGACTCATCAGCCCGCATATTTCCCCCTTTGCAGCCATGGTTTTGGTGTCTGTGAAGGCCTTTGGGTCAGGGGAACCTGGGCATGATCTTTGTGAAGGGGTGGGGAGGGGATGTCTGTGGTGTCTGATTGGGGGCGGGGGTGGGGGTTTACAGGGGTCTAGTGCCCAGGAGCAACATACCACGTCGCAGATAGTAGAAGGGGAAGTCTTCCAAATGTGTGGAGAAGGTGGGCAGGGCCAGGAGCCCCCCAGGAGGTGCGTTCCACATCAGCCAGGGCCGGGAGGCTGCTCTAAAGATTCTGTCTCTGACGATCTGCAGGAGAAGCCGTGAGGACTCTCACTTCCTTAGAACTATTAAGCTTACGCAGTGCCCCTCTCTAGACCACCCTGTGAGAGGCAGGCAGCGTGAAGAACAGACCCTCCTTTTAAACATTAGGCATTGGAGCTTCAGAAAGGGTAAGGAATTTCCTCAAGGTTATACAGCTAGCAATCGTCAGAGTCTGGCTGAGAAAGGATTTTTTAAATCCTGGCTCTGCTGCGAACTACCTGTGGGGTTTTCAGTTCCATTTTTGTTTTTCACTAGGTCTGTGATTTTATCAGTAAAGGAAATGGCCAGTGAGGAAATGCTCAGCACCAATGTAGATGAAGCCCATGTAGACTGGATAGCTTTGGGGCACCAAGAAGCTATGAGACATGTCCACGGTCACCCTGGCATGTGTCAGGGTCCTATTGCTTTTTTCCCTAAGGAGAGATATCAGAGGCAAAAAAAAAAAATTGACCTAAGAGAAGAATGCCAATGTTTAGATGACAACTTCTTATACTAAGCTAAAGATAAACGTTTCTTTTTTTTTTTTATCCATTGGAGGATTTTATTTGTATGGGTGTTTTACGGCCTTAGAAAAAGAATCCCAGGATTTTTCCTCCTGTGTGTTTTCGTCTTGCTTCCTCATGGTCCATGATGCCTGCTGAGGCTGTAAGCACAATAGACCCAAACTGAGGGGAAGGCTTTTCCAGGTCTTTGAAGTGAACATCAAGCCTGGGGCTGATCACACCACACTTGTTTAACCTGCCCGTGAGGTTCACACCAATTTTTCCTGCTCTGTGATGGTGAATGATCTCAGATTCACTAATGTAACCGTGCTTCATCATCACAGTTAAGAACCAGACAATTACTTTAGAGCTCAGTCCAATGAGAACCTGGCATTTTCCTGGCTTTTCTACATCGTCGATGCTTTTGAGAGTGTCTGCCAGGACAGTCATGCGCACCATGGTGGCGGCGCTGTGAGATGGCCAAAAGAGGAAAATGAACATTCTCAAAGACTCCCATTGGTCCCCGTAGCACCCTCTGCAGCCTAAGAAAGGAGTGAGACTTGTGCTCCCCCCCAGCCACCATCAGGCTAAAAGAGGCAGGGCTATAGGATAGGAACCTCCCCCCAACCTGCCCTGACCCCCTTCAGGGGCCTGGCCTCACCTCCAGGGTGGTGTGGACAATCTTCTCCACTGAAGAAAAGTAGGCATCCCACAAGAACTGGGTCTGCTGGCGGAGGGCAAGGACTCGGGCAGGGGGCAACCCTTGGAGGGCTGACTCGATCTGAGGGGGAACACAGAGAAACTCAAGAAAGGACAGGCTGAGAGCTAGGCCAGGATCTAGACCCAGTCACTGATGCGTCATCACAGATCACTCTTCTCTGGCCCAAAGAACTCAGCAGGGGAGAGACTGAGGAGCAATGATACAGCTTCGGACTAGCTCTCCATCGCCTCGACACTCTACAGCCAACTCCCAGACCCAGGCCGGCTTCTCTTGCCCTCCCAACCTTCTCCAGCCCATTCCCAGACCCTTCCTAACCCCTCTGTGCACCATATCAGCCCCAAGAACTTAGGAAAACCACATACACTTTAATATCTGCTCCATTTTTGGCTCTTGGTTTCCTTACGAATGATATTTACTAATGATTTCTAAGGCCCTTTCCAGCTCTAAAAATCTGTAATATTATAAAAATAACAATAATTCCCTTTTATATATAGACTTTACAACTCTCTTAGTGAAATCTTGGGAGTCGGCTAGGTGATGCAGTGGAGAGAGGACGAGGCCTGGAGTCAGGAAGACCTGAGTTCAAATCGTGCCTCGGACACTTCCTAGCTGTGTGACCCTGGGCAAGTCACTTCACTCTGTTTGCCTCAGTTTCCTCATCTGTAAAATAAGCTGGAGAAGGAAATATCAAACCACTCCAGTATCTTTGCCAAGAAAACCGAAAAATGGGGTCACAAAAAGTCAGACATGACTGAACGACAACAACGAGGTCTAATTTCACATTAGTTCTATTAGCTGCTAAATCCTTCAGCTGACTTATATTAACCTTACTGCCCACTCAGGCCCCTAGATCTTTTTCAAACTGCTATCTAATTGTGCCTCTCCCATCTGATATTTATGAATTTCATTTTGTAAACCCTCCTGTGAGACTTCACGTTTATCCCAGCAAGGTGGTACTTGGACGGTACTTGGACTAGAACTGGAACCAGGAAGTCCTGAGTTGAAATCCAGCTTCAGTCACTGGGCAGCCTCAGGTCCCCATCCGTAAAGTGAGGATAGTAACAGCACCTACCTCTCAAAGTTGTTATGAGGATAAAATGAGATAATTCTTGTAAAGCTCTTTGGAAACCTTAATGTACTATAAAAATGCTAGCTATTATCCTAATTAAATTTAATCCTATCATATCTGACCCCATACTTTAGCCTGTCAGGATTTCTTTGCATCCTGCCTCTGTCTAGCACATCAGCCTTCCCTCTAATTTTGAATTAGGGACAGAACCAGAACCCAGGTGTCCTGATTCCAGGCCAGGCCTCCTCTTGGCTTCTTCCATACCCTCAAGATCCGAAATGTCAAACACAGGCAACACTCCTAAGCAGCCTGGACCAGATTAAAATGTAACTGAGAAATATTGAATAGATAGTTAATAAAATAATTAAAGAAACAAATATTTAATAAAATTTTTGATGAAACAAATATTTAATAAAATATTTGATGAAATGAATATTTAATCAAAATACAATAGAACCTAGATAATGTTCATGTATGGTTTTCTAAGTCGATCTGCAGCAGGCAGGGCTTCCTATGTATGTTTTAGTTACCTCCACTTCTTTCAGTTTGACACCACTGGGCTAAGTGACTCTGTCTCTGTCCTTCTGTTCTATCCCAGGAGAGCTCTGGGGAAAGGAGGGAGCCCCAATATCTGCTGCTCTTAGAAGATCATTATTGGGGGGAGGGTCATCAGACTCTGAGTCAGGTTGCTTGGGTCTCCCATGTGTCTCTGGGGAAGCCAGCCTATTCCAGTCCCAGTCTCCCCTTTACCTGAAGCAGGTGCCTCTCATCGGTGATGATGGCTGCAGTGCCCCAGTCAATGACCTCAGAGAAGGGAAGCTCCCAACCCCTGCTCAGTAGCACAGGGATGCATCCTGCCTGGAAAGGAAAGCAGGAAAGGGGGACGTTATCAGGGGAAGCCCCAGACCCTCCTTATATCACTGTTGATGGTGTCAGAGAGGAGAGAGGGGCTCATGAAGAGAGTGCAGGCAGCACATCATTGATCATAGGACCCTTGGGTCCTTATGTCTTATCATAGGATAAGAAGGAAGGGGCTTTAGAATATGTGCCAAGATTCCTCCAGAGTTTCCTGTAGCTCCAATGAAGGGCTTTATAATGCCTCAAGACATGAGGGAGGGTGGCCAGTGCCTACAGGAGTCCAGTCCTTTCCAGGATTCAGGATTTTTCAGGTCTAGCCTCCCTCTATAACCAGACACTTAAATGCCTCTGAAGGCATTTAGTGCCCCCTTCTAGAAACAAGACTACTATACACAGTATACTCAAGGGGAAAAACATAGAGTCTGAGATCAGGAGACTTGGATTCTGGTCCTATTCAGTATGACCTTGGGTAAGTCACCAAACTTCTCTGGGATCTCAATTTCCTCATTGCCTGGGTTGGCCTGTATCACTTCTAAGACCTCTCATGGCTTTAAATCCTAGGATCACCAACAAGGCATGATCTTGGAGTGCCTGGAGATCTCCAGTGACAGGGAACTCACTACCCCTCCAAAGGCAACCCTAGCTGTAGCAATTTTTTTCTGTTGATTGAAGTGAGAGCTGCCACTCAAAATCTTCCATGCCCACCATGGCCTCTCTAGCTCCTAGTTCTGCCCTTCCCCTTCAGCTGCTTGAAGGCATCTAGGCTTTCTCTTTGGCTAACCCTTCCAAGCTCCCTCATCCAAATCCTCATGTGACATGTTTGCCAAGCCTTCTCTGATGGCCCTTCTATTTAGCCATATCCTTCCTAAAATCTCAACAAGAGGCTCCCTCAGACTGGACGCTGCTTTTATTAGCCCAGCCCAAGAACTCCAGAAACTTTGGAGAGATACCAGGTCGCACTGTTGATTCTTACTGAGCATGTGATGCATTAGGGCCTTCAGTTCTGGAAGCAGCTGAGGGGTATGGGGCAGGGGAGGGGGCGGGGGGGGGGAAGGGTAAGCTGGGGAAAGGGAACATTGTGGTACCTTCAGGGCCTGGAGGAGGTGGAAGGAGCCCAGGTGGCAGTTCCGGGGAATGAAACAGAAGGTAGAGTTGTACAGGCGTTTCTGATCCTCAGACCTAAGGGATAGATACTGAGCGTTTCTAAGGTGGCCTTTCTCCTCTCCTTCTCCCCAGCCCTCACCCCCCCCCAAAAAAAAAACAGAGGCCCCAGGAGAACCACATATAGAAGACCTTCTGTCTCTCCTGAAGCAACAGGCAACACTCAGGAAAGAGCTTGTTGACTTGACATCTGAACTCTACTCCCCACCCCCAAAGACCACCACACAGGGGAACTCTTAAACCAGCCACTGAGACTCAAAGATGTGAGTATAGAGTGTGCACGTGCAGACACACAGACACACACGTACCCACACATGTACACACACACTCAGGCAGCTCACCATACACTGCTACAAACATCTATGGCCATACCACAATGTACAAACATAAGCACACAACCACACACTCACACACAACCATGTTTCACACACACACACACACACACACACAACTATATATGTGTATATATATACACAGTCCCTTCACCTGAGTAATCAGTCCTAATCCCCAAGTCCAGCCTATGTCCCTCCCACTCCTTAATGGCCCAAACCTATGAAAGGCCTTTCTGTATGGAGGCTGAGGATACACTCCTACTCCCACCTCCCAACCCTTGCCTATCCCTAATTCCCCCAACCCTCCTGGCTCAGCAACCACACAGGAAGCCTGTGTTGCCTACACAGGCCAACTCTGTTCCCTGGGCTACACATGCCGCAAGAGTGTGTGTGTGTGTATGTCTGCTGAGGGGGCAGGCAACCCCACCCAGTGCCTGCCCTCTCCTGAGCTTAGCATCTCCAACCTATGAGGTCTGAGATGGGCATTTGGGAGTTATATAGGAATCCAGGGAAGTCCCAGAAACTCCAGACCCCTTTGGCCATGGGGGACTGATGGAGTCACCCAGGCTGCCTTGGGTTCAGCTGTCCCCAAAGGCCAGAGGCTCCCTGGGCTGGGCTTTGCCAAGTAGATTCCTTTGAGTGAGTCCTAGGGACAAGCTCTCTCCAATCTCACCCTGCACACAGCTGAATCTGGAAATCAACCATAAGCTCCAGGCTTCTACCCTCACCACACACAGCTCCCCCACTTTTCCAATAACTATAGAAAGTGGCCGTTTCTACAGTGCTTTAAGGCTTGGAGAGTCATATTTTCTCAATACACTGTAAAGAAGGTATTTCAAGGACCATTATCCCCATTTCATAGATGAGGAAAATGAGGCTCAGAGAGAAGTAGCAACTATTCCAAAGTTACACATAGAATGCCAGCCTTGGAATCAGGAAGACATGGGAAATGTCAGATCATAGAATTTGGAGTTGGAAGGGACCTTTAGAGGTCATCTTACCCTAATTCTTTCATTTTATAGAGGAAACTCAGGCCCAGAGGTCACCTTGCTCAAGGTTACTTAGCTAGCAAGTAGCCAAGTCAGAATTTGAACTCGGATCCTCTGACTCTAAAGCCAGTGTTCTTACCCTATAGCACGAAGAGAAAGAAAAGGTGCAGAACCCCCACATCAAAGAGAACAGGGTGTGTGAGTGGCATAAAAAGTGGGTCACCAAGCCTCTGGTCCCATAGCTACCAATAGTTCCAGCCCAACCACTAGTGAGCAGGGATGGGGTAGGAGGGGCCCTCAGGGAAAGAGTCTGGCCCACCAGCCCCACCCTCTTGAGAAAAACCTGTTTTGGCAGTCCCTTTGGAGGTTTGCTCCCAGCTCCTCCCAAGAGCTCTCTGACCCACAAGCCTAGTGTTGAAAGTGAGGCTGGCCAGGGAAGTAGGGAAGAGGAAGGAGGGGGGGAGCTGGGAATGGGCTCTTTCTCTGCCTAAGCTTATTTACCCAGGCAGTTCCTGGAGCCCAGAAGAGTCTGGTTCAGATTATATGGTCTTCCTGGGCTGCCTGTTGGTCTCTGACCTGCTACCTCTGGCTTGAGGAAAACTGAGGCACAGACCATCCATGTCATCACAGGCCCAGTCTCACAGCAAGGCCAGTCCAGAGCAAAACTAAATTAGGGCACTCCTCTTGAAACATGGAGGAAATAAAAAGATCTCAATCTAGGGCTTCATCACTGTAGGGAATTCTTAGTGGAGAGGAACTCCTCTGTCACTTAGCATATAAGAGTTTGCCTAGGGGACTTGTCCAGGGTCACACAGCTGGTATATCAGGGATGGGCCTTTCTGATTCCAAGACTGGCATTCTATCTACTTTACTACACTGTCACTCAAGAGATAAATCTATAACCCTCCCAGCTCTGCCATGCTGTGTTCTAAGGGCCCTCCCAGCTCTGACATCCTGTGTTCTATGGGCCCTCCCAGCTCTGCCATGCTGTGTTCTAAGATCCCCTCCAACTCTGACATTGTTTACCCTTGGGACCCTCCAGGGTATATGGTGAATATAGAGCTAGGCCTGGAGTCAGGAAAACCTGAGTTGAAATCCAGCCTCAGGAATTCATGAGTTATGTAACTCTGGGCAAGTCACCTAACCACTGTCTGCCTCAGTATCAACTGTAAAATGGGGGTAATAGCCCCTACCCCCCAAGGTTGTGGTGAGGATCAAATGAAATAGAATTTGTAAAGCACTTGGCGCAGTGCTTGGCACACAGTAGGCATCTAATAAATGCTCATTTCTTTTTCCCCTTCCCAGCTCTGACATTCTGTGTCCTAAGGCCTATGCCTATGACTTTACACAGAAGGGCACAAACTGATCTAATTTCTTTCCCACTAAGCTGTATTTGTGGACAGAACTATAACAGGTTAGTAAATATAGCTGAAGCTGCTTGGGGGTGTCCTAACCACTAAGCATGACAACCACTTTCTGTACCAGGACCCTCCCCTGTAACCCCATCAGAGACAGATTCTTGAACTGGGTAGGCAAATGCTTGGGACAGTAATCCTGATTGTTTTTGAATGTGTTGGGCAGACTTCCTGGAGGAGGTGGAATTTCAAGAACCATGAGCTCCCATCTTCTCCATCCATAGGGTATCAGGGCCCTTTAATAGAACCTGATCCTAAATAGCCACAGAGTCCTGTGGGTACTTGGCCCCAGGACGAATTCCTGGGAGAGAGATGGGGAGCCCAGAATAGCTAGGCTCTATTACTTTAACAGAGGAAGGGGTAGGGAGGACAGGAGAGAGAGGGAAGAGGGAGGTACTTGAGGTTTGCCAGGTTCAAGTTTGGCCTGGTCCTAGGGGAAAGCCACCATCCCCAGAGTCCTTGAGTGACCCCAGCAAGGCATGAATTTAACCCTTTACTTACAAGTCAGCCTTTAGGAGGCTCCAAAAACAGACTGTTCAGCCACCCCCCTGCCAGGGATGGGTGATCGTTTCTGCCCTCCCAAGTACAGTGGAGGCCTCTCTTTTCTGCAAAAATGCTCAGTCTTCTGTGGTTGTGGTGAGGATTGAATGAAATAGAATTTGTAAAGCACTTGGCGCAGTGCTTGGCACACAGTAGGCATCTAATAAATGCTTGTTTCTTTTCCCCCTTCCCAGCTCTGACATTCTGTGTCCTAAGGCCTATGCCTATGACTTTACACAGAAGGGCACAAACTGATCTAATTTCTTTCCCACTAAGCTTTCTGTAATTTCCATCCATTGCTCCTACTTCCGCCCCAGAACAAATCCAGTCCCTCATTTAACAATTGATGTCCCTACTCACTCTCTACTTTTTCCAACACAGAGCTTTTGTTTTTATTTTTATTGAGCTCCACCTCAAGTAAAGCTGACTTCCAGCCCTTACCTCTCTCACTCAGCTATAAAAAGACAGGTTATTACCATAACTATTACTCCCAACCCACATGTTCAGCTACCGACTGCATGTTCCTTGAGCATGTTAAATTCAATATGTCCTAAACTAGACTAAATTATCTTTCCTCCCCCAAAACAACTCGCTCCTCCTAGCTTCACTACTCTGTTTAATGGCCCTACCACTTTCCCAGGCTCCAATCCTGTCATCTTTAACTGCTTCTTCTTCCTCTTCAGCCCTTACATGAATATAGCTATCATAATGTCCCCTAAGTCCTCTCTTCTCCAAACTAAACATTCCCAATTCCTTAAATTGATCCTCGAATGACCTGGACTCATGACCTTTCACCATCACATTTCATCTCCTTTGGACACGCTCTAGATTATCAATGTCCTTCTTAAACCATGCCAAAAACTGAACACAGTACTCCAGATGTTTTCTGATGAACACAGAGGAAAGAGGGACTTACCATGGCCTTCCTATTCCTGGAAGCCATGCCTCTCCCTACAAAGTCCAAGATCCCACTGGCTTTTTTTTGACGCACCATCATACTTCTGATGAGTACAGAGCTTGTACTCCACTAGAGCCCCCAGATCTATTTCATTTTTCATTTATTTTTCATGTTTTACACTTTTCTGCATCCCCCAGAGGCTGGCAGAGAGCCCGGCACATAACAAATACTTGGTCACACCAACAGCTCACATTTTTATAGCCATCTGCAGTTTACGAAACATTTTTCTCACAATTCTGTAGGGTAATGCAAGTATTATTGTCATCCCCACTTTACAGATGAGGCAATTGAGGCAGAGTGACTCGCCCAGGGTCACTAAGGGTCACTAAGAAGTGTCAGAGTAGGGATTCAAGCCCAGATCTCCAGATTCTAAATCCTTTGCTCTTCCCGTGATACTAGTCAACACTTGTTGACCAGTTGTTGTTTCTGGCTGGTTGCCAAGTGATTCTGAGGCTCATAGAATCTAAGAACTTTAGGAGTTGGGAGTGGCCAGCTAGTCCAACCTATACCTGAAAAGAGAATACTGTCTATAACAGGTGGTCATCCAGTCTGCAGACCTCCAATGGGAAAGGTCACTTTCTAATTACCAAGGCAACTCATTCCTTCAAGCAGAGGGTATCTTCCAGTTGGCACATAGACACCGATGAAATGGAAGAATCCCTTCTGGAAAGCTATTCAGGTCCTTCTCTGACAGCTGGGACAGAAATGGGCTGGACTGGGAAGACTATTCCCTCCCCTCCCCTAATTCTTATCTCCCCCAAGGGTTCAGGTTGGACTAAGGGTCAGTTCTATTAGAGGATTTGTTACAGTGGAAAGAACACTAGACTTGGGATGAAAAAAATTCCAGAGGTCTGGGTTCAAGTTCTCACTCTGCAATTTACCATCTGGGCCTCTGTATCCTCTTAGGTAAAATGGGAGAGGAGCTTAACTAGATTAAGATTCTTTCCAGTTGGAAGAAAGCATCCTTCCTTCCTTAACACGCTTGGGGGTGCCTTCATTCCCAAGCATGTTACTTTCCCTTTTCACATCTCAGTTTCCTCTGGTGAAGGAAGGGAAGATGATCCTTGTGGTCATTCATATACCCCTTGGCTGAGGAGGTAGTCTGCTCAGAGTCCCTCACTCCTCGGTGGGGGTGGGGAGTGAGGGCAGGATCAGAATATCATGGGCTTTGATTCCCAGAAGAGCTCGAGATTCCAAACATTTTAACCTGATTTTTAGAGGCCATCCTACACATTCCCTTGCCTTTTTCTCTATGTGAATCATAGGGAATGGAGGTATTGGGGGCAGGGAAGGGAGAGTAGTAGTCTCAGGCTGGAATAAAGTAATCATTTCTCTTGTTTTGTCCAGGAGGAAAAAACTGTAAGCTTTGTAAGTTCTCTATGAGAGAACTATTCATCTTTGTATTTCCCCTAGTTCTTAGCCCAGCAGTCTGTAAACAGTGGTGGCTTATTAAATATTTGATGAATTGAATTGACAGAGAGTCTACAATCTGTCGTCTTGGCCACACCTTTTGAGGCCTTACTGCCTGGATTGAAATTTTCCCTAAACTCTACAAATCATAAGATCATAGAACTGAGGATGGGGAAAAGACTTTAGAGATCCCCAATTCAATTACTTTACAGCTGGGGAAAGTGAAATCCAGAAAGGGAAAGTGATTTGCCCAAAGTCCCACAGCTAGAATGTTACCAGTTTGGGGTTCCAGCTCTGGTCCTCTGGTCCAGCTCTGGTCCAGCAAGTCCAGGTTTTTTTTTCATTGCTCCCCAGTATCCTTCACCACTCTTCCCATTAGCTTCTCTCCTAACATCCTGTTCTCCTGGTACCATTTTCTTGCCTCCCTCCAATTTCCCTTTCCCTCTGTGGCCCCTCAGGGTATTCCAGAAGTATATGAGAGGGGAAAGGGGAGGCAGGACTTACTGCTCAGTGGTGTGGTCCTGCTTACATGGCCCGTCCCTGTGTCCTTTGACGGTTTCACTGTGGTGATCACTGGGGATCAAGATAGCATTCTGGTCCCGTTGGTTGGAAGAACCAGTGACCCACGTGTCTAGCTGACCCTCAAAGGTCAACAAGTCTTCTCCAGGAGGAGGAATAAGATGGGCCAGTTGGCTTCGACTCCCACCCCTCTGTGGGTAGCTCTGGGGGAAGAAGGGGAGGGAGACATCAAAGCCAAGTCTGAAGGTCTCTGGTGTGGGGCTGGCTCTAGCCATCATGGCTTGCCCAGGATCAAATCCCAGATCAGGCCACGAGCCTGGGTGGAGATGGAAAATGAGATGATTCTGCCCTCCATTCCACAGTGGGAGCAGCTGGGGGTCCAAGGCATCCCCTGGGAGGACAAAGAGGCAAGCTTCCTCAGGGTTGGCCGTGTGGTATCGGGAGCCCTCAATGGAAGCCAGGACTTTATGGTGAACTTCAGAGATGGGTTGGGTCAGCCCAACA
The DNA here is from genome assembly GCA_028646595.1 of Phalanger gymnotis. NCBI lineage: Eukaryota > Metazoa > Chordata > Mammalia > Diprotodontia > Phalangeridae > Phalanger > Phalanger gymnotis. Next base: position 768,497,893 of record CM053622.1, read on the forward strand.
GGGTACACAAACACCTTGAAGCCTTGGCTCTGGCACCTGGAGGTGTCAAAGCATGTCTCCATAAGGCAGCCAAGCCTCTGGCTCCGCCACTGGTGGGTGCTACAGGAGGGTGGGCAGGGGTCTTTGGTCAGCTCCTCAGGCCCCACGAAACTCGGTAGAAGCTCCTGATCCAGCCATCGGGGCCAACGGGTCAGCGTCCTGTGTCTCAGGCCAGGGGGGATGGCAAGCTGTCGGAGCCGGGGAGCCCCTAAGAGGACAAGGAGGAGCCAGGAGGCTGAAAGTAACAGCCAAAGATATTTCCTTCTCCTGGACTGCATATGTCCATTAGGTGACCTGGGATCAGATGGGAAAGTATACAAGAGGGAGGGATACTGTACAGTAACAGGGCTTCACAGAGGCCGAAAGGCAAGAACAAGGTCCATTCAGCTCCCCTTCTCTACCTAAAGGGGCCTGCTCCAATCCAGTCCTCCATCCTTATCTCCCTACTCTCTATGGCACAGAACTCTGCTGCCTTGGTCTCTGGGATTGAGCCAAATGCCTTTTGTCTCATCTACCTCCTATGTCCCAGGGCACCTGCCCAATCTGATACAACTCAACTTTTAGCAGGAACCAGGTCAGTTGGTGGAGACCACGAGGGGCAGAAAGCAAGGCCAATGAGTTAAGTCCACAGGTCATGCCCGTGAGGAAACCGGGGGCAATGGGCACAGCACTCCACTCTCAAAGAATCCAAATAATTGAGGGACCTTTGTGATCTAATCTGTCCCCTTATTGTGAAGAGTAAGAAAAAGGGCTTAGAAAAATTCAGTGACTTGCCCAAGGTCAAGCAGTAAGTTACTGGATGAGCTGATTTCCCCTTAGCTTTCTTTCACTTAGGGAGTAGATTTCCTTCTGGGCCGTGGGGAACTGGGAGTCTCTAGGACAGGGTACAGAACTCCCTGCCAGGGCAGGCTCTACCCAGGACTCTCAGATCCAAGGTTCTTAGTGAGGTGAAGAGCAGAGGGATTCCCATGGGGGTAGTACCAGATTTTCTCCTTCCAGTCCTGGCAGCCCCTATAACCTCTGTTGACCACTGGGTCCACAGGGTCTTACCCCAGCAGGAGCGATGCTCACGCTTCCCTATGACTCTAGGAATGCCAATCTTAGGGATGGATCTCCCGGCAACCGCCCACCCACATAGAAACTATTAGGACCGCTCCCGGGAAGGGGGTGTCAGTGACCCCCTCCACCCTAGTGCCCGCACCCCTGCTCTCCAACTTCGGACCGGAACCCTCTTTTCCTCCCTGTCTTCAGGGAGCTCCCCTCTCTCGCGGGCGTGCTGCCTGCCGCCGCCTGAGTTCGCCTCCGCCGCCTCGGTTCTCTCCCGGCACGTTCGGTCGCCACCTCCGCTGCCCCTCCGCAGTCTGCTGGAGTCTCTGGCTCCGCGTACCCAAATGCTCTCTCTAGTACCCCGCTGAAGTCGCTGCCACCGCCTGCCTGCGTGCAGCCCGCCAGCCAAGTCCCGGGCTCCGGCTGCTGCTCCGATGTCCCCCGGTAGACTCCCCTGGCTCCTAGCTCCTCTGACCGCCGAGCAGCTGTGCTTCCATCTAAAACGCACCCCCTCTCTGAGCGCCCACCCAGCTCCTCCTGTGCTGCCCTGATTGGCTCTGCATCCAGAGAGGCGGAGCCTTCCAGTAACCCCTTCCCAACCAGCCCTCTGACCCCCAGGGAGAGCGCTGTCCACACCCGGCGGTCCTCACACAGCTTGAGCTAGCGTTTGGACTCGTTCCGGATCATCCCAATCCCTGCCTCTTTACACGTTGGATCAAAGAGCCAAGAGTTGGAAGGGACTTTAGAATGACATAAGATACTCATTTTGCCAAAGAAGAAACTGAGGCTCCACGAGTTTAACATGCTTGGCCAAGGCCACAAAACTCGTCTTCCTCAGCACTTCAAGGATTGTAATGCGCACAGTCACCTCTGCCCTTTCGGATGCCTGGTGCCTAATACCGAGCTCTGGCGCAGAGCCAATAAGACTCCTTTCCTGATCCCCCTTTCTCCTCTAAATCACCGTGTATCTATTCTTTTCTAAATATACCTATGGACAGACACATTTGTCTAAAACATTACCTTTCCCCTAAACTCTCCTCCCACCCACCTTCGCTATTACAATAGCGCGCAATGCCATCCTCGTAAGTCCCTCAGGCTCAAAACCTAGGTGTCACCCGGGATTCCTCTCTCCCTCTTCCCTACCCCCACCCCCATATGCAGTCGATTGCCTTGGCCTGTCGATTTCGTCTTTGCAACTCCAATCTTTCCCCTGCTCTCCTTCGACACTACCGCCGCTCTAGCGGAGGCCCTCGTCTGCTCAAGACTATTTAAATAAACTGCTGATAGGTTGGCCTGCCTCGAAGTTCCCTCCACTCCAATCTAGCCTCCATTCAGGTACTAAAGTGATTTTCTTAAAGCCCGGGTTCGATCCTGTCACCTCATTACACGCCCCACCCCCCATACACTTATACACACTCACTAAACTCCAGTAGCTCCTTATTAGCCTCCAGGAGAAAAACCAAAACGCTCTATTTGGCATTCAAAGCCCTTCATAACCTAGTCACCTCCTACCTTTCCATCTTCTTACACCTTACTCCCCACCTCGTAGTCTTCATTCCAGTGGCTTTTGCTTCCTGGCAGTTTCAAGAACGAGACGCTCCATATAGCTCAGCTCGGAGCATTTTCTCTGCCTGTCGTTCCCCACGCCTGGAACACTATCCTTCTTCCTATAGGACCTTCTTCCTGACTTGACTGACATCCCTGGGTTCCTTCAAGTCCCAACTAAACTCCCACCTTGCATAGGAAGCTTTCCCTAACCCTGCTTAATTCTAGTGCCTTCCCTCTGTTAATTAATTATTTCCTGTTTTCCTGTATATAACTAGTTTGTACATATTTGCGTGTTATCTCTCTCATTAGACTATCAGCTCCTTGAGGATAGAGATTGTCTTTTGCCTCATTTTGAATCCCCAACACTTAGAGCAATGCCTGGCACATAGTAGGAAATTAATAAATGTTTGTTGATTACTATGTTTATTTTATCTCTTTTGTCCTCGAGAGCAGGGATTTTTTCATTTTTGTCTTTGTAAACCCATCACCTTCAATATGCTTGATAAATGCAGGTTGATTGGTTGAGCTGATCTAATAAAATGTATCATCATTCAACTTGCTGGGAAACAGGAAAGCAGCATGGCATGGTGGTGAGGACTCTGGTCTGGGAGTTATGAAACCTTGTTTCTAGTCTTTGCTCAGTGTACTATCAACATGTTGTGTGTCTCCTCTGTGTCTCTTTCCTGAAACCTCAGGCAACCCCTGGGTTTGGGGGGGGAAACAGAGCTCTTGCTCTCAGGGACCCAAGTCCAGAAATTCTGAGCCTGTGTGTGTGTGTGTGTGTGTGTGTGTTATGGGCCTTTGGCAGTCTGGTGAAGCCTATAGACTCTTCAGAATCACATTTTTAAATTCATAAAATCAAACACATAGGATTACAAATAAAATTAACTATATGGAAATTCAGTTAATTTTTTTTAAGACTCAACAACTTCACAAAGCCCCAGTTAAGAATCTCTGATACTGGACACAGTTCCTGTCCTCAGGGAGCCCAAGGTATTACTGGGGGATAAGGGACACACAGGCAAGACAAAGGAGTCAGACCCAAGAAACTCTCCTAAAAGCCAAATATCAACCAACACAAATAAATTCAGGGCCAATAGAGTCCATTAACACTGAAGGAATGTAGGGAGTTAGGAGTAAGCTGGTTTAGTCAAAGTTGAAGAAGGGAGTGTGGTCAAGGACCAAAAAAAGAAGAGGAGGAGGAGGAGAGAGAGGGCCCTGGAAGAGCTCCCATTTCCACATCCATTTAAGATTTGCAAAACCTCTTTCCTCACGATATCCCACAGGAAGGCATTTTCCTCCTTTGGCAGAAGGGTAAATTGAGGCTCAGAGACTAAGCGACTGAGGATCATAGATTTAGAGCTGGAAGGGACAACTCCCTTTTTGCAGATGAAATAACTGGGGTCCAGAGAGGTTGCTCAGGGTCACACAGCTGGTAAACAAAGTGAAATTCAAACCCAAGTTTTCCTGACTCCAAGTTCAACGCTCGATCCAGCATGCTACACTGCCATGATGCCACAGCTAGTGAGTGGAGGAGCCAGAGCACTTGACTGGCAGTACACTCCCCCAGCCACTTCTGGAACTGCCCCCTCTCCCCTTCCCCCTTTTCTCTATCTGGGTTATGGTAGGTGCTGCCTTCCTCTCTAATCTCACTTCCAATTATCTCCTGCCTGCAGGCCCCACTCCCACTTTGGAGCCTAGGTGTCTCTCAGCCTGAGACCTTGACTTGTCAAGACTGAGTTGGGAAGTGTTTCCCTTGAGGCCTGAATGCAGAAGATGAGGTGGCATCAGCAGATGGTGCTGAGTTGGGCAGTGCCCAGACCCCTCCTAAAAACAGACGTGACCGTTGTTAACAGCCGATGGGCCGATTTCATCAGGACCCTCTGTGCCATGCTCCTGCCTCCCAGGCTTGAGCTTCTTTGCTTCATTTTAAAGCTCACAGAACACACCAAGAAGCTTTTCCTAATCCGTCTGGTTGTTTGGGTTCTCTCCTTCAACGACAACAGCAAACATTTATTAAACACATACTGTGTGCCTGGCACTGTGCTGAGCCCTGGGGATACAAAGAAAGGCAAGAGAAAGTCCCTGCCCTCAAGGAGCTTACAGTCTAATGGGGGAGATGGGACTTGCAAACAGCTATGTACCAACAATCAGCAGGATAAATTGGAAGAAATCATCAGAGGGAAGGCACATTGGGAAAGGCTTTTCATGGAAAGTGCGATTTGAACCGAGACTTGCAGGAAGACAGAGACAAAGAGGGAGAGGATTCCAGGCAGGAAGAGAAACAGTGAAAATGGCCTGAGTAGAGAGATAGAATGAAATGCCCCAGAAGAGATGAGGAGGCCAGGATCAATGGAAGTCAGGGGAGAGGAGCAGAGCAAAGTGTAAGGAGCCTGGAAAGGTAGAAGGCGGCAGGGTAGGAAGGTTCCTCCTCAAATTATCCTACTAGCATGTGATATATCCCACTCCAGCTTACCCAGCAGGACAGAAGTTCCTTACTTTGCACATACTGTCAGAATTGGTTAATGTGTTTGTTGGTTTTGCTGAACTGCAAGTTTTTTCCTTTCTCTCTCTCTCTTTCTCTCTCAGTTCTTAGTAACAAGGGATGACTTTCAGGGCAACGGAATGGGAAATATATATGTATATGTATATATATATATATATGTATTTGTATAAGTACATATATGTATGTAGGTACACATATATATATGAAAATGAAAGTGATAAAGAAAGCTATTCCTTTTTTTAAATGTTTAAAGACAATGTAAATTTCTTTTTAAAAAACACAGGTTTAGAGCTGAAGGGACCTTAGAGCTCACCTGGTATAATCCCCAACCCCCTCCTCCCACTTCCTTCCTTTGTAAAGATGCGCCCCATGTAGACTTCAGCAAAGCTGAAGGTTGAGGGGAGGGAGTTGGGGTGGGGGGAAGCAGAGAAAATGAAATCGAAGGGTGATGCTCTTTCAGTGTAAATGTAGCTGCTCGGAGCTTTCCATTCCATAAATGAGAGGTATGGAGCGGGTCCTCTGTCTCCAGCTGCTCATTCAGAATATTCCTGGTGGGCCGAACCCTGGGTTAGGGCCCAAGGGATTTAGAGGCCTGAAGAAATGGGGGACTCCTGAGAGAATTTGAGGTTCACAGTAGAATTGGAAGAGAATTCAGAACAAAAAAATGTTAGAAGACAAAAAGTTCCTTAGAAGACAAAATGTCAGAGCTGGGAAGCTCTTAGAACATAGAACATCAGGGCTGAGAGGGCCCTTAAAAGGAAGAATGTCAGAGCTGGCAGGGGCCTTAGAACACAGAAAGTAAAGCTGGAGGAAACAGAATAGAAAATGTTAGAGCTGGGAGGCCCTTAGAAAATAGAAGGTCAGAGCTGGGAAGGGCCTTAGAACATAGATTGTCAGGGCTGAGAGGGCCCTTAGAACACACAATGTCAGAGCTGGGAGGGGCCTCAGAGAACAGAGAATGTCAGAGCTGGAAAGGCCTTAGATTACAGAATATCAGAGCTGGGAAGGCCTTAGAACACAGAATGTCAGAGCTGGGAAGGCCTTAGAACACAGAATGTCAGAGCTGGGAAGGCCTTAGAACACAGAAGGTCAGAGCTGGGAGGGGCCTCAGAGAACACAGAATGTCAGAGCTAGAAAGGCCTTAAAACCAGAGCTGGGAGGGCCCTTAGAACACAGGATGTCAGAGCTGGAAAGGTCTTAGAACACAGAAGGTCAGAGCTGGGAGGGGCTTCAGAGAACACAGAATGTCAGAGCTGGGAGGGGCTTCAGAGAACACAGAATGTCAGAGCTAGGAAGGCCCTTAGAACACAGGTCAGCTGGGAGGGCCCTTAGAACACAGGATGTCAGAGTTAGGAGGGGCCTCAGAGAACACCTAATCCAACTACTTCATTTTATAAAGGAGGAATCAGAATTTTAGAGAGGTGCCCAAGGTCATAACATGGTAAAGCCAAGACTAGAATCAGGTCTTCCCATTCCCAGTTTTAGTGGGGTTTTTTGTGTTGTTTTTTTGCTACAACACATTGCAATAGGTAAACTCCCCAACTTCAGGGAATCTCTGGTTTGATGGGAGAGACAAAGTCCCAATATAATACAATAATACTTATTAAGCACCTACTTAGACATGAGTTCAAATCTTGCCTCGGACACTTATTAGCTGTGTGACTCTGGGCAAGTTACTGAGCCTTTTTCTGCCTCAGTTTTCTCTTTTGCAAAATGGGGTTAATAATCAGCATCTCCCTCTCAGGGTTGTTGTGAGGATCAAATGAGGTGATTTTTGTAAAGGTTTAGCACCATGCCTGGCAATAATAAGCGTTTATAATAATAAGTTCCTGAGAGGACTTAGATCAACCTTCATGGAGCTTACAGTCTAGTAGGGAGACGGCGCAATTACAAATAGCTTTAATACGCAATATGAAACTGTAACTACATGAGAGACGCGGAGTCTGCTCTGGGAGTAAGGAGCTGGCTCTGCCCTTTTGGGCTCATAGAAAAAGTCCGAGATACTTTGGATGACCAAGTCTAGCTGCCCCAGAGGAATGCAGGAGATGGAAAGACAAAATGAAACAGGGTGGGACCAAGGGTCTCATAGGAAGTCTGATGCAAATACCCGGGAGATAAGAAGGAGAGCTTCGAAGAGCTTGACCTGAGCTAACCTTGCTGAACATCCCGAGAAAGGTGAATTCCCACTGTTGCCTGAAAAGGCTCTTTGTGTCGAGGGTGGGGCAGTGGGATCTGATTGTAAAAGAGAAGGATGAATAAAAGGAAGGAAAGACCTAGAGTCCTATCAACTGAGGCGCTTGTAGAATCGGTCCATTGTACTTGGAGAGGAGGTAACCAGCAGCCTCTGGGTGGAGGGGACCTGAACAGCTGGAAGCAGGGAAGCCTTGTTGACGGGGAGGACCCCATAAGCTCCTGGGGAGAAATAATGGACAGCAGTGATTTTGGAATGATGGAGAATAAAGCTGGTGAAAGATTAATGAGATGTAAATACTGAGGGATGAAGAGGAATAAACTCTAGAGTTCCCTCCCGCCAAAGTCCTGTCTGGAATAGTACAGTAAGTAACAGGAACTGGGGTGGGAGCAGCTAGGTGGCCAAGTGGATAGAGCGCCTGCCCTGCAGTCAGGAGGACCTGAGTTCAAATCTGACCTCAGACATTGACACTATATTCTCTCTCTCTCTCTCTCTCTCTCTCTCTCTCTCTCTCTCTCTCTCTCACACACACACACACACATACATACAACAGGAACTGGACTGGTGCATAGTAGGGCCACCAGAGAGATCTTCATTGGCTCTAATTCAAATCCTTCTTAGATGGAATGAATTTGGTTTAAAAAATGTTTGAAAAGGCAAAGTGAATGAGAAAGGGAATTGGATTTGGAATCAGAGGAATAGGGTTCAAATCCCATCTCTGACACTTAATACCTATAAGACTGTGGCCAAATCACTAAAGCTCTTGGCCTCTGTTCCTAACCTGTGGATTTGATACTATTCAAATGCTCACTAAATTCAGGGTAGAAAGACAAAAATGAAAGAATACCTGCTCTCAGGCAGGGTAGAGTGCTGGGCCTGGAGTTAGGAAGACTCCTATCAAATCCTGTGGATTTGATACTATTCAAATGCTCACTAAATTCAGGGTAGAAAGACAAAAATGAAAGAATACCTGCTCTCAGGCAGGGTAGAGTGCTGGGCCTGGAGTTAGGAAGACTCATCTTCCTGAGTTCAAATCCAGCCTCAGACACTTCCTAGCTGTGTGACCCTGGGCAAGTCACTTCACCCTGTTTGCCTCAGTTTCCTCATCTGTAAAATGAGCTGGAGAAGGAAATGGTGAACCACTCCAGTATCTTTGCCAAGAAAACACCAAATGGGGTCAAGAAGAGTCAGATACAACTAAAAACAACTCAACAATAACAACAAGCTGCCCTCAAGGAGCTTATATTCTACTAGAAAAGGGATTAGACCAGATGACCTCCTTCCATCTCTAAATCTGTGATCTCTTGCTGGTAGCCTCTCCCCCAGGCTCACTAAGGCCAAGGGGAAGAATCCACTCATATGTCTAGCTCTCATGATCAAACCTGTTGTGTTCTTCTTCCTCCCTCCCCCATTCCCATGGGAAAGAGGCCTGGAAAAGCCAGGGAGAGAAGGGATGAAGACCCTGCAGGCATCCGTTCAAGGGGCACAAAACTCACTGGGCCAGAGGCTGGTCTTCAGATTCAGCATTCTGTCTCTTGCCTGGAATTACTCCCTTTTCATCTCTGCCTTTTAAAATCCCTTGTTTCCTTCAGAACTCAGCAAGAATGCCACCTTCTACATGAAGCCTTTCTGGATTTCCCCCAACTGCCCATGCCTTTCCCCTCAAAATTACTCTCTCTATATGTATATATACATATATATATATATATATATATATATATATATATATATACTTATACATACATACCCACACATAAATACCTATCCACATACCTACATATATGCATGCATACATATACATACATACATGTATCTTACATACATATACACACATGTATGTACACATATATACATAGATATAGATATAGATATGTATATATAACCAGAGGGTACCTGGGTTTTAAGTCCCTGGGCAAGTTACTTAACCAATCAATGATGTAGGAAATTCTCTAAGACTATAAATTGGATTGGTAGAGGGAGTTTCCTTATCCTGAAGTTCTCTATACCAATGAAATCACATGTCCAGTCTATCCCCTTATTTTCTACATGCTTATAATGCATGTGTCTCCCCTTGATAGAATATAAGCTCCATAAAGGCAGGCTATGTTTATTTCTGTCCCTATCTCCTTTGCACTTAGCACAGTGCTTGGCACATAGTAAGACCTTAATAAATGCTTACCGATTGACTTAGAGATGGTTGTTTAAAAACCGTCTAGTCCAAATCTTTCATTTTACAGAGGAAATAAGAGGAAATGACTCACCTGAGGTCACACAGCTAGTAGGAAGTAATGTTAAGGTATGGACTCAGATCCTCTGACTCTGAATTCCATACCCTTTCCTCTATCTAGGGGTGATTAACTTTTTTGCTTGTAGAGTCTGGTGAAGCTTATGGGGCCCTACAAAGAATAAAGTTTCAAAGCTCATAAATCAAATGCATAGATATGATTACAAAAGAAATCAATCACATTAAAATATAATTTTTTTTAATTACAGACTCCAGATTAAGAAGCCTTGCCTATACTGTACAAGTACATGGTCTTTTAACAAATAATTAATTTTTAGGCTCCTACAGTATAGTGTGACCATAAAAGTCCAGAAGAAAATCACAGAAACTCAGAGATGGAAAGAACCTGGAAGTGTCCCTTCTACAATATTCCTAACTATTGATTATCCAGAATCTACTTGAAGACCTTTAGTATGGAGAAAGCCTGTACCAGGGGTGTGGAACCTCTAGCCTCAAGGCCACATGTGGCCCTCTAGGTCCTCAAGAGTGGCACTTTGACTGAATCAGACTTCAGAGAACAAATCCCCTCAATAAAAGGATTTGTTCTGTAAGATGTGGACTCAGTCAAAAGGCCGCACCCGAGGACCTAGAAGGCCAAATAAGGCCTCGAGGCCTTATTTGGCCTCGAGGCCAGAGGTTCCCCATTCATGGCCTGTACCCCTGTACCTTCCCACATAATCCATTCTGTTTTCAGATAGCTATGATTGTTAGGAAATTTTCCTGACACAAAACCTAACTTTGCCTCTCTGAGATTTTCAGCCCTTCTTCCTCAGTTCTTCCCTCTGGTACAAGGCAGAATACATCTAATCCCTTTTCCACTAGTCCCGTGCTCAGAATAGCTTTTTATCCACTTTAAAGCCACATTGATCAGTGGTAGGAAACTAACAAAATGCCGGAGGCTTCTATTGTGTAGCAAGAAGGATCCTGGTTAACCCACAGTAAGGACTTCCTCACCATGGAGTACAACTCAAGGAAGTTTTGAAATAGACCCTGACAATCTGGGTTTGGGGCCAGGGTCAGAGGAGTCAAAAGGGAAAGGAAAGGGATGTGATGTGATAACCACTGGAGGGAGGTTAACTCCTTAGGAAGGATAAGGTCCTTGGAGCTCCCAAGACGATCACCATGGAAATGCACAGGCTGGCTGTTAAGCTGCCCTTTGGCTGTGGATGTTTTCTCTTTTGACCACTGAGCGTCTGGGTGTCTCCCCACATCCTCGACCACAAAATAAACACTTACACATGTAGAGAGCGGCGGAAACACAGTTTTTCAGCAGGAGATAGAGTGCCCTGGAGTTCCAGACAGAAATATGGCCAGTGCTCAATCGTCGGCCCCCAAGAAGATCTCTGTGGATGGAGAATCCCAGACGCCTGATCATCTTAATCTCTGGATCATTCTTGCTGGCTAATATTTAAATCATTCCTCACTGGCTTTGGAAGGCATTGTTTATAGATCCATCATTTTCCTCTCTAATCCTATCTAGCTCCTGCTGATGTTCAAAAGAATCTGCCTCCTTTGGACTCGCCCCTGATTGGCGTCAGGCAAAGGAAGCCAAAATTTATTAATAATAACAGGCAACGTGGATTATGGAGGTGGTATCGTGCAGAGGAGATCCTGAGTTCCAATATGGTCTCTACCACTTATCGTCTGGCCAAGTCACTACACCTCTGTGGCACTCAGTATCCATCCTCACCTATGAAACGCGGGTGGCCTTTGAGGTCCTTTGCAGCTCTGAATCTGTGAATCTGAATATGGACATCTTTTTAAGGTTTGCAAGACAGTTAACATATGCTATCTCATTTGACCCCCATGGGGGTAATTGATGCTATTATCCCCATTCTACAGATGAGAAAATCGAGACCGAAAGAGGTGACATGATTTGCTCAGAGTCACACACGCAGTAAATATCTGTGGCAGAATTTGAACGTGGGTCCTTCCAAGCTCCGAGTCCAGAATTCTATCTGCTCTGCCGAGCTACCTCTATAATAATAATAATCAAAGCTGGAATTTATAGTGCACTTCAAGGTTTGCAAAGCACGTTACAAATATCATCTCACTTGATCCTCACAAGGGAGGGAGGTGAGGAGGTATTATTTCTCCATTTTGCAGATGAGGGAACTGAGGAGGCTAAGGGGAGTTCAGAGATTTGCTCGGGGTCACCCAGCTAGTAAAGGTCTGAGGCAAGATTTGAACTCAGGTCTTACTGGCTCCAGTATTCTGCTATAATCATGGCTAGCTTTTATCGAGTGTTTTAAGGTTTATAAAGTGCTTTACAGGTGCTTTCACTTGACCTCTTAGAACAACCCTGTGATAGAGATAGTATTATTATCCCTATTTTACAGAAGAGGAAGCTGAGGATTGGGAAGAGGTGAAGTGATTTGCCCATGGCCACATGGTTGTCTGAGGCAAGATTTGAACCCAGGTCTTCTGGGTTCTGAGTCCAGTACTTTATGCGCTATCCAGGGGTGGGGAATCTGCTTATGCAATACTACCTCCTTACTCAAATTCAGACACCCCAGCTCTGAGACTCAATATCTATGGGACCCTGGAAAAATTACTTAATCTCTGGAAATCTACCTGCCTCCTAGAACTATTATTGAAAAAAAAATTAATAGACCTCAAATCTGTACAAAAATGTGTTCTTAGTTTTGCTGTTGATCATGGACCATTCATAGATTTAGATCTAGAAGCTATCTTGGAGATATTTCTTCAAACTCCCTTATTTTATAGATGAGGACACTAAGACACCAGGAGGTTAACTGAATTGACCAAGATCACACAAGCAATAAGTGGTGAAATAAAAGAGTTGACAAGTCAGCTTACCCTCTCTTGGGTACTTTCTTTTTTTTTTTTTTTGCCAAGGCAGCTAGATCGTGCCATAGTGCACAGAGCACTGGGCCTTGAGTCAGGAAGACCTGAATTCAAATCCAGGCTCAGTCACTTATTAGTTGTGAGACCCTGGGCAAGTCACTTAACCTCTGTTTGCCTCAGTTTCCTCAGCTGTAAAACAGGGATCATAATAACACCCACTTCTCAGGGATATGTGAGAATTAAATGAGATACTATTTATAGAGCATTTAGTATAGTGCCTGGCACATAGTAGGTGCTTAATAAATGCTTATTTCTCTCCTTCCTCCCCATTTTCCAACTCAGATCTTCTGCCTCCTAGTACAAGTCATTCTTGCCACTGGAAAGTCTGTACTTTCACTGTGCCTCATTGCTTTTCTTTTTAAGTCTATAATACGTTCAGCACATAATTTTCAAAGCTATCCTGCTTCTCTGTGCTTCCTTCTGGCCTTCTATTCTTTTCTATTTTTTTTTTTTTTGTTTTAGAAATCTATCCCTACTTCCCCTCTTCCTCCCAACTCCTACCTGCTGTTTGAAAAGAAAAGTAAGATTTGTGCAATAAGTATGCACAATCAAGCCAAACAAATTCCTATGCGGCCTGTGTCTAAAACTCACTATGCATCTGGAATCTGTCACCTCTTGTGCCAGTAAGGCAAAATGGGCTTAGTTTAACGGGTGCCCTCGAGGGAGTTTGGCTTTTGTTTACCGTGCAAGTACTTTCACCTGTCAAATGCTAAGCCCCAGGCCCAAAGCCCTATCAGGTGTGAAACCTGTAGGGATGTGGATTGATGACTTAAGAGGGGCCAACTCCAGAACCAATTGGTCTCTGGTCTCTGGTCTCTGGTCTCTGGTCCTTGAGGTGGGGCTTGAGAAAGCCAGAGGCTTGGCTGTGAGGAGAGGCGAGAAACTGAAGCTGAAAAAAGTTGAAACAGGAGACCCGTGTGTGGACCCAGGAGTTCGGGCGAGGACTTGAGGCCAGTGAATATGATTTATGCCATCTTATTTTTCTGTGGCCTCCTGGCTACTCTTGTGAGGCGGGCTTATTGGGCCTGGAGGCTTGTGATCACAATATTGGAATGGGGAGGTTGGTTCGCTAATTTGTTGCTCTGGGCCTTGAATAAATTTTTTGATGCCTTCTGCTTGGAGAATTCTATATACCTAACAATTTTGAACCATTCGGATATATACATGATCCTTTTTGAGATCATAAATTTGGCCTTCCTACTACACCTCTCCATCAGGAAGTGGGTAGTACGCATCATCTTCTGTCCTCTGAAATCACAGATGATCATCACATTGGTCAAAGAGTCTCTAAAACTCTCAAAAGTGTTTTCCTTTGTGTTGTGGTTATTGTATACATTGTTCTCCCGGTTCTGCTAACTTCACTCTGCATCTAAGTCTTCCTAGGTTTCACTGGAACCATCCCTTCTTATAGCATAAGAGTATTCTGTCGTTCTTATGCCATAATTTGGTCAGCCATGCCCCAACTGATGGGCACCCCCTTAGCTTCCATTTCCTTGTCACTACAAAAATAGCTGCAATACATATTTTTGTACTTTGGGGTTCTTTTTTCTCTTTCTTTGATCTCTTCAGGGTTTAAGAAAGAGGCCTGGGCATCTTGTAAAGATGCCAGCATTGCCTTTACACTTTCTTCCCTGAGCCTTTTTCTTCTTTTGAATTTTTTTCACTTATTAGTATTTTTCCAATTACATATGAAGGTAATTTTAAACATTCACTTTTATAAAATTTTCAGTTCCGAATTTTTTCCCCCCCCCTCCCCAAGACAGCAAGCAATCTGACATAGGCTATACGTGTACAATCATATTAAACATATTTCCACATTAGTCCTGTTGTGAAAGAAGAACCAGAACGAAAGGGAAAACCATGAGAAAGAACAAACACAGAAACAGAAAAGAAGTGAAAATAGTATGCTTCGCTTCGATCTACACCCAGACTCCATCGTTCTTTCTCTGGATACAGAAAGCATTCTCCATCATGAGTCTTTTGGAATTGCCTTGAGCCTTTTTCTCATGGGAATGGGGGGAAGAGGAGAGAAGAATGCGACAGAAGTCAGAATCAAACATGTAAGTTGGCTCTAGTGAACCCAAAGGAGAGACTCCTGGCAGAGATCATAGATTTCAATCTGGAAGGAGCTCAGAGATAGGGTCCGATGTTCCATTTTCTAGTAGAATATAAGCTCCTTGAGGCCAGGGACTGTCATTTTTGTCTTGGATCCCTGGTGTCTGGCTCATAGCTGGTGCTCGTTGAATTCAACCAAATCTATAGATCAGAAAACTTCACAGTTTGCCTAAGGTCATACTTGGTCCTAAATATCAGAACTGGGCTTTGAGCTCCATTTCCCTGATTCTAAATCCAGCTCCCTTTCTACTACCCCACAATGCTTGTCCTTTCACATTTTTAAAAAAACCCAAGGTCACTGCATCACAATTTGGTTCCTTTGCTTTCCAATGCTGAAGGTATGAAAACCTCTTCTTTTTTTCTCTCTGCTCTTGCCTTGACCTGTGACAGTCCTTTTCTTCTCTTTCTGTCCTTTCCTGATTTCACAAAGCAACCCTATATCTGTCACTCACAAGTCCCCTTTGTCACAGTGTCCTTGGCTGACTGAATTTGAATGGAAGCTGGAAGGTCCCTTTCAGCTCTACACCTATGACCCTATGTCACTCTGTCTATTGAACCTGTTTCTCCTTATGTAAAAGGAGGCTAACATCTTCATATGGGGTGTTGTGAGGAGAGAGCTTTGGCAAATCTTAGAGGTGGAACTACAGATATAGCGCTGGGCCTCAAGTCAGGAAGACAGTTCAAATCAAGTCTCAGACACTTACTGGCAGTATGACTTTAGGCACATTACTTAACTTGTCTGCCTCAGTTTCCTCAGCCATAATATAGGGATAATAACAGCACCCACTTTTCAGGGTTGTTGCGAGGCTCAAGTGAATTAATATTTGTAAAGTACCTGGCACATAATAGGTTCTTAATAAATACTTATTTCTTCCCTTAAAGACATAGAAATGAGAGCTTTCCCAGTGCCTGTCCCATTCATTGATCTCCCCACCCCCCCACCCCTCTCCCTGTCTCTTTTTGTCCTTCTTGACCTGGTTCACACTTCCTCCCTCTAGGTTCACAAAGTGCTTTCCTTTGGTAGGAAGTGAAGGTATTGTTACAGAGGAGAGAAAGGCAGATCAGACTGGATCTCTGATTTGCTCAGGGTTATGCAGCAAGTGCCAGTGTTGGGATTCAAGCCCAGGTCTCCTGATCCAAGGCCTGCTGTTCATTCTACTGCACCAAGTCTACACGATGTTCTATTTTGTTCCTTGTCTGTATACACAGGTTGTTGGACTGCCCAAGGGGTTATTAGAGAAAGCTCAGGTATTTATTTGTGAAGATGAGGTCAAAATCGCCCTACTGCACTTAGCCCTAGCACATTTAGCAGGTAAGAACACGTCAGGCTTTCACAAGATGTGAACAAAAACCTGAAAATCTCCTTAGGTGTGATAGAAAGTCCTTTTGGATTGGCTCAGGAATTTGGTCATGCCCTCCTAGGACTATATAAAAATTAGACCGCTCCATTGGAAGAGGTGATTGTGGACAGTGAGGCATGACAGGTTGTTCTAGCCAGGTCCATAAGGAGGACCCATTGGGGAGTGTAAAGAAGATCGCCTTGGCCTTAGCCTTAGCTTCAGCCTCCTCCTTATCTTCTCTTGGTCAGAGGAAGACCTATGGACTTTGAATGTTCAGAGGATTTTAGATTTCCCATCTTCTCACTGGTATCCTAGCAGTGTCCCTGGAACAGCTGACAGCTATGTCTGCATAGGGAGTCAAGAATATATTGAATGCAGATTTAAGGTTGCAAAAAGGGCTTACATTTTGAGGGAACCATTTTGGGGGTGAGGAAACCACTACACTATACCTACAGGAAATATTTGAGAACTCCAGCAAAAGGACTGTTAGGAATTATCTCTTTGCTACATTTGCTCTAAGCTTGAGTCCAGTTTATTTTGGACTCTGTATGTACTTGTGAGAGAATATGTCACAGACTTTGGGGGAGGTGCTTATGACACCTATTCTCATTATTCCACCTTGGTAAATACTTTAGTACAATCTAATCAAATATGGCTGACTAGTTGATATCATGACAGCAGCATACTGGTGGGGGCTCATGAGCATTAGAAAAGAAACCCACCCTGCCCCAACCCCACCCTCAACAACTCTTCAGGAATATCTCTACACTCTGAGGGAATAAGTGGCCAAGCTCTGGCCACCCTATCTGTCATGGTAAATGGGTATTGGAATAATAGTTCCAAGGCCTATATGTGACCTGAGTTTTCTGTGTAGAAGAACAGGACATTCTGTGAACTGTGTCTTTATCCTTAGCATAAGCTTGAATACTGTGGCTATGCTTAGATTCTTTTCATCCTTTTAAAAATTCTGTTTAGAGTTCTGTCTAGTTCAGATGGAGGGAAGAGAAGGGAATATGAATTTATTAAATGACTCCTATATACTAGGCACTGTGCTAAGAACTTCACAAAAATTATCTTATTTGATACCCACAACAACCCTGTGAGCTAGATGTTCTAATTATCCCCATTTTACAGTTGAAAAAACTGAGGCAAACAGAGATTAAATGACTTGCCCAGGGTGACACAGCTAGTAAGTATCTGAGGTTGGATTTGAACTCAGGTTTTCCTGACACCAGGTCCAGTGCTCTGTGCATCACCTAGCTGCCTCTGCGTTTCCCTGCTTTTATGGCCCTGTTCCCTATACTTTCATGCTCTGATAGTCTGTATTCTATATTCTGAGATTTCTTCCAGCTCTTGCTTTTAGTGTTCTAATACTCTATATTCTAAGATCCATCCAGCTCTGACATTCTATGTTGCAAGGCCCCTTACAGCTATGACATTCTGTCTTCTAAGATCCTCTTTTGTATTAAATTTCTATGTTCTATACAAGGCTTCTTCTAACTCTGATAGTCTTTGTTCTAAGGTCTCTTTCAGTTCTAGCATTCCGTGTCTTAAGGTCCCTCCAAGTTCTAACATTCTGAGTTCTGAGGCACCTTCCAGCTCTGATATTCTAGGTTTTAAAATTCCTTCCAGTTCCGACATTCTGTGTTTTTAGGTCTCTTCTAAAACTGACATTCTAGGTTCTAAAATTCCACTAATTTCCTCCAAAGTTTCTTCCCAGTTCTAACATTCTAGACAGCTGTGAGTTCTCAGCTGTTCTAGTTCTAGTTCTCAGCTCTGAGCTCTCACCTCCCTCCTTCCTGGATTGACTCTTTACATGTACCTCTCCAGGGGTCAATCTTCCAACCTCACAGAATTGTTGTGATCAAAGGAATCCAAGCTCTAAAGTACCAGATAAATAAATATTACTGTTCTCTCCCTCATATGGATACTTTCAGAGAAGGAGGGGGAACATTCCACCTAGAAGAAATCTTTTTTTTTTTTTTTACAGTTTTCAGAAGTCTTACTCCCTTCCACATCAGTTAGCTGTGTCCACAGCAGACACACCCTTGGCATGGTCCCTGGGGTCCGTCATCACCTCTGCCTCTCCTGGGTCCTTGGCAATGCTTGATTTTTGTTGGGGGTCGGGTAGCTCCCAATGCTTGGTTTTGGGTGGGGTGAGGTGCTGCCCATATCGGGGTCAGTCCCAATGCATCTCAAACCTCTGATTGGATAGGGGCAGAGGGTCTTTCTGTAAGAAGGTCCCTCCCATCATAGACCTAAAGCAGGAAAGGAGCTCAAAGGCCATCCAATCCACCCCCCTCATTTTAGGGCCTCACTCTGCTACCTGGAGGTAGGGAAGACAGCAGACCCAGAGGTGCCAGGCAGTCTGAGAGCTGGGTTCAGCACAGTAGCTGGATTCTGAGCCCTCAGGCTGGGTTCTCTTGCCAGCTCCTGAACACAGGCAGTCCATTCACAAACGAGTCAGGCCAACCTGTGAAGCCTGGACCACTCCTCCTCATTCAACTTCCCTGGTGTGAGGGAATGGAGTGGCAGCCAGGAGGCCTCCCAGAGTTAGGGGAAATTCTAGCCAAAATTTACTGGCTCCTGGTCTCCCTGCTTCCATGACCGACTGATGCTCATGAAGGGTTTATAGAATATTAGTTCCATAGGCTTTAGAGCTGGAAAGGACTTCAAAGACCCTCTGGTCCAACTCCCTCATTATACAAGGCCCAGAGAGGGGTTTTGGTCTGCTCAAGGTCACCCAAGTAGTAGGTAGCAAAGCCAGGATCTGCTTTCCAGAAAGCAAATTTCTCAACTCCTTGCTGATACATTTTATAATCCAGCCTTTTCCTGAACCTTATTTTCCTTTCCCAGAGACTCCTCCAGGCTTCTGGGGTCTCCAAGTGCATTATAGAAGGGAGGCAATTGTCCCTCTCCACTTGCCTAGGAAGTCATGGGAGATAGAGGGTTAACCAGTTAAGTCGGCTCCATAAAAAGTTTTCCCTGCTGGCGGGTAGTGAACCACAGGTAATTAAAAGCCTGTTTTCCAAAGCAAGAGCAGCTAGATTTATCCTCCCCCAGGAGCCCTGGGGCTCTCGTTAGTAAACACGCCTTTCTGGTGCTTCTTTGTGGAGGTGCCTTGAGCCCAGTGGGAGAGGGAGCTGGTGGGGAAACCCCCTCTGCTCTAGGAGAGGGAGAGTCACGTGGAAGAGACTGGATAGGGAGGGGGCAGAGGCAGGTAGGGCAAGGTGAAGAAGAAAGAGGCTGGGCAGTCTTGCGCTAGGGAATGCTTTCTGGTCCTCTATATTTGAAGCATTTGATGGACTGTCCTGGGGGTGAGGGCCTGTTTTCTTGGCGCCCCACAAGGCAGAGCTAAGAGCTATGGGTGTAGAAGCAAGTTGGTTTTGGAAAAACTTCCTAAGAATGGGAGCTATTTCAAAGTGGACTGTATTTTTTTGGGAGGTGATGGTCCCTCTCCCCTCCCCCTACTCTGCTGCACACCCCACCCCCCTACCCCGCCCCCATCCCAGCCAACACACACTTTGGAAGTCTTCTGAGCAGAGGCTAGGGATGCACGCTTATTGGAAAAGTCATTCAGTGGCTTCTTGCGCAGGTAGTGAATTGAGTCAATGGCTTCTGAAGTCCCTCTCAGGGCTGAAATTCTATGATACTGGTTGCTTAGCCTCATTACTATGTTTTGGCTCCACCCCAGAGCTTGTTCCCACCTTCTTGAACCCAGCCCTACCTCTTTGAGTTTTTCCCTTCTCCTCCTCCAACCAAAAGCTGGTTTCACAATGGTCTGGTTGTCAGGAGTTCACTGTTATATTACTTGACTCCTTTCTAGGCCCTGTCCCTTTTAGCTCACCTCTTTCCTCTGAATCTTCAGAGCCATTCTGGCATATGAGTGTTAGGAGGCTCATAGACCTTGGGCCTGGGCTACTCCACTCTGAGCTTACTGTGGCATTGTGCTGGGCAGTACTGGCACTTCCAACTCTCCCACCCTGAAGCTTTCTGACCACTTTGGGGCTTGCTCAGGAGAAATCTCCAGGCTTGAGGCCTCTGCACATACAATCTTGCAGACCAGACATGACTCATCTCTGGCACACTGATTCTCCTTTCATGGAAGGGTCCCCTATTCTATTGCCTGTGAGCTTTTGGCTGGCTTTTTGTTCAGTTCTGGGGTAGAAGAAGTCATTATAACTTCTCATTGGATTTCTTGATGATTATTCAGTCTGGTGCAAAAGTGAGAGTTTCACTGAAGTAGGTATATGGGAGATGACTGTTCTGTCACCTCTCCAGGAGGTCATCTTGGCAGGAAGACTGCTAGGACCAGTCAGCATGATAGGAATTGAAGGGAATTTTCTAGTCCCAAATCAGAAAGTAGACTGAAGTTTCAGCTAAGATACCACCTCTTTCTCCAACTCTGTTTATTGTTGCTCAAAGTACTGGCTGGAAGAGATAGTAGGAGACCCCAATGGGGGAAGAGGGGCTGCCTTGTTGAGTGAGTCTTTGCTTCCTTTCTGACCTCTCTTGGATCTTCAGCATTCTTTTTCCATAAGGGGAGGCTTCTAACCAATCTTTTTGCTAATGGGCCAAGTGACTAATCTTAGCTCTTCGTATCCAGTGCTTAGCACAGTGCGTTCCACATAAATGTCTATTGATTAATCGACTGACTTTTTGTTATTCAGACCGAAGCCTCAGTGAGTCATTTTTGGAACTTCTTTACCTTTACTTCTTGTAGAGAAGGTGGTATCTTAGCTGAAACTTAAGGAAGGCAGGGCATCCAGGAAGCTATCGGGTTGGAATATTGCTATCAGATGTATCAATGGGTTTTGCTTAACTATTTTCTCCTTCTTCTTCTTCTTGTTATTGAAGGTTCACTAAGGGAAGAGGGAGATAGCTTTAGAAATGGCCATGATAGAAAAAAAAAGGCACAAATAAAACTCTAAAAGTAAAACAGATATACAGTTCCCAGAATTGAACCCAGTACTCTAAATATAGTCAGACACAGATTGCAGCAAGACTCTCACCTCCTTACTTTTGGAAGATACAGTTTTCTTGATGCAGCTCAAGATCGCATGAACTTTTTTTGCTGATATTTCATACCAAGCCATATTGAGTATGTAGATGATTAAAAACCTCAGATGTTTTTCAAACTACTACCTAGCCATTCCTCCCTTTGTGTCCTCCTGAAGCCAAGTTTTTGAAACCAAGTATAAGACTTTACATTTACCCTTATTAAATTTCAAATTTGACCCAATAGTCTAGTTTATCAAGATTGCCCATTCTTCTTCTATTCAGCTGTGGGCCCAATTGATTTCCCATCTGCAAAGTCCATCCAAGGTGTACCTACTTAGAAATTATATCAATGAGTTGCCTTTTTAACTGTATGTCATAATCTAGGTAATATGCTTTTCAGCTACTTTGTTTTTCCTATGTAGATTGTTAGGCAAATCTCTAAATGACCATGAATTGCATTAATGAAGCCCAATAGTGTTCTCAGCTTTGATGCAGTCAGAACAATGTCATTCCGGAACAACAGTATTAAACTTGAACTCACGACCCTTAGGATAGAGAAAAACAAAAATTTAAGGACCATTTTTACTTAATTCATGTGTGCCTGATCTACAACAGGTTAAAAACGAAAAAGTGGGCATCCCTAACCTTTCAGGTCAACATCAAGAAAGTGGAGGAGGCAGGATAGTAGAGTAGAAAGAGTGTGGACCTTCAGAAGACCTGGATTTGAATTCTGACTCACCTTTTTCCTAGGTCATCTTGGGTAAGTCATTTAATGGCTGGGCCTCAGTTTCTTCACTGGAAAAAAATGTACAGAGTGGTTTCTCTTTCCCTGGAGGCCTCCAGGTAGAAGCTATAAAACCACCCACTGGAATGTAATGGAATACTATTGTTCATAATAAGAAATGATGAGCAGGTGGATTTCAGAAAAATCTGGAAAGACTTATATGAACTGATGCTGAATGAGGGGAACAGAACCAGGAGAACATTGTACACAGTTACAGCCACATTGTGCGATGACCAACTTTGATAGACTTAGCTCTTCTCAGCAATGCAATGATGTAAGATAATTCCAAAAGACTCGATGGAAAATGCTATCTACATCCAGAGAAAGAACTGTGGAGTCTGAATGCAGATCGAAGTGTACTATTTTCTCATTTTTTTTTTTGCTGTTTTTTCTTTCTTGTGGTTTTTCCTTTTGGTTCTGATTCTTCTCTACAACATGACTAATGTAGAAATATGTTGTACATGATTGTACATGTATAGCCTATATCAGATTGCATGCCATCTTGGGGAGGGGGGAGGTAAGGGAGAGGGAAAATTTAGAGCTCAAAATCTTATAAAAGTGAATGTTGAAAACTAAAAATAAATTAATTAATTTTTAAAAACCACCCACTGGCTATATTGTTGAAAACATCCTTGTTCAGGTAAGTGTTAGCCCTGATGATGTCAGCCTAAGTTCCCATCCAATTCTAGGATTCCGTGAAAGTGGGAATGATCATACTCTTGCTCCATGCTTCCCAGGTAACATGATATAGTGGACTAAGGGTTAGTCTTCTGCTTTCAGATGGCTCAAATGATCAGGAAAATTGTAGCAGGCCTAAATCTGCCTCTTTGAAACTTCTGTCCATTATTCCTGGTTCTGCCATTTAGGACCAAACGTAACTTATCTCATCCTTCTTCCTGTGCATAAACAATATCTACCGTGTCCTTTCTAACTCTGGGCATCTTTCAATGGTTTTGGTGGTGAACAGCTTGAAGGAAGGGTCTAGCCCAGGTGACATTCTTCCTGCCCTCCTGTACACAGAGGACTCTGGCTGATTTGTTTGATCCACAGCTCCTGCTGGGTAGATTAGTCAGCCAATGGAAGCCACTCTCTGATCTGCACTAAGCTTTTTATAGACTGTGGGAGCCAACCACCAACCACAGCTTTAATTAGATCCAGGGTGTAAGGACCGCTGTGAGATTCTGCCATCTCCCTCCCAATGACTTTATCTTGCCTCCGAGCAGGAGCTGTGGTGTGGCCTCAAGGGCGCTGCCCATGGAGACGGGATGTTCGAAGCTGACTCTCCCAACCCTGACTCTAACAGCTTCCTTACAACAGGAGACCAGAGCAAGTGGGAAGCGGGCCGACCTGTTAAGATCTCTAGATCATTATCCTTTCTATGGGCTGCGGCTCAGTGGCTAGAGAGCTAGCCTCAAGGGCAGAAAAACTTGCATTTATAAGATCATATATGTAGAACTGAGTATGGACCTCAGCAATCCTTTAGTCTGACCCCTTCATTTTGCAGATGAGGAAACTGAGGCCCAGAGTGGCTAAGTCACTTGCCTGTAGTTATACATGCAGTAACTGGTAGAACTGGGATTCCAACTCAAATACTTTGACTCTAAATCCAACCCTCTTTTCTCTATACTTCTGATACAGTAACTCTAGGCAAGTCCTTGATAATAATGATAATAACAGATGACTCCTCAGGGCCCCCAGGTAACTTCTAAAACTGTAAGTTGCAGGTCAACCATTGATATGCAGTGGTAGATCTTCTGGTAATGAAGTCACAGGCCTGACCTCAACCCTGCCAATGCCTGGTACAGTAGGTACTCAATAAATTCCAGATAAATGATTACTATAGGCTAGATGCTATATTAGTTGCTGGGTATATAAATACAATGAATTATACAATCCCTACTTGTAAAGAGTTTATATTTTATCTGGAGAGTCGTGTGTGTGTGTGTGTGTGTGTGTGTGTGTGTGTGTGTGTGTGTGTAAAGAGAGAGACAGAGGCAGAGAGAGGCAGAGGCGAGAGAGAAAGGAACACAGAGAAAGACAGAGAGAAGAGGGGAGGGGAAGGGGGAAGGAGGAAGAGGGAGAGGTAGAGAGGGAGGGAAAGAGGCAGAAAGAGGGGGAAGAGGAAGAGAGGAGGAAGAGGGAGGGAGGAAGGGGGAGAGAGAAAGAGAATAAATTTAAAGTGAAGAAATACAATGTTACTAACTAAAAGGTAGTTTGGCAGGAAGGGTGCTAGGTACCTGGAAGGAAACAGGAAAGGCTCCTTGTAGAAGGTGGTTTTAAATTGCACCTGGAATGAAGAGGGATCCTCCGAGGTGGAAGTGAGGAGGGTGTGCATCCAGCAATCGGGGCATGGGCCCGTGCAGAAACACATAGATAGGAGTTAATGGAGTGTTGTGTGTGAGGAAGAAAAAGAAGACACGGAGTGCAGGAGGGGGGAATGACATCCACCGGAAGTAGAAAGATAGGTTGGAATAAGGTTGTGGAGTGCTTTAGGAGCTAAAGAGAGGAATGTTTATATTTTATCCTAGAAGCAAATGGGAACCATTGGAGCTGATTGGGGAGCGGAGTGATATGGTCAAGTCTGTGCTTCTGGAAAATCATTTTGGCAGCTGTGTGAAGGGCGGATTATAGTGTGGAGAGACTTGAGGCAACAAAACCACACAGGAGGCTCTGGCAATAATCTAAGTGAGAGGTGGCAAGGGGCCAAACTAAGGGGGCAAGGGTGTGAGTACAAGGGAGCCAGACTTGGGGGGGGAGGGGCGGGACACAGATGTGAAAGATGTAGAGGTAGAAACGGCTACATTTGTCAACTGACTGGACATGTGGGGTGAAGGTGTAATGGATTGAGGATAATGCTAAAGTTATGAACCTGGGAGACTGGAGGAATGATGGTTCCTTTGCTAGAAATAAGGAATTTTGGAAGAAGAGTGAGTTTCAGGTGAATTCTCTTTTGGGCATGTCAGTTGAAGAAACTAGGGTTGTTTGGCCCTAAGGGAGCCAAAAGGGAGAAAATTAACACATTCTCCAAGTATTTAAATGCTCTCCTGTGTTAGGGGGGCAACTAGGTGGTACAGTGGATAGCATGGAGCACTGGGCCTGAAGTCAGGAACATTCTTCTTCCTGAGTTCAAATCCAGCCTCAAACACTTCCTTGCTGGGTGACCCTGGGCAAGTCACTTCACCCTGTTTGCCTCAGTTTTCTCATCTGTGAAATGAACTGGAGAAGGAAATAGCAAAACTACTCCACTATCTTTGCCAAGAAAACCCCAAATGTGATCATGAAGAGACAGACACAGCTGAAAACAACTGAACATGTGTTAGAAGGATCAAATGATCTTGGCCACAGAGGGCAGAACAAAGCATAATGAATGGAATTGTAGGGAGGCAAGATTTTGGTTCCATTTAAGCAAAAACTTTCTAACAATGAGTTAAAAGTAGAACTGTTCTCTTTAGGAGGTAACAGATTTTCTTTTTACTAAAGGTTTTTAAGAGGATGCTGAATGCTCACTTGTTAGGAATGTTATAGAAGGGATTTTGGTTCACATCTGGATTGGGCTAGATGCCTTCTGAGGTTCCCCCCACCCCAAGAAAAAAATGAGGTTCTGTGTTTTGATGGTGAGGGCAAAGGTTGAGTGCCTTTATTATCATGAGGCTTGCTGAGAAACTCCTCACCCTGTTGTAATGTTAAGCAGGGTGGGACATTTTTTTTTTTTTTACTGTTTTCTCTTTTGGAGCACTGAAGTAATCAAGTGCCTTTGATTAAGTCTTACTACATGCAAAGCCCCAGGCTCACACCCTTTTGCTGATTAAGTAAGAAGCCTTCAGGCCCTAAGAAGGATATATAAACTCAGACGTTAGCATTTTGTTTGGGGCTCACCCATTAGAAGAGTATTGGTGTGGAGACTCTGGTTGTTAAGACCGCCCCCCCTCCCTTGGAAAAACCCAGATGTTGGTGCTTCTCTGGTAACTATGTATTGCTATGGATAGAGTGGTTTGTGTTATTTGCTCTGTTTACATAATGTATGTTTGTAATTTCTGTTTATATTTGCTCTGAAGTTCAGGGTGCTGGCTTTCCCCCCCCAACTAAGTGAATGACATATGTATGTTTGATTAAAGTGAGATTGTAAACCCCTTAAAGTTGCCTTCCTTAGAAAAGCAGACCAAAGAACCTGTGTTGGCAGCCCCTCCTTTGTATTCTTTTTGCAGGTCTTACTGGGTCTTACACCCACCCCCACAGCAGCTCCTAGCAACATTGTTGTTACACCTGTATGGGCATCATGAGGGTAAGATGATTGCTGTGTAGCACGTAGAGCACCCTCTATGCCACATGGGCCCACAAAAAGCCGCCCCAGGTTCACAGTACTCTGTAGTTCAGCACCCATTCAGAACCACAGCTTGTGAGCTCCCAGTGGTTATTTCAACCAGCCAGCAAAAGGACAAATTAGTTCAAAACGAGAGACATTTAATCAAATGGCATAGCAAATAAAGTGAAAATACCACCCTATCCCCAACATACATATCATGAAACTCCTATGCTTTATCTCATTACCAGTGTGGAAGGGCACACACAGAGGGAAAAGAAATGGTCATTAAAAATGTATGAAAGTGAGTATACATGTGACTGGGGGAAACTTAAAGCCAGGGCAAATCATACCTCTGATGCCGCAGCACAGCCAATCCCCTCGAATGATACTATGCTTCTTTCCAACAAGTGAGTGTATCATCTTGACAGAACTTGTCACTTCCAATGGGCATCTGTGCTAGTTTCACAGTCAAGCTTCTCTCTGCTACTGTCTTCTCTGATTTAGTTCTTCAGGGTCATCTACTATGTTATCCATTCTCATCTATTAAGATACAGTAACTAGAATGCTTCTCCCTTTCGAAGGCTGATGAACAATTTGTTACACCATAGTTAAAGCTACAAGTCACCATGCCTAGCTAAAAAATGTTGACAAAAGTCAGAGTACTCCTAGGCTAAAATTAAGTCTATTCTTTTGCTCTAGTTTGGTGCTTGATTTGAAGTCTGTGGTCCCATACAGCCACAATATGTAGAGTGAGAAAAATCATGTTTCCATTTAACCTGAGGCGTGGATTTTGCTATTCCTCAAATTCATTTCAGAAACTCTGCAAAACAAAAAGAAAAAAAAAAACACACACCTAAAATCCCGAGATCCTCTTTGATGGGCATAAAAGTAAAGATGAGCAAGAACAAAAGCTAAAAAGCAAAAAAGGTACTTTACTAGTTGTGTGGTCTTGAGCAAGTCACTAAATGACCTTGGACCTTGCTATCCTCATCTGTAAAATTAAGAGGAACTTTGATAAAATAAGGTCATTGACTTCTGGCCTACATCACGGTCTATAGCAAAAGCCTTTGATTTTTGCCCTTTATGCAACGTGTACCAGTATGAAATAAACAGTCACAAAGGCTGAGAGAACGGATTTTATCTAGCACAAGTTATCTGAATTGTGAGCAGCTGAGTGGGTTTCTATTTCGAAAAGAGAGTGTTTAAGTGAATGAGGAAGCTGGGTAACTGAGTCTAGTCGCATCTCGGATGCAGGTTTGACAAGACACTCTGCTTCCTGGCCTTCGCTTTCTTCCTCTGTCAAACGGAGGTAATGATGCTTGCATTACCTAGCTAGGATCACAGGATTTCAAAACGAAAACGACTTTGGAGACCATTCTACTCCAACCTCTCATTTTTTCGAGAAGGAAAGGAGATAATTTATCCACATTTATCCACAACCGATCGGATATGAAGTAATAGGATCATGATTCAAATGTGCGTTTTATGAATCCCAATCGGGTGCCTTTTCCATTAGAGCAGGATTATCTCATTCAAAGCAAATCCTGAGGGTCGAGTTTTCCTTCAGACGAGAAGTATACATTTTCCTAGAAGAAACAAACAGAACTTCTGGGCTAGAAGTGCGGCGGAAGGTTACTGTAATAATTAACAATAATATCCTTTACCGGGACTCTAAATTGTAAGTCCCCGTCTAACCCCACCTCACTCCACCCCGCGTCTGAAAGGGTGGCTCTTTTATAGCCCGGCAGGGGGAGTAGCAGCACTGCATCTCAGCCTGGCCTAAAAGGCCTATGGGAGATGTAGGCGTAGAAAGCCTAGCACAGGAAAGCAAGGGGGAATAGCAATGCCCTCTGGGAATCGTGGTCCTGTCGCCGGAAGGAAAGCTCTCTGGAGATGGCGCGCGATGCCTTTTGGGAATTGTAGTATCTATCCGAGGGCCATCCGGGCTTCCTCCGCTTCCGCCGTCCTCACTCTCTCTTCTAGAAACCCTAACTCCCAGAGAGCAGCGGGGCGCGGGGCGGGGTCTCTGAGCTCGGCCCCCTGCTCCAGAGAGAAAGTGAGAGGTCCAAGTCTGAGGGGGCTCCGAGGCGGGGTGAGTATAACTTGTGGGGGTCCCCGGGCTCTGCACCCCTTCCTGGCCCCCTCCCACGACCCTCCTCCTTGAACCCGGGACACCGACCCTTGTCATGATCTCTTTCACTTACTGACCCCCTCAATGACCCTCGCAGCCCCCCTTACTGATACACCAACCCTTCAGGAACCGCCAGACTCCTCATAGCCCCTCTTACAGCCATACCCTAAACCCCTCAACGAGACCCCATGACTCTCCGAGCCTTCTTATATACCTAACCCCTTAATGACCCCCAATGACTCCTTACTGACCCCCCCAAACCTCCCAGTAGGACCTCATGACTCCTTATTGGCCCCTTTACTGATACCCCAGCCCTTCGGTGACCCCAGATTCCTCGTAGCCCCCTTCCTGACACTCCCGAACCCTTCAGTGACCCCTAAAGGCTCTTCATAACTCCCTTACTGACACCCCCAAACCTCTCAGTGAAACTCCTTAGAGCCCCCTTACTAACATCCCTCGAGCTTCTCAGTGGCCCCTAATGACTCTTTAAAGCCTCTCTCAAACCCCTCAGTGACCCTCACGACTCCTTATGTGTCTCCCATACCAGTCAGGAACTCCTTATGACTTCACATCGCCCCTCTCACAGTCCCTTTGCTAACCCATCTCACATCCCCAGGGTCCTCCCTCCAATGATTCCTCATAGTCCGCATTATAGCCCTCTTACTGATATCTCTCAAACTCCTCAGTGACCTCCCCCCAAAAAACTCAGCTTCCTCACAACCCTTTTAATGACCCCCTACAACTTCTCACGGGCCCCTATTACTTCTCATATGCCCTCCCTACTGCCCTATATCGACCCTCCTTAAGCTTCTCATTCATCCTCTCTAATGTCTCCTAACATTGGCCCCTTACATCCACACCTTCCTGACCCCGCTCAGATCCCTCATTGACCTGTTCCTGAGTCTTTTCTTCTGGCCTCCTCTCTGATTCCTTCAGTGACCCTCTACTGACCCCTTGAGTCCCTCATAGACATTACCTCCTACGCCGACAAGTACAGTTAGGTTGACAGAGTAAAAAAGAGTGTGAGATTGGAACCCTGGGAGAAAAGGCTGGAAATTTGGAGGGACTCCAATTCTGGAGACCTTTGAAGGACAGGATAAGGAATTTGAACTTTATCCTGTAGGCATTGGAGAGCCATAGAAGATATTTGAACGAAGGAATTATGCATTAGAAAGATGAATGTGCCAGTGTGGATGGATTGGTGATGAGGATGCTGGAAACAGAGAGCCTGGATAGGAGGATGTTGCAACCCAGGGGGAGAAGATGAGGGTCTGAAATTGGGTGGCCATTGTAGGGGTGATAAAGCACCAGGCTGAGAGAGATGTGGCCTTGGTTACTGATTACTCAGTCACTCAGAACCCATCCCATGGTTGGTATCTCCATTTATGTAAGATGAAGCTGTTTTCTCATTTCATTGCATCTGGCTTCTTCCAGGGCCTCAAAGAAGGCACCAGGGACTTCTTTCTTTTAAATTTCATTTTGAAAAG
This sequence comes from Phalanger gymnotis, assembly GCA_028646595.1. Taxonomy (NCBI): domain Eukaryota; kingdom Metazoa; phylum Chordata; class Mammalia; order Diprotodontia; family Phalangeridae; genus Phalanger; species Phalanger gymnotis. The sequence continues at coordinate 768,527,537 of CM053622.1, forward strand.
GAAATTGACATTGACCTTGACATTGACAAAAACTTTAGCCACTTTTGGTGGCTATAGTCTTTTGGTTTCTGCTCTTTATCAGCCCCACTGCCCAGTCCACCAGGGTCTCAAGAACAGATGGACAAATGTGTAATTGAGTCTAGGGCCTAATCCTTTTCTGAGCCACCCCCTTCTGTGGGTAAGGGCATTCCAGGTGGTGGGAGAGCTCTGAGTACAATAACCCCTGTGCCAAATAGATTGGTTGGAAAAGATTAAAGGAGCTTAGGGCTAGGGAACTGGGCCAGTGATCATTTAAAGGGGAAATAGCATCTTAAAGTATCAAGGGATAAGGAAAGAAAAAGAGATGCAAAGCCTTATTGACACAAACTTGTCAAGTATCTACTGTGCATAGTATCTACATGTGTCTTTCCTACCTATTAAGCTACAAGCTTCTCGAGAGAAAAGTTTGTAACTTTTATGTACTGATGGCTCATAGGATCATAGCTTTGAAACTGGAAGGAACCTTAAAGGCTATCTAGTCCAACCCTCTCATTTTACAAATGGGGAAACTGAGGCCTGGAGACATGAAGTGATTTACCAAAGTCACACAGGTTAGTAAGTGGTTGGGCTTGGATTTGAACTCTGGTCTTCTTATTTCAAATCCAGCTTCCCCCTCTACTCCATGCTGCCCTGCCTCCCTGTTTCCATACTTTCTCTCCTGGTGGTATCAAACTCAAATAGAAATGATGGTACATAAAGATCCCCAGGGGTGCTTATTAACTTAGAAAACTACATATTAACATTATCTATGTTCTATTGTATTTTTATTTGTTTTGTTAATTATTTCCCAATTACATTTTGATTTGGTTTGGGCTGCACTTGGGAGTGTTTGTGGCAGGCCGAGTATATGATATTTCTGCCCCAGAATACTGGGAAGATAAGATTTGAAAAATAGTCAGATGATGATGAATCTTGAATGCCAGGGCAAGGAGTCTGGATGTGATCTTGACTCCTAGAGGGAGCAAAAATAGTAACACTTTGTGTGTTAGGAAGATTAATCTGTTAGTTCCTGCAGGATGGAGTGGAGAAAACAGAAGGTGAGGAAGCAAAGAGTAAACATTATGAATGCAGATACAGTGTGAAAAAAGACTTCATTCTAAAGAGAGTAGCTGTGTAGAATAGTAGAATAGGCACTAGATTTGGAGGCAGGAGATCTGGGTTTGAATTCTAGCCCTTTCACTCTTAAGTTGTGAAGCCACAGACAAATCACTTCACTCTGAGCCTCAGTTTCCTCAACAGTGCAATGCTCAAAACTCTTCAGTGGCTCACAGTCACCTAAAGGATAAATTATTTGACCTTTTAATCTGGCTCCAACTTACCTTTCCAGCCTGCTCTTATATTACTCCCCTTCCAGAGCTTTCTATTCCAGCCAAGCTGGACTGTACTTACAGTCTGTTCCCCAAACTCAGCATTCCATCAACATTCTGTGTTTGCACAGGCTGTCCCCCATGCCTGGCTTCTTTTCCCTCCTTAGCTCTCTCTCAGAATTCTTCTCTTCCTTGAGGCAGGAGCCTTTGTTTAGGAGGCACCTCCTTCATGAAGCACTCTTTGTTAGTTCTGTCTACCCCTTATAATGATGTTGCATTGACTCATATCTATGTACCTGTTGTTTCCCCAGCAGAGTGGACCCTCCATGGGTTGAGGGACTCTTGCTTTTGTATCCCATCCATGCACCTTGGGTTAGTTACACATAAACATTTATTGAATCTCGTTAAATTGTATACTGCTTACATTATTTACCTCTGAGTATGATTGTGGGAAAAGTGTTTCGGGAACTTTTAAGCAGTATAAAAATAGGAATTGTTACTTCCCTCATAGATCCAGTAAAAGAATATAATAACGACTCACATTTTTATAGTGCTCGAAAAGCACTTTGATCACAACTGCTCTGTTAGGTAAGTGGTATAAATATTATCTCCATTTTACAGATGAGGAAACCAAGGCTCTGAGGGATAAGTGGCTGGCCCTAATCCCACAGCTGAGGCAGAATCGATAGCTCCCATTTGCAAAGCATTTCACACATTATCTCACTTAATCCTTGCAATTACTCTGGGAGGTAGTGCTCTTGTTAGCCCCATTTGACGGAGAAGGAAACTGAGACTCTGGGGAGTTAAGGGATTTGATGATGCCACACAGCTATAGAGTGTCTGATGGTGGAATGTGAACTTAGGTCTTCTGACTTCAGGTTCACCTCTCTACTTCAGAAATGACATGCAAACTATAAGCAGTCAATCAGTAAGCAATTATTAAACACCTGCTGTGTGCTAGGCATTGTAGATTCAAAGAAAGGCCACAAACATGGTCCCTGCCCTCAAGGAGCTCTCATCTAATATAGAAGGCAGTCTCAGAGGGAAGATGCTAGCATTGGAGGAGGGAATCAGCAAAGACTTCTTCCAGAAGCAGATGGAGTCTTCAGGGATGCCAGGAGGCAGCAGTCAAGAGATAGCACATCCAGGGTATGGGGGACAGTCAGAGAAAAGGAGAAGACATGTCGGGGATAAGGAGTAGCAAGCTGGCCAGTGTGGCTGAATCAGAGTTGAAGATGTGAAAGTAAGAAGACTGGAAAGTTAGGAAGTAGTCTTGCTGTAAAGGGCTTTAAAAGCCAAACAGGATTTTCTATTTGATCAGGGACTGTCTTTTGCCTTTCCTTGTATCCCCTGCACTTAGCATGCTGCCTGGCACCTAGGAGGCACTTAATAAATGCTTATTGACCGACTGATCCTGGAGACACAGTAATAGGGGACCAATGGAGTTTATGGAGGATGAGGTTAGTCCTGTGCTTTAGGAAGGGCACTTTGCCAGCTGAGTGGAAAATGGACTAGCTTGGGGAGAGACTTGAGGGAGGGAGACCAGCGAGCAGGCTATTGTAGTAGACCAGGCCAGAGGCACTGAGGGCCTGTACAAGGGTTCTGGCCGTGTCAGAGGAGACAAAGTGGGCCTTTACAAGAGATGTTATGGGGGTAGAAATGCAGTTTGTTACATAGGCATATCTCTTCCTTCCACCTTAGCTATGAATACTTCTGTCCTCTTGTTTGCAAATTGGCAAGAGAGGGAAGAAAAGAAAGCTTGGCATCACAACATATGAATAGCGTCTCATCTATACCTAAAGTATAGTTATATATACGGTTAGAACTGGCCTGGTGCTCTGTAAGGGCTCAAAAGGTCAGGGTCATGGGTCCACTTGCTCTATGGACTCAATAGCTATGTTTGCTTCTGCCCCACCCTCACTGGGGCCAGGCATCCAGCTGAATCAGCACAATACACCAGCCTGCATGTTGCCTGACAGTGAGTAGGTATCGGTCTCTTCCTGTATGTGGGGAGGGGTTTTTTGTTTTATTTTGTTTTTAATCCTAGCATGGGACCACTTTGATGAAGTTCAGTCTGCTTCAGCCTGGGCTAAAACAAACAACCTCCCAAATGTTCACTTTCCTGAAGCCAGTGGAAAGGACCTTTTGGCCTATCCATGAGTGTGCTCTTTCTATTAGCAGAGATGATTGAGAGTTGACAGTTTTTCACATAAGCCCTACTGTGTCTGTGAGAAAAGAACAGAGTTTATCAGCTCTAGAAAAAATAGAACTGGGGAGAGGGTGTAGTTAAACTTGAACCCTGAGCTTTTCAGTCTGTGGTTTGGATCTATGTAAATGAAATGCATATTTTGAATTCAATTCAAGAAACATTTATTGAGATCTTACTATGTGTAAGGCACCATGATGGGACTGCAAAGACACCAGTTTAGCAGCCCTCATAGAACTGAATGGTTTCCTGAGGGGATACAACATACAAACAAATAAATATAATGCAAGGCAAACTGAGGGAGGCAGCCCTTAAGGCCCAGATGGGGAGGGGAATGCATTCCTGGAGATAGGGGATGGCTTGTGAGAATGTTTGGAGGCTGGAAATGGTGAATACAATTTGGGAAACAGCTAGTATTCCAGTTTGGCCAAAACATTGAGTTTTTGAAGGGAAGTAATGTGAAATAAAGCTGGAGAAGCAGGGAGGAACCAGATTGTGAAAGATCTTAAACACAAAGTTAAGTAGTTTTCATCTTCTCCTAGAGGCAATGGGGAGCCACAGAGGGTTTTGAGCTTGGGAGTAACCCTATCTTTGCCTTATGGATTATTTTGGGAGAGGTGTGGTGATTAATTAGAGAGACTGGAAGCAGGGAGACCAGTTAGAGGCTATTGCACTGTTTCAAGTGAGAAGTGCTCAGGGATTGAACTAGTGCAGTGGCTGTGCTGTAGAGACAGGGGAAAAGCTCCAAGAGATAGGAGGTTGGAATTAATAAGCCTGGCTCCTCTTACGGACTCACCGTGTGCTAATTTATGTTGCATTTAGTCTGCATACATGTCTGAGCAAAGAGATTCAAAGACTCTGTGCACACCCAGACTGCCCACCTTTTCCTCCTTCTCTTCTGCCAGAGCAGGCCTCTTTCTTTGCTCTCCTTGGCAGTGGTTCCTGGGCTGAGTTTAGGAACCCGAGTAAACAAACCCAGGAAGAACTGAGCATTCTTGAGATGGAACAGGTAGGAATTCTGTAGATGAAGACAAAATGGGAGAATCTTCTAGGGGTCTCTCATTAATGCACCAGGTCCTGATGGACCCACGATGAATCCCTAGGTTTGGAGGCCAGTAGAACACCTGCCTAGAGTTCCCAGGCTTCGCCCTGATCTCCAGACAAACTTCCCCCTGGGTGCCGTCCTTTGGCATTTCTTCTTGGTGTCCTCTCTCCAGCTTTGCTGCTGCCTTGTAGCTGATCCCCTGAGGGCCAGGCTTTCTACTTTCCAGGGTGACAAGAAGCTACTTTAAGAACCTCACTCTAGGGGGGCAGAGCCAAGATGGCAGCTGGAAAGGAGGGACTAGTGTGAGCTCCCCACCAAGTCCCTCCAAAAACCTATAAAAAATGGCTCTGAACCAATTCTAGAACTGCAGAATCCACAAAATAGCAGAGGGAAGCAGGGCTCTAGCCCAGGACAGCCTGGATGGTCTCTGGGTAAGGTCTATCCCAAGCTGGGAGGGGAGGGGAACAGAGCTGAGCCCAGTGTGGGACGGAACAGACCAGGAGCCAGGTGGCGCGTGCCCTAGAGCCCTGAATCAGTGAACTGTGGCAGTTACCAGACTTCTCAACCCACAAACACCAAGGACAACAGAGAAGGTTAGTGAGAAAAGCTTCTGGGGACAGGGAGTTTGCGGTTCGGCCACCAACCCCTGGGGCAGCAGAGGTGGGGCAGCTACAGAACTACAGCTGCAGTTGCTTCTGGCCCCAGGCCCACCTGGTGGGAGGAATTAAGTGGTGGATCAGAGCAGGAGTGAAGAGCCTGCTGAAGATCTAAGTCCAGTCCAGGTTGGAGGTTCTTGGGGAAGGAGGAGTGCTGGTGTGGCAGAGCTGGCGCATCCCCCCCCAGGCTTGGAACATAGAACTCTTTAGTCTACAAGCAGTCATACCCCGCTGAAAAACTCAAGGGTCAAGTG
>CM053622.1:768533543-768624161 GCA_028646595.1 Phalanger gymnotis
GTGGGGGGGAGGGTAGAAATGGGGAGAAAATTTATAATTCAAACTCCTGTGAAAATCAATGCTGAAAACTAAATATATTAAATAATAAAAAAAATTAATAAAAAAAAGAACCTCACTCTACTAGTGTGCTAATTCAGTGCAGTAGACATTTATTAAATGACTACCATGGACCCTGAGTTTGGGGCTAGACAGACAAAGATGAAAAAAATGTCACAGTCCCTGACCTCGGGAAGCTTCTAATCTAATGGGTGTGAGGGAGGAATATAGCATGGGCACAATGAGTATGATGCAAGTGAGAATGAGATAAATTCTCAGGAGAAATCTAGCCTGAGAAATTTGAAGGGGCGGGGGGAATCACTTTCCTCTTGAGGAGAGGAGATAGGTAAGGCTTCATGAAGGGGATGGCACCTGAGATGGCACTGATAGAAGGAACGGACTTTTACAGATGGAAGGGAGGTCTGTGCATTTCAAGCATGGAAGAAAATTATGAGTAAAGACACAAAGAAGGAAGAAGACAGGATGAAAATGGGAGAGGAGAATAGTACAGTTTGGAGAGGACAGAATTCATGAAGGGGAGTAGTGTGAGGTAAAGCTGAATGGTCCCTTGGACCCTGTTTGTGGAGGGCCTGGAATGCCAGAACCAGGAGCTTAGATTAGATTCAGCAAGCAATAGGGAGCCACCATAAGTTTTTGAGTAGAAAAGGGGCATGCCTAAGAGATACATATATATTAGCAAAATTGTTTCCATGGTGATATGCAGATGGTTTGAAGTGTAGAGAGATCTAAAGGCAAGAAGAGAAGTTGTGATATTATTATGATAGGCTAGGTAGAAAAAAAGGCCAAAAAATGGGAAATGACTCATTTATGTAGTGTGTTAAGGTTTACAGAGTTTTTCCACTTGATCTTGAGAGACAGACAGTGTTGATATTATCATCTCTGTTTTAGAAATGAGGAAATGCAGGTTTAGATAGGTAATGTGATTTGGCCAAGGTATTAAGACTAGAAACCATCCAAGCTGGCATCTGAGCCCGGATCTCTTGACTCCATTGTTTCCTTACATCTTTACCACCGCATGATGCCACCTAGCAGGTGCATGACGTCTCAGGCATGCCCATGGGCAGTGAGCAGACCAGTATGAACTCTGGTAAGAGAGAGAGAGAAGGCTGGAAAAGCAGGCTGTGCCCACAAGGGAGAGAACTTTAGGTGCCAGGCGAAGGATTCTGCAAGAATTCTAGGCTAAGTGGACAGTTCAGAAGCAGTAGCTTCCCATTCAGACTTTGCCTTTCTTTACTTGGCTTTTTTATCCGCTTCTGTACCTTTTGTCTCAGCCAGAAGACCTCAGTTCCAGGTTGGATTCTGCCACTCATCAGAATGGACAAGTCTTCCCTGTGGGCCCACTTTCTCTTTTGTAAGATGAGGAGGTTGGATCAGTTGTCCTTGAGCCCCTTCCTAGCTCGAACATGCTATGTTCTAAGCCCCTCCCAGAACTAATGTTCTCAGTTCTAAGCTCTCTTCCAGCTCTAGCATTCTATGATTCTTATCTACCCTCTTCTTCTCTGTGCCCTATTTACTTACTTTTCAAGGCCCAGCCAACGCCCCCACTCTTCTGTGAAACCATTCCTGACTGCACAGTGATCTTTTCTACTCTGCTATGCTTATGGTTAAGCCTGTAGTTTAACACTTACTGGGCCTGGAATTGTTTCACACGTGTCAGTTTTATTCTCAGATGGATTATAAACTTCTTAAGAGTGGGGAAGACATTTCACACGTGTTTCTGAGGTTCGCAGCCTCAGAATCACCTTTGAGTCTTTCCTTTCCCTCACTCCTCGTATCCAGTCAGGTACTAAGTCTTGTAGAATCTACTTCCTTAACCTCTCCTGCATCCCTCCCCATCTCCCTGCTCAGCGCAGCCCTCATCCCCTCCTGCCTATACTATTTTAATAGGCTCCCGATTGTTCTTCCCTCTCCAATATGTCTTCCATTCAGCTGCCAAATGAAGATTACTAAAGTACAAATCTGACCACGTCACTCTGACCCTCATTTTCTTGGTGGAGCTGGTGGCCGCTTTTATAGAGAGATTATATTTACATATGCTATTTTATATGCATGTATGTGCATATATGCATATTTATGTGTGCTGTATGCACATTTCTATATGCTATTATAAGAGATTAAGAGCAGCTTTAAGATGTATGATGAGGCTTCCTTGAAGCAGGACTGATACAGCCATTCACAGAGGTGAGCCAGGGGCTACCACCCAGAGAACTTTACAGTGCTGTGGTGTCCAGAGTGCCACAGACTGGGAAACCACTGCCTACTATGCAGAGAAAGACAGCTTCCCCTAGAGCGGCTGCAAGTTTCACAGCTGTTCTTGGGCTGATAGGAAGGATCTAAAGAAGCAGAATCAAGAGGGCCATTTTGTAAAGAGTAACAAGTGTCAGCCAGTCAGAAATGGGCATTGTAGCAGGCATTTCCTTTGGGGTTCCTTGTTTATAGCTCATTGATATATTTCTGGCCTCCTGCCTCTCTCAGTCCATCACAAATAACTAATCTGAAATCATGTAAGCTGGTGGTTGACAGGTCTGTACCCCTCTGACCAAGCTTTAGGACATTATTCTCAGCTCCTTTTCTTGGAAAACACTCCAGAGCCTTCAATATGCAAAGTGCTGAAAAGTTCTATGAACAGCGTGATCCAATCAAGACCTGGCAGTTCCAAAACATCCACTGCTGCCTCTCCCAGCTCAGCCTTTCACGGATGGTGGGACGTTAAAAGTCCTGTTGAACTAACACATGAGGGGAGAGTTAGCATGCATTGTGGGTAGCAGCTGCCTGCCTTCTGCTCTATGGCTGTGTGGCTCTTTCCCAAAGGCAGGGCTCTGTGATCCTTTTGTCCCTTGGTATGACCTGACCTCGGGATCTTTTGAATCTATAGCCCTCTTTCCCTTCAGTACCATTGGGTCTTCTGCTGCTTGAGAAAGTGAGCCCTGTGCCCATCAATGGCTCTTCTGTTTGACTGTATGATCCACGGCAAGCAGCTGCTGGGCACAGAGCTTACACAGGAAGCTCAAGAAGCTTCAGTGGCTCCCTCTTACCCCTGGGATAAAATGCAGACTCCTCTGTTTGGTATTTAGTCTTTCAGAGTTTGATTCCATGCAACTTTTCCAGGCTGATTGCACGACTGCATCATGATCTTTATGTTCCGAGAAAACTGGCCTGTTTGTTCTTACCCATGTTCAACATTTCATCTCCCACCTCCATGTGTTTGCAAGTCTGTTCCCCATACCCAGAGCATCCTCCAACTCAAGTGCCTACTCCCCAGGAGGCGTATCCAGATCCCTCTGGCTGGTGGTTGCCCTGCCCCGCCCTCTTCCTTTGCATTTCCTTTGTATAGCTCTGTTTTATATACTTGCATGTGTTTTCCTCCAGTAGTTTTTAAGCTCCTTGAGGGAACTGACCTCTTCATTTTGGCATCCTCAGAACCTGGGACAGGTTCCTCCCAGAAAGCCAGGGTCTACAACTGGGATTTCGTTAATGTCATCAACTCTCAGATGAGAAAACTCCCTGAACTAATGCCAGTGACTCTGCTACCTTCTCAGCAGTTTTATCATCTTAGAGAGTTGCCCACAATACTGAACAGCTGATTTGCCCAGTCACACAGCCGGTATTTGTCAGAGGTAAGGACTTGAACCCAGATCTTCTTGACTCCAAAACTGGCTTTTTCTCTGCTAAACCATGTTGCCTTTCACCTGGCACATCGTAGATGCTTAATAAACTTGTTAAGTGTGAAATTTAATGAAAAGATAAACTGAGGCAATTCTCCAAGCAAGATAAGTTTATTAATAAGGTGCCAAACCTATTAATAAAAGATGGGTCAATGGCACTGCCTCTGGCCAGATGCCCAGAATTGAAGGTATAACTCATTTTTATGAGCATAGAACCAAAAACAGAACAGAAATCATATCATTGGTCATGGGATTGACAACATCATGGGACTGAAGAATCGTGATTGATTACATCAGAAAAAGTTGGCACAGGCCACACACGGGGTAAAGACTGCCTCTATCTCTATCTTATGTGATGAACGGGTCCTAGTGCATCCTGAGGTCATTGATCAGGACCCAGATATGTAGACTTACTGGCCCCTGGGGGATTAGACAGGACCACCTTTTTAATTGCTAAAGATGAGACAAGGTCAGTTAGTCCAGCTTCTCGAGGATAACACACAGACCTTGCAGGAAATGCCGAGATAATGTTTTATGATGGTATTGAGAACAGTTTTTTCTCAAACTAACAGCGATTGTGGGAAAGTTTAAGTCTTTGGTGTCTTACTTCAGAGACTGAACCTGTGAACTCAAGGACTTCTTCACTCAGAGACAGAGAAGAGGTTAAGGTTCATTACACAGAATACAGAATAAAACCACTTGGAGGAAAATCAAATATAAAATGCTCGAGCAATGTCTGATTTTGACAATGACTTCATGGCACCTGAATGGTGCAGTGGGTAGAGTGCTGGGCCGAAAGTCAGGAACACCTGAGTGCGAATCCAGCCTCAGACATTTACTAACTGTGTGACCCACTGTATGCCTCATTTCCCTCAGCTGTAAGATGATGGTAGTAATGGCTCCTACTTCCCAGGGTAGTTGTGAAGATTAAAGGGGGTAATTTGTGTACAGCACTTTTCAAACCTTAAAACACTATATAAGTTCTAGCTGTTATCATCATCATGCTGGACAAGCATATGGTGGGTACTTGATACGTATGGTATGGTGTAGTGAAAAGTTATCATTTTAAGGGCTACAGAGGGTTTCCAGGCCCTTTCTCAGTGGCTCTTGTCTCAGCTGTCCTGACTGAACTAGCATTGCCTAAGACTCAGAATCTGATTAGTGGATGGTAGGTATGATCAACAGGAAACACATTGAGGAAGCCAGTGGTAGGCTGTTCGCTGTACTCCTCTCTGTTCTTCTTCCCCAGACATCAGGCTTAGCTGCCTGAGTTGTCTTCCTAGGTTTGCCCAACCATCAAACACCATGGGAGTCGGCCCTTCCCTGGGGCTTCCGCCTGTAACTGGCCCCCATCTTGTAGGCTGTGGAGATGTGATGGAAGGCGAGACTCGCCAGGTATGCTGTGTTACCTCAGTTCTACTTCTCACTCTTCTTCTGGCTGCTGAGAATCCTCTATTTCTCCATTTCTCCCAACATTTCACGTGATGGCAATTTACGTCTAGTTCCCAAATAGGGAAACTGAGTTTATTCTGGTGACAGAGCCCTGAGGATAAGTCGTCTTAGATTCTTCCCCTTTCCCATTAGAAGCATCTTTAGAGAGGGCTAATGGTTGGTTCCCTTGAATAGGCTAGGCTGTGGGAAAGACTTGGAAAGGCCTCTAGAGGTCAGGCACCAGGGACCTCTTTCAGATCCATTAACCCTTGATGGGGGGGGGGGAGGCTGCAGTTTGCAACAGATGCTCCAATGACAAAGTTCTCTGATCTCATCTTTAGCTGCTTCTAAAAATGGGAGAACAGATGGATCATGGGTTAGAATGCATAGTGCATCTGTCTGAGTCTTAGAAGTCAGGTTGGCCCCTCTGAGGTCATTATTGATACATTCTGGCTCCCCATTTCTCCACAGGGGAAGAAATTCTTCCCCTCCTCTCTCAGTACAATCCCCTCCACCATACTGTCCTCTATCCTCTCCTCTCTCTCTGCTTCTAGCTTCTTCTTCTTGCTTTATTCTTCTTTTTTCTATCTCTATATTATTTCCCATTCTTTCTCTCTGTCATTCTGATTTCTCCCTTACCGTGGACACTCAATTCCTGTGGTCTCTGCTACCTCTTGCTATGTAGGGTAAAGTTGTTGTTTCCTTCTTGTGACCAACCAGCAAAAGCCATCCTAGTAATCTGTTAGTCCAGCCTCCCGGAGCACTGGGTTCCATTCTTCAGATTGCGGGGACTCAGGCTGTCATGGGGCAGGGAAGGTGCCTGTCCTAAGCAGCCATTGCCTTCTTATCTCCAACAGGGGAGCTTCTTCCGCCTCTTCTACCCCTGCCAAGAAACCGAGGGGGAGGTTGAGCAACCCCTGTGGATCCCCCGATATGAATACTGCGTTGGCCTGGCTGACTTTCTGAACATCAATAAGCGCTGGGGGGGAATGCTGGTGAATGTAGCCATGGGTAAGGGTAGGACTGAACTGCCTCTCCTTCCCCCTTCTCTGCTGCCCAAGAAGTCCCTAAACAGGCACGGTAACTATAAACCAAGGTTGGATTGGATTGTTCCAGTGGGCATTGTTCAAAGAATGGCCTTGTACCCACTGCTTTTTGCGGTGGGTGGGCTGCAAGGTAGCCTCCATGTTCTGCTCCCCTGTTTTCCCCTCCTGGGTGACATGATCTGTCCCTAGAAATGCTAATAACCCGGGTCTTTTCTCAGCCCCCATCCTCTCCCTTCACCATACTCAATTCTGCCTTTCTGGACCAGTCTTCTTCTTGTACTGTTCCCACCCTCCCCAAGAAACTGGGGGGATAGTCATGATATACGTGATAAGCATCACTGCCTGTTGGGGTCAGGGAGGGCAGTTACTCCCACCCTTATTCTTGTGGCCCCTGAAGCTGCCAACTCTGGTGTAACGGGGACTTCCATTGGCTGTGTTTCTTCTAGGATCCTGCCGCCTACCCATCAGCTGGAATGGCCGCTTTAAACCACAGGACTCTGGCTACCCACTGATCATCTTCTCCCATGGCTTGGGAGCCTTCAGGTAAGAGCCCCTCTCTGCTTCTCCCATCTCTTGCTCAGTGAAAGCTATTAGACATTAACCCAGGAGGGCCACACTGCCAGAGGGCAGCAGCCAAGCAGAGAACTAGGAGTTTCTTTCCCTTTGCTCTCCTGTCTGTATTGGCTCACATTCCTATCATTGTCTGTACTTTACAGGGCACTTGGCTCGTAACCTTGTAAGGCAGGCGCCATGGTGCAAATATCATTATTCCCATTTTGTAGATGAGGAGAATGAAGCCCAGAGAGGTTTTGACTTGCCCATGATTGTGCAGCTGGCGAGTAGCACAGAGACTCCAACTCCTGTCTCTTGACTGCACATGCAGTGCCCCCAGGCAACTGTTATACCAAAATTCCCCTTCCATTTGAGATCCTTCTCCATGAAGCCTTTCTGGAGTGACCCAACCCCTTTCCCTACCTCAAATAACTTCTCCTCTAATGCACCAACATTCACTGAGATATACAGAAGATTTACCTCTAAGGATGTAAGATGGTAGATAGAAATCTAAGATATACTTGTCAGGCTGTATGGTGCCCTTTGTTTTCTTGGGGGAAAATACCCAAAGATTGCCCTCAGTTTGAAAAGCCAGTCATGACTCCTAATAAGATTCTTAAACTCTAACTGCCAAATCTTGGTCTCGTGTTTCTCTGAATCTTGTGAATTTTCTCCCTCCATTTTTGTCATTAACAGACACCGATCTCGTGCTAATCTGTGCTAATCCCTTAGTATTTCATCATTATGGGCACTTCTTCCTCTGATGTAGGCCAAGCCCTGCTTCACTTTTATTGATAAGTCTTCATGAGTTTCTGTGGTCATAAACTTCATCTCCAGCCTTCAAGGGATGAATTGGGCAAACACACTGTAGATCTCTATGAAGCCCTTCCAGCTTGGTAGGACCTGCCAGGGCTTGCACACCGTGGGTGTAGATTTTGAAAGACCAGAGGGCACTCTGTGCCACAATAAGACATTGGAAGACAACTTTGATGGAGGACCTTTAGGTGGCCAGCTTCTTAAAAAGAAGGATCATATTTTCTTCCTGATAGTCATTCAATTCATTCAGTAAATATGTATTAGGTGCCTAGCGTTTACAAGACACTGTCCACCATAGTGAGAGGGATTCAAGCTTGAGTAAAGCAGCCTCCCCACTCAGGGAGCTCCAGTCTAATAGGGGAATTGAGAAATGTGCGTTGGGGAGTCCAGTTCTAGGTGGTAAGGGACATAACTGTTGTCTTATTGTGGGTGATGCAAGTGCAGGAGTAAGATGAGCCAGGATCTTTTGGGAAGGCTTCCTTCAGCAGAGAGCATTTGAGCTGGCCCTTGACCAGATGGAGAGGTGGAACTAGAACCCCAGGGCCTTTCAGACAGGTGTGATTGCATAAGGAGCCAGGGCCTCGGGGCTAGAAAGTGCCCAGTGTTTTCATGGGATGGTGATTAGCCAGGTTTGCCCAAAGCAGAAGGTTTTTGTGGGAAAAATAGGACCGTGAGGCTGGCAAAGATGGGAACAGGCTCCAGAATCCTAGATGTGCATAAGAAGAATCACTCATGTCTCCATGGCATTTTAAAAAATTACAAAGTACTTTCTCACAGCAGCACTGTGAGGTAAGTGGTATGCATATCACTCCCATTTTACAGAAGGTGAAATCGGTGCTCAGGTTGACTAAGTGATTTCCCCAGGATCCTTCAGTTAGAGCATGCCAGGACTCAACTCCAGATCTTCCAAATCCCTTTTTACAGATGAAACTAAGGGACAGATTGATGACAAGCCCGCTGAGGCCACAAAAGAAGTGGCAGAGGCAGCAATTAAGCTAGGTCTCATGACTACTGGTCTATTTGGCCTTGTGGAAGGCCCTCGAATGCCAAGCCAAGAAGTGTCCTTCTCCAGTCCCCCAGCATCTGCAGGGTAAATACTGTTGCTTTGAGGATTTCTGTCTGACTTTCTAGCTTCTGCAGATCTGATTAGAGATGCTCACTCATGTATGAGTGAGAAGTAATACTCTGATGGGGAAAGATACCGCATGGTGTTGGGGCAGGCATGGGAGGCTTCCCCAGCTTCCTTCCCCTTATTTATCTTCCTCTGCTACCTTTGCCACAGTAACCTACCAGTGAAACTCTTCTTGCCAGCAGTGGTCTCCCAGTGGCTGCCAAATCCTTCCCTGGCCATGGAAGAAGAAAGATCAGAGCCTAGGGGTAAAGAGTGAAGTAAACAAGAACAGGCAACAAGCATTTATTAAGCACTAATTCCATGTCCCACACTGTGGGGCCCTGGAAATACAAATACAAAGCAAAAAGAAAGATAGGTCCTGCCCTCAAGGAGCTTCCATTCTAACCAGGGAAGCTACCACAAAATGTAGAGGGAATCAAGGAAGGCACCTGTGTAGGAACATGGAGGGGAGGTCTAGACAGAAGGATGGGACTCATCTGGGCCTTCCTCACCAGTGGGAAAGGGAACCAAGAGAGGACCCACCTGAAACAGCATGGGAGAATGAGAGTGGAGCAAGAAAGGAGAGAAAGCTTCCATTTCCTGGGAATTTGTGGGGTAAAGCCAGAAAACCTGTAGAGGGAAATAACCATTTAGGCCCCACTTTCAGCCCTTGAGGAGTTCTGGAAGAGCCTTTCTGTATGGGCCATTGTCCAGGAGATTCATGGGCAGGTTCAGATGGGACTCTAGGCCAAGGTCCCCACTCGGTGCTGAGATTCTATAATCAGCAGACGTAAAACGAAGTTGAAGGGAAGGATAAAGTCTGTGATTGTCTGGGCTTAGAGAATGTACTGAGTGAATTCCCCATGGCTTCCTGAAGAAGGTGATCCTGAGCTGAGCTTTTAATGAGAACGTGGAATGGGTGTTGTAGGCGGGAGGACAGAGCCTGGAAGCAAAGGACCCCACATGAGGCTTCCACACCGTCAGCCTTTGTGGCCGCTTCTGGGACGGGATATCTGGCTTCTGATCAGCCTGTCTGCTCCCTCCTGTATCCTCAGGACCGTGTACTCAGCCTTCTGCATGGAGCTGGCTTCTCGTGGCTTCGTGGTAGCTGTGCCAGAACACAGGTGAGGGATGAACCCTAAGGAGGAAAGGTGACAGCTCTTGGAACTGCTCTCTAGCCAGGACCTTGGGGGACGCAGGAGGAGGCGCGGGCCAGAGTCCAGTCCCGGATCAAGAACTAGAGGGGGAGAGTGGGGCCGAAGAGTGCCTTCTGTCTTCCCCTCCCCCTCCTCCAGACAGCCCTATGTCTTTCAAGGGACAATTCTGCCTCGGCCACCTACTTCTGCAAGCATGCTACGGGGGAGAGCCGTCCCCAAGCTGGGTCACTGGAGGAGGAGTGGATTGCCTACCGGAAGATAGAGGAAGGGGAGAAAGAATTCCGCATTCGTAACCCCCAGGTGAGTTTGGCAGGGCAGGGTGTCTGTCTTGGCTCCTCCTCCAGGCCTGACTCCTCACCCACTCAGAGGTTCTATGGCAGAGGGTTGGAGGGCAGGATTGTGAGAGACAGCAGTCCTGCAGCACAATAAAGAAGCCTTGGTTAGAAGGCCTCATCCTTGTGGTTTTCTGCCCATCCACATTTCCTCAGAACTTCGTTGTTCACAGCGCTCTCACCTCACAATAATCCAAGTATTATTATCCCTCTTTTACAAGAAGAGGAAACTACAGCTCCCGCGGAAGTATCCCATCCCACACCCCATAACTAGGAAGTGTCCGAGTTAGGATTTGAACACAGGTCCCAGAGCCCCAAGTAGAGAGCTTTTCCCTTATTCTTCCCAATGGCAGTCGACCAGCTACACAAGTGGGAGGCCTGGAGAAGCTCAGGAAACAACTAAGCCCAAAATCATTAACGCTTGACTTGCCAGTATACATTTTACCTTCCTCATTACATTTGGCTCATTATATTACAGAAAAGTGGGTTTGTAGTCGCTGAGCATGCAGGGGCCTGGGAGGGGGCCCTGCTGGGGGTGTCCAAATTGTCTCTTCCTAGGCATGATTGAGACTTGGCTGTGATCAGGGGCTGGCAGTCTGTAAAAGAGAGGAACCATGGCACTCAGAGGATACATTCTTGGAGTCACCATAGGCAGAATCCTTATTTTGTATAGCACACACACACACACACACACACACACACACACACACGTGCATGCAACACACACATGTATTCTGCATACATGTATTACACACACACATACAGTACACATGTATACACATGCACACAACACACCTGCAATACATGTGTGTACATGTGCACATACATGTATAATCATGTGCGCATATTTTCCAGCCAATTAAATTTCTGAATATTTTCTCTTCAGCTGTTTGCCAGAGATATTTTTAGTCCACCTCATCCATACTGGTTTATACATTTTAACAGGTTAATTTACAGAAGTGAAAACAATAACAAGCAGTCCTCCTTGATGGTTGTCAGAAGGCTTTTATTAGGATGCACAGAGAGAGCCTTGATCGGGGCCCTGAGGAGCCCCCCAGCCTCTGCCATCCATTCCCTCCTCCCCACTTCCATTTCAGCCATCCTAGGTCATACCTTAAGTTATGTAACAGAAAAGCTGCAGCAACAACAACTTCGTGATCTGTCGTTGCTCAAAGCATTACGGTGACTTTGTCTGAATTCAGACCACAGTATAGTCTCTCTGTGTGGGCACCTTCTGTGAGCACCCTGCTCCTGCCTCCTGAGCAGCAATGTTCCCTTGCCTGGGGGGTCCTTTCGGACCTAGGAGTCCTGGAGGTATCCAAGTAAAGGGGAAGGAACACCAATCTTGGAGTTCAGCAGAGACAGGGGAGGGCATTAGAAAGAATACTGAATTTGGAGTCAGAGGCGCAGGGTTCGAATCCCACTTTTATTGCTCACTTTGTATGACCTTGAGCTGGTCACTTCACTTTGAGCTTCTGTCAAAGGAGGTACTAGATCACCTCTAAGAAAGAACCTCTAAGATCCTTCCAGGCCTAGATCTGTGATCCTGTAATGTGGGCACCTACCATGAGACCAGCATTTTCATAGCACTGCTATGTGCCCGCTGTACACAAATGTTCATGATTGCTAATGTTTATAGAGTGCTTAATTATGTGCCGGGCGCTGTGCTAAGCGCTTTATAATTATTATCTCATCCTAGGAAGGCAGGCAGTCTTACAGATGAGGACGCCAAAGCAAACAGAGGTGACGTGACTTGTCCACTCTGTGTCTGAGGCTGAATTTAAACTCAGGTCTTCCTGACTCCAGGCCCAGTACTGTGTGTGTTGTGGCACCACCTGGCTCTTTAGCCCCTCCCAGCCCGTGTTTCTTCACCTATCAATGGGGATAATAAAGCTCTATCTGATTGGAAGATGCTTTAAAACCATTAAACTAACGTACAGATGACTGAGTCTCGCCTTCTGAGAAGAAGCATGGTGTAGTCGATAGGAAGTTGGGCCCGAAGCTGGGGAGATGTGGCCTCAGATCTGGCTTTCGATGCATATTGTCCTTTTGACCCTGGACAAGCCACTCGTAACCTCTCTGTCCTCTCTGAAACTCTCTGAGACCATAAGTGACAGAGAAGGAACTGAGCTGTGCTGGGAGAGGGGGTTCCCTCTGCCAGCGAAGTCACAGGACTAGACTACCCCCTTCTGATCTCTTTTCATCTGGACCAGGGGTCAGCAAACAACGGCTCATGGGCCAGATCCAGCAAACCATTCTTGGCTCATGGGCTATACAGAAACAGGCGGCAGACCGGATTTGGTCCTCAAACCAATTTGCTGACCTCTGATCTAAAGTATTGTAACAGTTTCTTAGCTAACCTTCTCCTCAGACCATCCCCTCCCCGCTTCACCCCTTAGACCACTGCTGGAGCCATCTTCCCAACATTCCTAATCATCACTGCTCTACCTTAAAAACCTACTTTGAATTCCACCTTGCCTACTAAATAGAGGAGGGAATAAGTAAGCATTTTAGGGAGTGCCTACTAAGTGTCCGACACTGCAATGAGCACTTTACACATGCTCTCATTTGATCCTCACAGCTTTGGGAGGTAGGTGCTGTTGTTATGCCCATTTTACAAATGAGGAAACTGAGGCAGGCAGGTGAAGTGACTTGCCCCATGTCATATAGCTAGTAAGGGTCTGAATTCAGGTTTTTTTGATTCTAGGCCCAGGGCTCTACCCACTGTGCCACCTAGATGTTGAGTAAAGTATAGACTCTGATTCTGGCCCTCCCAACATCTAGGGCCAGCCTGTCTTTCATCCTTCTCTCCTTTATGTGCTCATGTCCCATCTTTATCTCTTGCTTTCCCCTTCATGGACTCTGCTATTCTTCAGCTTCCTTTCTCAGTCAGGCCTCTCCAAACTCATGCTACATCCTCTACATCCTTTGAAGTCCCTCCATTCCCATAAGACCCAACCCAGGTGCCATGTCCTTCACGAAGCCTTCTCTGCCTCCTCTCCTTAGGTGAAAGTGATCTCTCTCTCCTTAGATGCCAAATAGCGCTTTGCCTAACTTGTCCCGTGTACTTGTCTCCTTCTCATTTGTATTGGGCTCATTGGTGCCCAGGTTGAAACTACCGCTTCCCATTAGATTGAAGTCCCCTGTGTTGTGGACACAATCTCTAATCTTTTTGTCACCACAGCCCCAAGGACAGAGCCCGGCTCATGGCAATCACTTCATAAATGTTTGTTGAATTGAATTACCACATTAGTAACAGCGAAATTATTAGGTTAGCTGATCATCACCTCCAAAAGGTAACAGAAGAAAGGCAGGAAGAGCCTACCCTAAGGGAATTCAGTCTGAGGCAGAAAAGAGTCGAGCTAGGAAAGAGGAAGCCCAGTGGTAGCAAGCCCAGGAGCCAGGGAGGTGGGTTCATTCACTCAGCAAGCAAGCAGTTATTAATACTTACTGTCCCTCAGGCACTGTGCTATGTGCTAGGGATTCAAAGACAAAAATTGAAACATTTCCTGCCCCCAAAAGCATACATTTTGTTGGGGAAGGCAGTAAATACATAAATATGTGTAAAATTTCTGAAAAAAATAATTTTTAGGGCACCTGGAGGGAATCTGTGGTGGTTTGGGGGGAAGTAGGTGAATTGTGAAATCCTCTGGCCCACACTGTGCTTCCCTCCAAGCACAGATTTATTGTTAGTCCTGAAGGCCCTTCCTCGTACATTAATGAGAAGCTGTTAGAATATCTCCTCTTCTTCTTTTACCTGTTGAATTCCTGATCATTTCTTCTTGTGAGTACTCAGTTTCCTTGGTCTTAAAGTGAATCCTGCCTCCATGTTGGGCAGGCTCTGCCAGCATCCCCTCCCCCGGGAGGGCAGCCCAGCAGTCACCTCCGGGTGGGGGTGGGATGGAGATGGGAAGCCATCTGTGCTCACAGACCTGCCAAATTTCTTTGCTCAGACGTGTATGCGGATTCAATATGCTGCCAATTAGAATATGGCAAATGTGTAGTAGAAGACAAGCCTTGATTCTACCTCTGCAACATTTCTCACTTTGGACCCTTTTGCTTTCCTCCCTACTGTTCCCCAAATTTAGGCCTTTTTGCCTCTTGCCTACTGTTGCAAAGCCTCCCCCCTGGTCTCCCTGCTTCTGTGTAGTCCTCTTCAATCCATCCTCTACACAGGCAGACACCAGAACAACCAAATGATGTATGGACCTGTCCCTATTCTGCTCCAGGACCCTCGGAAGGCAATTCATGGCCTTTAGACTAAAATATAAACCCAGGCTGACCTCTTTTGTCCCTTTTACTCTGCTTTCTTTCTTTGTAACTGATCCTTCATCTGGCATTTAAGTCCTGTCACAGCCTGACACCTCCTTACCTTCGTGAACTTTGTCACATCCTAAAGGGACAAGGAGCGTCTTTAAACTTTCCATTCCTGGGCTTCGGCCACCTGCACATGCTCCTTTCTCATCTCTGCCTCTCGGAATCCGTGATGTTCTTCAAGGCCTTCCTCAGCTGCCTGGGAAAATCTTCAGCTCTGCGAAATTGTCTTTGATCTTCCTACTTAGTGTTGTCTCTGTCCCTCAGTTTACCTCGTACTATGCTTATTTATATACATTTTATATGCCCTGGTAGGATGTAAACTCCCTGAGGGCAGGGACGTGAGAGGTAGGCTGGCTTAGTGCAGAGGTGTCAAACTCCAGCAAGAAGAGGGCCACTAAATCCATTCGTAAGGATCCCTGTGGGCCACATATTGATTTAGAAAACCACATAGTAACATTATATATGTTCTCTTGTGTTTTTGTATTTTGTTAAATATTTCCCAATTATACTTTTAGAATGTTTTAATCTTATTTTTTCTTAATTACCTGTAAAAACAATTTTTAACATTCAGTTTTTATAATTTTTGAGTTCTAAAGTCTCTCTCTCCTCCATACCCTTCCCCCTCCTTGAGAAGGCAAGCAATTTGATATGGATTATACGTGTGCAGTCATGCAAAACATATTTCCATATTAGCCACATTGCAAAAGAAAACACAAAAAACCCCATTAAAAACAACCCAAGAAAAATAAAGCAAGAGATGTGTACTTCGATCTGCACTTAGAATCCATCAGTTCCTTCTCTAGACATGGATAGCATTTTTCATCATTCAGAGTTGTCTTGGATCTTCGTGTTGCTGAGAATAGTTAAGTCTTTCACAGTTGATCATCCTTGCAATATTGTCATTACTATGTACTGTGTTCTCCTGGTTCTGCTCATTTTACTTTGCATCAGTTCATGTACGTCTTCCCAGGTTTTTCTGAGACCATCCTGCTCATCATTTCCTACAGCACAATAGTATTCCATCACAATCATAGACCACAACTTGTTCAGCCCTTCCCCAGTTGACAGGCATCCCCTCAGTTTCCATTTCTTTGTCACCACAGAAAGAGCTGCTATACGTACTAGTACATACCTTCTTTGTAATAGTTGCTTTTTCCATGTGTGGTTGGCTTGAATGGCCTTGAATTTTAATCATATTGCTTCCATAATTTGGAGTCTATGGTTGATGTGTCTTTATGACCATATGAAACTCATACTCCTCCAACTGGATTTCAGGCTCTTCCTGGGCCCTGTTTTACCTTCCCTCCGCATGGATACGTCTTTGGGTAACACTGATAACTAACATGTCCAGAGCCCCGTAAGGTTTATGAAGTACTTTCTTCCCAGAAGCCCTTTGAGATAGAAAAGTGTGGCTCCTGTTCTCCATTTTGCAGAGGGAGAAGTAAAATGACTTGGACAGGGTCCCAGGGAGTAAATATCAGAGCCAGGACCCAAATTCAGGCCTTCGATTCCAGGGCCAATGCTCTGAACCATGCTGGCTACTGGTACACAATGTCTCAGTGTCTGGGGGCATCTTGGCCTTCTCGGGCCCCTGGGGATCAAGCCAATGACTTCACCGTGGGGAGGAACAGCATATGATGGGCCTTACCAGGAAAATCGCCTATCGCAGGTGCATCAGCGAGCTAATGAGTGTGTTCGGGTGTTGAGGATCCTGCAGGACGTTACCACGGGCCAGAGTGTCTCCAACATCCTACCTGACGGGTTGGATCTAAGGACTCTGAAGGTACGGTGACTTTCAATTTACACCAGGGCCATTTCCCATCCTGGAGGGGATATTAGGTGTTAGGTCTTTAATGCCTACTCCCCTTAAAGGCATTGTCCAGAATTCCTCCAAGGAAACATGTCTTGTCAAGGCAACAAGCATTTATTAAGCATCTACCAGGTACTGCGCAAAGTGAGTCCTAGCATCTCAGCTGGAAGGGACTCGAATCTGGTACAATCAGTGCTGGAATAGGCATCTTTTTTTGAATATCTCCCAGCAAATGGCCATCCAGGCATCACTTGGGGACCTCCAGTAATGGGGAGTTCACTACCTTATGGGCTGGTGAATTCACTGCTCAGGAAGCAGGCCAGTCTCACTTTGGGTAGTGCTATTTAGAGTTTAATTCAAAACTTGATTCTTCAGTAATTCAGCAAACATTTACAAAACCCAGCTGAATGCAGAGCATTGTGCCCGGCGCTGGGGTAGATGCACAGTTTAAGTGTAACATAGTCCCAGTCTTCAGGGCGCTCCTGCCACAGTAGAAAGATAAGACACAAATACAGATAACCACAGTGCCCAGTTTACATGTGAAGTGTGATTGAGAGGCACAGACAAACTATCACAGGACATCCGAGGGGAACAAAAATGCCCAGAGACCCCTAGAGCATCTGTTGACTTAGTTAAGGTCTCCTTCCTGTTTGCTAGAAGAGTGGGAGAAGAGAGGCCGGGGTGTGTGTGTGTGCATGTGTGCACACATATGTGTATGTGTGTGCATGTGTATGTGTGTGTGTGTTGGGGGCAGCTTGGCAAAGTAGTGGCATTGGAGTTGGCCTTTAAAGGATTTGTATGAATTCAGTAGGTGACAAGGGGGAGGAAGAACGTCAGCAGCATGAGGAGTAGCATGAGCAAAGGCAAAGATGGGAGAAGGGAGAGATAAGGGGGAAGGGAATGAGCATTTCTGGAGCACCTACTGTGTGCCAGGCACTGTGCTGAGCATTTTCCAAATAGTGTATCATTTTCCGAGTGTGATTGCTGAGCAGAGTATCAATCTAGTTTGGCTAGAATGTAGCGTACACGAAAGGAACTAATGTGAGGTATGGTCAGAAGGGTAGAGGGATACTAGATTGTGGAAGTCGGGAATACTAAACAAAATAGGCTGAAGCAAGGTCCAAGGGAAACAGGCAGCCTCTGAAGGTTATTGAACAAGGGAGTGATTTGACTAGATCTTCCACTGAGACCTCTGAGGACGCTATTTCACTAGTGTAGGTAGATGGTCATGAGGGCCTGTCCTGTGACAGTGGCAGAAGACCTAGGTCATAGGATAGAACTGGCAACTAAGTGGATCTGAGAAATGAGGGCCAGAGAAGAGGCAGCTATAATGTAAAGGTTTTAAACACGGAAGGCTGCATGAATAACGAAAAATATAATAAGCTTCGTTTTGGACGCGTTGACTTTGAGGTGCTGGTGGGACATCCCCCAAATATTCTGTTGACTTCAGGAGAAAAGCTTGGACCTACAGGGTCTGGAGTCATTTGCGAAGAAGTGGCAATTGACGATGTATAAGTATATGCCAAGGAAGAAAGTAGAGAGAGAAGGGCGGATCGTGCAGAACTCTGGAACGCGGCCCCCTCAAAGGGTCAGGATGAAGAGAAGGAAACAGAGGAGGAGACATAGAAGGACATCCAGAGGAGTGTGTCCCTTCTGAAGCGAAAGGAGTGATAGGAAGGGGTGATCATTAGCTATGGAGAGGTATAGGAGGATAAGGAGTGGGGAAAATGCCCTTGGATTTGACGATTCAGTAGTTGATCACCTTTGAGTAGGATTGCAAGGAGCTGACAAAGTGAGTGGTGAGGAAGTAGATGTATTGGGTGTAAATAACTTTTGCAAGAAATAAGACATTGAAGGGAAGGAGCAAGATGGGAGAGTAGACAGATGGGGTCAAGAAAAGGCAGGGTTTTTTTCCCTTTTAAATTTATTTATTTTTAGTTTACAACATTGAGTTCGACAAGCTTTTGAGTTCCAAATTTTCTCCCCCTCCTTCTCCCCGCCCAAGATGGCATGCAATCTGATATAGGTTCTACATATACATTCACATTAAACATATTTTCACATTAGTCATGTTGTAAAGAAGAATTATAACCAATGGAATGAACCATGAGAAAGAAGAAACAAAACAAAAAAAAAAAGAGAGAGAGAGCAAATAGTTTGCTTCAATCTGCATTCAGACTCCACAATTCTTTCTCTGGACGTGGATCGCTTTTAAGGAAAGGCAGTTTTTAAGATTGGAGAGACATGAGGGTATGTGTCCACCAATGGGAAGGAGTCAGTGGAGGAGGGATTAAAGGTACATGATAAAGGGAATTACTAATAAAGCAAAGTCTTAAAGGGGGCCGGTGAGAATGAGATTAATGGTGGAGGAAGAGAGGTACCTTCTTTGTTAGCTGGGCAAGGAGGCCAGTGGGCTGTTAATGCTGATAAGTTTTGCGGAATAGAAGAGGGTAATTAAGGATGTTGGATGGTTCCAATTTCTCTTTGTGAATTACGAGTCTAATCATATGCCATGAGACCGTAAGTGTGAGAGAAGGGGCTATAGTTAGAGATTTAAAGAGAAGAGAGAAAGATTTGGAGTGAAGTCTGTGCCAAGAATGAAATAGGGAGTCAGGAAAAGTAGAACATTCAGAGAGTCCTTGATATTGAGACAAGATCTGCCTCCCTGTAACTTTCCCTTTGGTCCCTAGTCCTTCCTTCAGGGTCCAACAGGACCAGTGTGATCGCTCTGCCACGTGACTGCCCTTCAGATACAAGAAGCTAGAGATAACATCTCAGTTCTGTGAAGTTTAGATTCAGTCAGAGGGCTGTACTTGACCTACAGGGCCACATGTGGCCTTGAGGCCAAAGGTTCCTCACCCCTGGGCCTCTGCCTTCCTCTGTTAGGAGGTCCTAACAATTAGAGCTACTGAGAAGAGTGGGCTGCTTTGGGGAATTAATAAGTGACATCCTCCTCATTGGATGTGAAGCAGAGGTTTGATACTGTCACTTCTCAGGAATGGAGCAGAAGTGATCACTGTTTAGGTACAAGTTGGAGTGGATATTAGTTGAAGTGTCCCCCTCCCCCTTCTATGCCTATGGCCAAGGCTGCCTCCCTTTCTATTTCTCCCTCCCCAGTACCTGGAGAAGAAGGAACACGTCGGCTGCTGTTTAGCTAAGGCATTTCCTCCTATTCTCAGGGCAGCATTGACCTATCTAGGGTGGCAGTGATGGGACACTCATTTGGAGGGGCCACGGCCATTCTAGCCATGACGAAGGATATCCGTTTTCGGTGAGTTTATCATTGATGTTATTGTCTTGGCATGACTGGAACCAGAGCCTGGAAGGGCCCATAGTAGAAATGAGAGAACTGAACTCTCTAAGTTCTTGGGTGTTTGGGACCATTCTCTTCTTTTTGGACCTCTTTTATGCCCTCCCTTTGAGGCTGATGTTTTCTTTGGCCAGCTTTCCATGGTTCTTGGTGGCTTAACTCCTTGGAGATGCCACAGCATGTGCCATGACTCAGTCTCCAAGCTATATTGAGCATCCTTTGTATGACAGATCCAGAGGAAAGGTCCCTCTGGGATTTGCCTTCAAGGAACCTATATTTTGATAAGGAAGTGTAGAATAAAATTGAAGGTAGTTGCACAACTACAGGTAGGTACAGGTGCCTCTAATTCCCTTTATACAAAGTGTCTTCCCCACTCCCAATCTGTAAAAGGTAAGCCCTACAACTACTGCCTTGTAGCCTTGGGTTCCAGACCAGCTAGCTGCCGTTTCTAGACAGGTGCTCTCATTCTAGGTGCGCAGTAGCTTTGGACGCCTGGATGTTTCCTCTGGAACACAACTTCTACCCCAAGGCTCGGGGCCCTGTCTTCTTCGTCAACAGTGAGAACTTCCAGACAACTGAGAGCATCGGCCGAATGAAGAAGATCTGTGCCCATCACAGCCAGACCAAGATCATAACCATCCTGTGAGTAATGATCGTAATCAAAACCGTTCTCCAGCCAGCTCTCTGGGGCCTTCCATTTTCCTGGGATTTCTTGGAAAGTGTTTGGATCCAGCCCCTAATGAAACTATCTGGGAGCCTCCTGGAACTCTGTAGGATTCATATAAAATTCTGTGCCTGTCCTTGATTAGTATGATGGAAAAAACATTGGACTAAGAATTGGGTTCTAGGCCCAGCTGTACTGAGGTCACTCTGTGGGCCGCAGTTAGCAATGATTACAATCACAACAGCTTAGAGTCTAATCTGCCCACCTCACATAGGATGGGAGAGCTAGAAGACATTATTTTGGATTAGATGACCTCTAAGGTTCCTCTCAGAAGCTGGGTGGCACAGCAGATAGAGCACCGGGCCTGGAGTCAGGAAGAACTCTTCCTGAGTTCAAATCCAGCCTCAGATGCTGACTATCTATGTGATCCTGGGCAAGCCATTTAAGCCTGTTTGCCTCAGTTTCCTCATCTGTAAAATGACTGGAGAAGCAAATGGCAAACCACTCTAGTATCTTTGTCAAGAAAACCCCAAATGGGGTCACAGAGCAACTGAAAAACAACTGAACTGGACAAGATCCTTCTCAGCTCTGATATCTTATGTTTCACATTCTGTGCTCTAAAGTCCCTTCCAATTTAACATTTTGACTTTTAACTATAACTGGTATCAGGGCATCTCCCTTCACATAAGAACCTGGCTACAATTTTTCCATGGCCTCTTACATATGGTGTCTGTAGCTTGTGCCCCTACCCAGGAAAACTTGGAAACATCAAGTATGTGGCTGGTTCCTCTTGCATAATCCCTCTGGTTTGTGGCACTGCCCAAAGAAACTGTGGGAATGTCAGTGTCTGGCTCATTTAGCTCAGCTCCCCTGCAAGTCCTCAGGCAGATGTTAGAAGAACCGAATGACCTCATACTTGAGCCCTTCATCCATGAAGAACATTCTGCTTTCCCTTCCGGAAGACATCAAGCAGCCTTCCCCTCTGGTGGCTGCCACCTTCCCTGGTGACCTCTACAATGTATGTGATTCTCAGTACTAATAAGGGCAAGGTTAGTGGACTGGCTCATCTTCATGGCTGTCTTGCCATTCCCCATGTGGTTCCCCATTGCACTAATCTCTCCGCTTTCAGCAAAAGAAAGCTCTATGGCCTTGCTCCTCTGGGACTGTCATTATTTCAGCATCTGTGTCTAGCACCAGCTCCTTGGTGCACGTGGTTCACTATAGGAGCCCCATGGGTGCTTTGTCCTCCCATCAGGTCCCCTGTGCCACTTGATGTCTGTCTCTTCTTTCTCTGTCCCTGGGAGCAGCTCTAATTCCCTCTTACTTAGAGGCAGGGACTTTGCCTGGATGCCCAGTATATAGGATCCGCTCTGCTCAACATTCTGTGAGTCTGTGAACCCCACTCAGGAGTAGCTTATGTGTCCTCATCTTCAGTCTCATGCCTTATTAGCTTGCTGCTTTCTGAGCATCACCCAGTGAAGTTTGTGTAGAAGGTGGGGTAGTAGGCAGGGAGGGGGATTTTTTTTCTGCTGAGAATCCACAAATAATTAATCTTCACTCCTATTTGGTACTTTAGCTGTGTCTTCTGAGAAGAACATAGGATACGTCATTGTACTCCTTCCTTAACTCGTCTTAACCTGGACTCTTTCAATTGTTTTTCAGTTGTGTCCAACACTTTGTGACCCCATTTGGGGTTGTCTTGGCAAAGATACTGGAGGGGTTTGCCATTTCCTTTTCCATCTCATTTTATAGATAAAGAAACTGAGACAAACAGGATTGAGTGACTTGCCCAGGGTCCCGTAGCTAGTAAGTATCTGAGGCCAGATTTGAACTCAGGAAGATGAGTCCTGAGGAAGAGGCCCTGTGTTCTATACACTGTGCCACCTAGCTGCCCAAACCTAGACACTACTCACTACCTAATAAGAAAAGACTGCTTGAAGCCCATGGCACAGCACCAAAGCAACTGGTTGAAAAATAAAACACAACAGGCATTAAGTACCTCCTATGTGCTAGTCACTGGGCAAACAAAGACAAAAACAGAAGAGTCCGTGCCCTCTAGGAGCTTACATTCTACTAGGTGGCTACAACATGTACGTAGATAAGGACAGTGCAGGGTATATTGAGGAACACTAACCGGGGGAATTGGGGAAGATTTTACAGAGAGAGCAGTACTTGGGCCAAGCCTGGAAGGAAGTCAAGGGGAGAGAGAGGGGGAGGAGAGAAGGAGATGAGAGGAGAAAACTGGACAGTAGGCCTGAGGGACAGCCTGTGCATGTCCACAGAATGGTAGTCAATTTATTAGATAGATAACCAGTTAGACTGATTGCACAATGTGGAGCTTTGACTGCCCTTCACTGGGCCTCTCTTTCTTCATTTGTCAAATATGGTCCCTATTTCCTGTTTGTCTTGTGATGTGGTTGTGCAGAAAGGTGGTGACAATGGCTTTGCTCTATGTGGACAGATACCATTTGGATGCCTCATTGTGGCAGGGAGAGCACAAGCCATGCTGGGTTCTACCATGCTGGAAAGGTTTTGAGTCCAGCCCTGGGAAGAGACCAGATTGACTCTCTGAGGACCAGTCCAGCCATGTATGGATAAACTCACCATGAGCGGGCTGCTTAGGCATGAATATTTTGACCAAGTAGCCGTCCTTTTGGAGAAACCAAGTCTTGTCACTATTGACATTCTCGACATTACAAACCAACTTGAAAATGCGTGGAATAGTCATTCACCAATACTAGTGATTTAAAACATTATGATATGCTAGTGGAATGTGTTGGAGAGCTCTGCTGATTCCCCAGCAATCCCACCTTTTCCTTCTTCTAAGGCAGTTTTTTGCATGTGATTTGTTTATTATGGACAAATAGGTCTTTTTTTTCCTTAAGCACCTAATCAAACTGTGTATATCTTCAACTTCCTTTCTAGTGTTTATTAATGGACATGCCTATTCTCTTATATTCCATATTCTAAGCTTCTTTCCTTCTGTGTTTTTAAGATTTCTTCCAGCTTTGATATTCTATGTTCTAAAACGTGGTGTCAAACTCAAATAGAAATGGATTCTGTGTATATTGATTTAGAAAAGCACAACTTAACATTATCTATGTTGTACCGTATTTTTATTTATTTTGTTCGACATTTCCCAATTACATTTTAATCTGACTCCCCTTTGGGTCAGCCTGCTGCCAGTTTGACACCTGTTTTAAATCTCCTTCCAGATCAAATGTTCTGTTTTCTAAGGGCTCTGCCAGCCTCAGCCTTATGTGATTCTGTGATATGTGTTGCTTCTCTAAAGCAGTTGTTTGTTTTTCTTTCCTTTTAGTGGTTCTGTTCATCAGAGTCAAAGTGATTTCACTTTTGTGACTGGAAATCTGCTTGGTAAACTCTTCTCTACCAGAACGCGAGGGAAGCTGGACCCATACAAGGGTCTGGAGATTATGGTACAGGCCATGCTGGCATTCCTGCAGAAACACCTTGGTAAGGGAGGGACAGGGTGGAGGCCCAGAGAAAGGAAGAAGCAAGGCCTTGTGTTTCCTTGCAGATGCCAACTTATGTTGGGAGTATTGGGAACTCAGAGATATTTGGGAAAAAGGAAAATGTTATTAGGAATTGGATGAATGTTTTATAGTGGAAAGGATGTGGAACTCGAAGTTGGATGGCCTAGGTTCAGGTCTCAGCCCTGCCACTGACATGCTGTGTGACACTGGACATGTCACTGACATACCCTAGGCCTCCTCCAGTGTCTCACCATGGTGATCCTCAGGGCTGTTCCAACAGAGTAGAAGCTGTATCAGGTCCCACTAGATTGGAAAGGACTAGATCATGTGCTTCTGTCCCCTAAAGACCGGCTTAGCTTAGAGCAGAGGCTAATTAATCACCCGCAGTTTACTCACCGGGTGATGAATATTTTTGGCCACAACATCTTATGAAACTAATAAGGTATTATGGGATAGCGGTGCAACTTGTGTTGGTAGAGAGAGAACCCATCTCAAGGAAATTATGGGTCTTTTTTCTTTTAAAATATTTTATTGATAATCTTTTCACTTCTAAAACACACACACACACACACACACACACACACACAGAAGACCCCTACCTTGTAGCAAAGAAGTAGAGTCACACACACGTACAAAAAAAATTGGCCATGTTTAGAAAGGTATGCCTCATTCTGCACATGTAGTTTACCATCTCTCTGCCAAGAGGTTCGCCAGTGCTTCACCAGTGACCAGAGTTCTGACATCCTTTCAGCATCCTTTTCTTTTACATTATTGTGGTCCTTGTTCATCTAGTTCTGCATTGGGTAATACATGAGTTCCTAAATTTCTCCAAATTCCTGGTATATATTGTTCCTTATGGCACAGCAATACACTCTTACGTTCATGTGTTGTCATTTGTTCAGCCATCTCCCAACCAAGGGGCACTCATTTTCCTCCTAGTCCTTATGCCATAAATGTTTTTGTATATTTGGGACCTTTTCCTCTGTCTTTGACCTCATTGGGTTATATGCCTAGTAGTAGTATTAACTGGGTCAGAGGGTTTATGTGGTTTAATGACTTGTTTTGTCTAATTGAAATTAGGATTCTGTGGAAGCAAAAGTAATAGCATCCTAGGTGATTCAGTGAATAAGCTGAGCATAACTGGTCCTTATTTCTAGAGAAGCTGGCTCAGAATGTGTGTCCTGTAGCCATGGGGGCAGGGATGTTACCTTTCAGACTTCATGCCCCACCTCCCAGGATGCCTCACTGAGCTCCAGTCGTGGGGATGCCCCCCTCACTTAGGCCCTTAGTGGCATTTGTTGTTTGAGCTTGTTTCTCCATCTTATTGCCATAGAAGTTGGCCCTGAGGGTGTTTCTCCTGTCTCCCACCCCTCCATCAGTCAGAAGTATCCCAAGGACAGGCCAGAACGGTCTGCTTCCAGACAAGTGAAGATCTCACCTCCTTTCTGTAGTGCCCGATGACAGATCACTGCTCACTGGGGCTCTTACTTGGCGCCACTGACTCACTGGAATCCCAGCATTGTATTTCATTTTGTTCTTTTAGCAGTGGTTTGGGCTTGCTGGCTCACGTACCACTTCTAGTCTCTGTAGGGTAAAAGCAATGATGCTGTGTTCTGGTCTTGGCTCAGACACCATCTGTGTGAGCCTGGGCAAATAAGTTTTGTCTGTCTGGTACTCAGTTGTCTCAATCATTGGCATCCTCTTTGGCCTTCACACACAGAGGGGGCATCCCTGCCTTGCATTAATGTGAACCCTCACCTTCCTTTAACGATGTACTACGACGTTTCAGTTAGGCCAGAATGCTGAGTGTGAGATAAGGGCAGAAAGCCAGGGTCTAGCCATCTTTCACACTTGTTTATCCATGTTCTTTTCAATGTTGCCTCCCATTGGTTCCTTCCTTCCCCTTGTAACAAAATATAGCAATGCCAAGCAATTCACTGTATGAAATAAGAGAACACGTGAAGCCCTACGGAAATGTTAGTTCTCATTATTACACTGGTCAGGCCTCATTCTGCAGTTGCATTGGCCCCCTCCACCCCCATGAGGGACAGGCTGCAGTCCTTGGCAGGATTTCTTTAGGTTACTACACGCTGCCTAAAATGCATCACAGTTAATAGTGGTCAGTGCTCATTTGTTAAGTGTCTCCTGGGTGCCAGGCACTGTTCTAAACTCTGCACTCACCTCCTCTTGTCATCTTTCATAGCTGAGAGTCACTTTCTGCTTGCTGACCTTGGGGAGGGGGCACAGTGCAGCAGACATTCACCAAGTATCTGCTCTGGGCAGAACCCTGGCTAGGCCCTTGGGGGTGGAGGATGCTGAGTTTGTCATGGAATGTAGCAGAAGGAGAAAACAGATCCCTGCAGTATGAAGAGAATACTTTCAGTGCAAACAGTGCACCAGGGGAGGTGAAAGGGGAGGAAGATGTGGAGCACAAAGAAGGCTGGGTCTGAGTTCAAGTCTCAGCTCTGCCACTTTAACTGTGTGACCCTGAGTGAGTCACCTGACCACCCGGGCCTTAGTCTCATCTGTAAAATGAGGAGGTTGAACTGAATGATCTCTAAGTTCCCTTCCAACTGAGTCTGCGAGCCCATGGTCCTATAAAAGGCTACTGCTGACAGTGGAGAGCAGTAGGAAATTCCTATCCTGAAGAAGCTTACAGTTACTAGGGAAGATATGTCACGTACACAAAAAGCATAGTGCAAAATAGGGCAGGAGAAGGGTGGTACAGAGAAGATTCTTTGTTAGGTGTGAGGAAGGTCATTTCAGACTGGGAGTGGGTGGTTTGGGTGGGCAGGGTGATTAAGGGAAGCTTCCTTGGAGAAGGTGCCATTTGAACTGGGTCTGGAAGTAGGATTTAACAGGTGGAGAGGGGGCGGAGAGGACATGATGGGTTGAGGCCACAAGGAACAGTGAGCAGTGTTGAATATAAGATAGGGACGGTGAGCAGGAGTAGAGCTAGATTGGGAGGAGGGGGTCCTTGCCATTGGTGAATGCGCCTCATTCCCCTGAGTCCCTTACAATGACCAGTCATTATCATCTCCACCAGCATGGCCCCGATCTTTGACTTGTTCCCCTCCTACCCCACAGAGCTGAAGGAAGATTATGATCAGTGGGACAGCCTCTTGGAAGGTGTCGGACCATCTGTGGCCCCCGGATCCCCACACCATCTGAGCAGTCTCTGAAGACATTGGCCATCTGGTGAACAGTGACTTGAGCCAGATTTCTCTTTCGGTTTGGGTGGGGTTGACCCAAATTGCCAAATTCATGGGGTGTCCATGGTCTCTTGTTAGAAAGCTTCCAACAGGATAGTTCTCAACAAGTAGAGATAATCATGCTGATTGAAGGGATCGGGCACTTTGATCTTTGACTTTTGCTGATTTGAAATTCACACTTAGAAGTTGGAGATCTGTCAGAGCCAGGCAGTGGACAGATGTGAAATCCAGAAGCCTGGTAACGTGAGAGGGGCACATGGACCATCTGGGTGGGACAGGGCTCGGCCAGGGACCTCGAGCTTCATCTCTAGCCAGCCACCCCACCCAGCTGCTAGAGTGACTTCTATGCTTCCAGATCAGAGTGGAGCTGTCGCTGATTTGTAACTCACATCTGGAGAGGACTTGGAAAGAAATCTAGAGGTTGTCTAGTCTGCCCTTCTACCCTATGCAAAGAGTCCTTCTCCAACATTCCAACTTCTGCTTGAATGCTTCCAAAGATGGAGAGCTAATTCACTGCTTCTTAAAGCAGACTGGGCCATTTTTAGACAACTCCAGCATTCAGGAAGCTTTTCCTTATGTTAAATTGAAATGTTCCTTTTTGTAATTTGCTTCCATTCATTGTAATTCTCTCCTCTGGAGTCCCCATTGTGGATAGAATCCTCCTTATTCTCTGTGTCTCCATCAGAACTTGCTTTAGGCTAGCTGTTGAGAGGCCTATACACAAAGGCCTTGAATGCTGGCCTGGCTGGCCTCTGAAAGTCCCTGATTATTCTCCTTCCATGTTACCTGTGACCCAAGAACACTCAGTGGGGATACAGTCACTGTATCCAAATCTGACCCCGATTCATATGTTTGAGAATGCTCTTTTCTCCAACCACAAGCAAGATTGCAGAGGTGCATTTAGGGACTTTCAGGGGTCAGCTAGTCCATTCCCTTTGTCTTTGGAAAGAGCTATCCTAATCAGTGAACCTCAGACAATTTCTGATGGGCTCTCTCCTGTTTTTAATGCCCCGAGGAAAGGAAACTGATCACTTCTCCAGGTGGCTCCTTTCCCAGGGACTTTCATCCCATCTCCTTAACTCCTGAGCTGCCACTTACTAGCCAGGTGACACTAGGAAGCCACTTCATGTCCCTACGCTTCACTTTCTCATCTGCAGGGTGAGGGTATTGGACTCGATGACCTCGAAGGTCCTTTTCAGTTCTAAATCTATAATCTGTGCCTTTGTTCCTCTCCAAAGACATTTGATGAAATCAGAGCACTTTAATTTCTGGACTGTGATCCCCTTTATGGGGATGGCCCACACCTTATGCTTAGTCTGCACAATAGTTAGCACAACGCTGGGCACATAGTTCCTTGAAAATACTTGCTGAATGAATGGACCCCGGGCCACGTTGTTCCTGGGGGGGACAGAAACAGGAACTGAAGTCTGGGGTATTTGGTGTTTCAGTGCTCTGGGACTCTCCAGGGCTTTGTCAATAACAACCTCAGCTGGAAATCAACAGGAGGAGGGTGAGCCCAGGACAAGAACAATAATGGTCTTATTAAGCGTCCCCTTGTACCAGCCACTGTTAACAGAGGCCAGTTCACTTGGCTCTCTGGAAGAGCTGGGGAGCAACCTGTGTTATCATTAGATTCAGAGGGGTTGGGGCCTTGCTGGAATGGTACGCAATTGACACTGAGGTGCCATCTTGCCCAAAAGTCCTTTTGGTCTCTGTTTTAAGGCTGTGAAATAACTTGTAAGCCCAGACTCCATTTTTCTACAGTGATCTATACCATGCTTTGGTGTTTATTGATGGGAAATCGTACTAAGATGAATACTCATATATTTGCCAAATGATATATATTGTAATATTCACTTTCAAATCTGCATTAAACCAAGATGGGAAACCATCTGGAACTGGTTATACCTTCTGTCTTCCTTTCTTCTCTTCCATCCTCCAGGAAAGGAGGCAGAGTCCTTCCTACCCCCACTCCATGGACCTAATTTGAAGCTATATTTACCTCATCAGTCTGAGCCCTGTACCCAAACAAAAGGGGTGGGGGTGGGGATGGGAGTGCAATGAGGACTGTCTCTGAAGCAAAGGCAGAACCTGGCCTCTCAGCTTTTCCAGCAGGTGTTTATTCTAAAGGCAGAGTGGGAAACAGCTGGTGGTCCAAGCATTACAGACCTCCCTCCACAGGTCCCTTGATTTTAGGGTTGCTGTGGCAGAAAGAGCTTGGCTTCTCTGAGATTGGAAGGCAGGGTGCGGGGAATGCAGCCAAGGCCCCAGAGGACCAGCCTTGATGGAGGGACTTCCAGTCGTCAAATGGAAGCTAGCCTTTTCAAATCGAGGCCAACTCAGGAGCCAAGCCCTGAAACATGGGAGCAGCCGATGCTCGGGAACAGAGTTCTCCAAGGAATTTAGAGAGATTTCTTCTGACAGAAACACTGTGTGTGAAACCTGGCCCCTTGAAATGCCCGGTGACAGTGAGAGCCACATGCTTGGATCAGAGCTGTCTTTGAGGGTTGGTGGGGACAGAGGTGCCTGTGTCAGGGGGTACCTTATTGGAGTGGGTGGGGATCCCCCTCTCCAACTCTTGTGAGAGGCAACATGGTATAGTAGAAGAAATCAGAAGGTTTGGGTTCAGATCCCAGCACTGCCACTTACTAGCTGTGTGACCCTTATAAACTTGTCTTCTCTGGCCTCAGTTTTCCAGTCTGTAAAATGGAAATAAGGAGATTCAGGCTTTCTACTTCATAGCTTGTGAGGTGCCTTGTAAACCTTAAAGCACAATAGAAATGTGAATTTTAACTGAAAATGATGTAGAACTATTATTTAAAGGGTTGAGACAGGGAGCAGGGTAACTGGAAACCTGATTCATCTCATTCTTTCATCAGCAAGCACATATTCCCTTAGTACCATGGTGACACCTCCCTTACCCAGCATTGTTAGGGCATGAGCCATCTGGGAAAAGGATGAATTTTCCAGATAACTGAAGCTTAGCCAGTAAATTTTTAAAAAATTAAAGTAATTTTATGGAAACCTTTTTTCCAATGTATATTACATGCCTTTATCTTCTTTATTAGAGTCTTTGTCATGACTTCTAGTATACCTTTTAGTTACATCCATGCAGATAAAAGATTGTGGCTTCTCCATTGACAGAAGATTGCACCTCCTTCCTTCCTCCCTTAGTAGATGTGGTCCCAAAAGGTGATTCCCCAGAGGGGGCCAGGGTGGAGGTGGGGTGCAGCGGGGAGCCTCTCCTCACTTAGCTAGGTTGGCCCTTGAACAGCAGGTGCTGGACCCACACTGGAAACCTTTCTAGCATGGTCTGGCACGATCTCCCAAGACCTGATCTCCAATGATGTGACCTCGATGTCTTGATGAGTGAGGCATCAGAGAAGTATCTGAGTTGGGAAAATAGAGTGGGGATTACTGAACATAGTAACTTTTTTTAATGACCCAGGGATCTAAGTTATGCTACTCAAATAGTGATGCCCTTCCAAGAGATAGAGAGGAATATTTGCCCCTATACACGGTGGCCCTGGGCAACTAGGATTTTTTAGATCTCCCCATCTACTTTTGACATTTGCTGTCTTTTCCCTTTTTGTTATGAGTCACTTGGCTCTCACTACAACCTCTAATGCTGATTATCCCCACTTTTTCTGTGTCTAGTTCTGAGCAGCCTGCTACTCCCTTTTGATCAGCTGCTGGGTGGGGGGGCAGGTAGGAAAACCAAAACAATAAGGCATAGTGGAAAGGATCCTGTATGGGGAATCTGGAGACTTTGATTCAGATCCCATGCAGCTGCTGATTATCTGTGTGAACTTGGGGAGATCACTTCACTTTTTGGCCTCAATGAGTTCTGAGTTCCCTTCGTGCTCCAAAGCCTATGATTTTTGTTAGATTCAATGAGATGAGTTCAGGCCAAGCTGGTGGTATACACTCAGTAGCCCTTTAGAGCTGGAAGGGACCATCAAAGTTACCTGCTCCTCCATTTTATAGATGAATATCCAAATATTATATATTTATTATATATATATATTATATAATTATATATTCCATATCCAAATTCAAGCCCTTTGACCAAAAGTGTCACTGGAAGTGAAGCCAAGGAATTCATGGAATCGGGAGGTCAGGTCAGGGTGTCCAGTCCTGGGGATCCAATTGAAACAATGTATGGTAAAACATTACGTAGGTTGTGATTTGATCAGAGTTACCCACATAAAAGGACAGCTAGGTGGCATAATGGGTAGCGTCAGCCCTAGAGTCAGGAGGACCTGAATTCAAATGTGATCTCAGACATTGGCTGTGTGAGCCTGGTCAAGTCACTTAACCCTGTTTGCCTCAATTTCTTCATCTGTCAAATGAGCTGGAGAACCAGCTCCAGTATCTTTGTCAAGAAATCCCCAAATGGGGTCACAAAGAATCAGACACAGTTAATCAACGCAAACCACAAAAACAACTAATAAGTGTCTGAGTTACCATGCTCCTCTGACTCTCCCAGCGTGCATGCACACAGATAGCTCAGAAGAACAACCCTTTTTTGCTTACTAAACCAGCCAGGCCGACGCATGCCCTGGGTGATCCTCCTGTCTTTTGTCTTTATGAATGAAAGAACAAATGGCTTTGTAAATGAAGGAATACCTTGATTAAGCTTTGCAGGGCAGTTACTGGGTCAGCAGTGGGGGTGGGATTGCTTGAACCGACCACATTCTCGGGCCTCTCCTGTGACCAGTAGCAGCTGAGAACAAAATAGGAAATGGGTGACCAGTTTTGAGGTAGTCTGTAGTCTGGGATTGAAGGTGCGGTCTGAGACTATAGAAGCAATCTATGCAATATCAGTGTCTAGAATTTTGGGCTTATACTGAGAGGCTCTCCTCTTTTCCCTCTCCTCCCCCCACCAAATAAATAAAATCTGATGTAATTCCAGGCTGCATTAATAGAATTCTAGTGTATATGATGAGAGAGATGACAGCCTTGCTGAGTTGGCTGCCTCAGCTAGAGGGCCCTTCTGAGGCAGAAGATCACAAGCCTCAGAATCATAAGACCAGGCTGGCTTCAGACTTCCAGGAGGAGGCCTAGTTTCCTCATTTGTACAGTGGGGATAATCTTCCTTGTGCAGCCGACCTCACAAAGTGGTGAGGAGAACACTTGATCACCCATCAGAAGTAGAGAGATGGGAGCTGGTGAGCTATAGTATTCCCATTCTGCATGTCACAATTTAGGCTTAACACGCCCATTTGGGAAAATTCATTGTGAGGCAGGGAAAAGGCTGGGTTTGGAGTGAGAGGACCCAGGTTCAAATTCTGACTCTGCTATTTACTTCCCCATAAGGAGAGGTCTTTTTATGGTATGGGTTGGCCTAAATGGCTTCTGAAGGCTGAAGTTTTATGGGGGAAAGCATGTGATTCTACAAAAGAGGTCTGGATTTAGAGTTGGGTTTAAATATTGCCTCTACCATCTACTTCTTAGGGAGATCGCCTAACCTTTCAGGCTTCAGTTTCTTCATCTGCAAAACAAGGGGACTGGACTTTTTTCTTGGAGGGGAGAGGCAAGGCAATCGGGGTTAAGCGACTTGCCCACATGGCTAGTAAGTGTTAGGTGTCTGAAGCCATATTTGAACCCAGGTCCTCCTGACTACAGGGCCAGTGTTATATTCACTGTACCACCTAGCTGCCCCAACTAAATAACTTCTAAGGCTCCTTCCATATCCAAATTCAAGCCCTTTGACCAAAAGTGTAACTGGAACTGAAGCCAAGGAATTCAATGAAATCGGGAGGTCAGGTCAGGGCATCTAGTCCTGGGGATCCAGTTGAAACAATGTACAGTAAAACCCTACGTACATAAACAGAAAGTGCTTTTATAAATGCAAGGTGTCATTACTGTGATTATGTCATACACTTACACTTCAAGCCCCATCCACTTCTGCCTCTGTCTGACGTCATCCAGAGGTAAGCTCCAGGTCCCTGTGGGTGCCAGTCATCACCTGCTCCCCAGCCCAGGGGCTTAGAGGAAACTGCTGTAATTCTTGCTGGTTCTGTAAAGGACCCTTAGGATGATGAAAGAATGGGAAAGTAGAACCTCAATGAGTCCGGATTTAGAGTTTGGAGGGACTTTAAAGTTCATAGTTCAAGGCCTTCACTTTATGATTGAGGGAAACTGATCCCCAGAGATGTTTAGCAACTTGTCCCTACCTGAAAAAGACTCCTCCCTACTTTGTACCTAAGTGGTCAGTTGGTTGACTCTTGCTTGAAGGCAACCAATGAGGAGAAACCTACTTGTCTTCAAGATAGCCCATCCCATTTTCCCATAACTCCAAGTGTCAGGAAGGGCAGAGAAGAGGAGGCAGGGAGGACCCTGGAGACTGATGTGATCAGAAGCAGCAAGGAAGAAATGAGCATATTATATTCAGGAAAAATTCTTCAGGCAGATAGGTGAATGATGCCCCTTCCTCAAACCAGCCCCCCAAAATGGACACTTATGAGCAGTCCTCGCTATATGTGTCTAAAAGAGATCTGAGCACACTGGACCACACCAGCCCTGTGAGCCCACGCTGAAGCAGCTTGGCCCAGCTTCAACCTCACTCAGACTCTCCCCTTCTTTCATGATCCAGCCTTTCTGCTGTCCTCTCCCACAGAGTCCCTGCTAGTCAGACCAGAACCTGACTAGGGTGCTCCTTCCTCCTGGCGTTTGTCCACAAGGTTCCTCTTTAATCCCCCAACACCCTGGCCAAACTCCCTTCTGACTGCTTAGATGCGGACCATCCAGAGCTGGTGGCATGTCTCCTTAGGTGCCTAGGCCCTCTCCCTGTCTCAAGAGACAGCTGCACCTCAGTCATTCAGAACTGATGATAAAAATACAACTTCAAGACCTGTGACTAGTGTGGGCATTCACTCCACCTACACAAATCACAACCCCTCTACAACTTGGTAGATGCTATTTTGAGAATTGCTATAGAAAAAGAAAAAAATCATCACCCTGAGATTTACCTAGTGATGTACCAGTGTGAACCTAGGCTGGTCCTCAGAAGACAGACATACAGCAGTCTGTCCTGGGACCTGCTGGGTAAAGTCCACCCAAGTGTGCCCTCCACAGAGGAAGCCTTCAGGATTCCAAGGTAATTCCAGGTCATGGTGAAGCATCAGAAGTGTGCTAGTGAAAAAATAAAAAATAGTGAACCGGAGGAATATTCTTTTAAAGACTTGGAAGTTACTTCATGGCCACTCACATACCTTTCCTAGAGGTTATCAAGGGAATTTCTTCTTCCCTGCTTTATAAATGGAGAAATAAAGGCCCAAAAAGGATAAGGGGTTTATCCAAGGTCTTATGTGCTCAATCAAATAAGATCTCAGAATCGAAAGGGACCTCAGATGACAGCCAGTCCAACTTGTAACTGAACAGGATTCCCCTCATAACATCCAGCCTCCACTCAAAGTGACAGGGAGCTCACTATCTCCCAAAGCATCTCACTTCCACTTTTGGCTGATTCTGATGATTAGGAAGTTTTTCCTTATGTTGGACTAGAATCTGCCTCACTACAACTTCCTCCCAAATGCTCCTTGTTCTATCCTCTGGGACTCAAGCAGAAAAATCCAATCTCTCTTCCACAAAACCGACTCAAATACTTGCAGACAGCTTCTTTAGTCACCCTTCTGCCATGACTAAATCATTTTCTCTCTGGGTTCAATATCCCCATATGCTCCAGCTCTTCACCTTATCATCTTATGGTATGATCTCTAGTCCTAACACTCCCTCCAACAAACACACACTCACATACACACACACACACACACACACACACACACACACATACCGTATTCTGGTTGTGAAATGATGGAGTATGGTGAAAGGGCCACTCAGAGGGAAGCTCTGCTCCAAGAGGCAATTATGGTCAGCATTTTTCCCTCAGCCACTAAGGAAGCCTGCATTCTGAGGACTGTAGCTCCCCTCTCCTACCCATCCCCCTCCCTTATGGGCTAAGAGCATCTCAGAGGTTCTCTTTGAGCCTGTCTTATTTGGACTAGGTGGGGCTGAAGACCAAAAGAAAAGGAAGCTGGGCATCCCTCCACCAGTCCAGACTGGCAGGGGGTTGGATGGACTAACTGGCAGCTGGCTTTCACTCCTACTAGCTCCCCGCCTCCCTCACCTTCCAGCCCTGCAGTTCACAAGGGAGAAGAGGGAGGAGAAAGAAAAACAATGGGTGGAAATCTGTCTCGGGCCCTGGGACTGTGACCCTGACCCCCTTAGGTAACCTCAAAGGGGAGAATGCCCATTGAGCCCAATCCCTAAGGACAAATAGAGATGGCAGCAGCAGATAGTGCCCAGTTGGCAGGACAAACAGCCCATTCCAATTATTATCACATGTGATCAGTCAGTGACCCCTTTAGACAACCTGCCTCTGGAGCAGAAATGAGGAGGAACGATGATAAGGTCATAAGATTTTGAGCTGGTAGGAGCCTTTGAGATCCTTTAGACCAATCCCCTCATTTTATAGCTGAAGAAACAGAGGTCTTGGGAGGGGAGAAGGCATTAGGTTACAAAGCACTTTGCATGTATTTCCTTCCTGGCGCTCACAGCAATCCCACAGGGGAGGTAGAATAAATATTGTTACCCCCAGCTGCTCTTAGAGGCCCAGAGAGAAGTGACTTCAAAGTCCAACAGCTGGTAAGCTGAAGGGAGAGATTAGAATCCAGGGCCTCTGATTCGAGAGCCAGCACCTTTTCTATGCATTAGTAGTAATAGGCAATCAGTGGATTCCCCTTTAAGTGTTTTTCATTAATCATTCCATTTAATATTTGTAACAACTATGGGAAGTTAAGAGTAAATATTGGTCTTATCATTAATCCCATTTTGCAGATGAGGAACACAATGCTCAGTAAGGTTATAAAAAATAATAATAATAGCTAACATTTACATAGCGCCTACTAAGTGCCAGGCACCATGCTAAGTGCTTTGCAATGACTATCAAATTTGATCCTCACAGTGACCTTGGAACACAGATGCTATGGAGGCAAACAGAGGTTAAGCAACTTACCCAGGATGACATAGCATCTGAGGCTGGATTTGAACTCAGGTCTTCCTTACTCCAGGACCGACACTCCATCCACTGTGCCATCTTGATGCCCCATGACATGGCAAAGGGTACCTGGGTAGTATAGTTCGTTGCACCAGGACTCGAATCCAGGTCTTCTCATTCCGAGTACAACATGCTTTCTACTGGTCTATCAAAATCTTACCCAACCTCCCAGGACCATTTCAAGGTCTGTTTCCTTCCATGGAGTCTTTCCAGATAACTCCCACAATTATCAAGGCCACACATTCATTCTTCATTGTCTAACTTAGTTCAATGCTTTATGCATCCCCGTGTGCATGTGTGTGCGTGTGTGTGTGTGTGTGTGTGTGTGTGTGTGTGTTGTCTTATCAACAAGACTGATCTGGCCAGGAATATCTGGTCCAAGTAGAGATTTTTTACCTCTGGGAATCTCTAGTCTGATGAAAGAACCATAGTCCCTGCTCAAAGGGTCCCTTGATCTCTGAGAAATGGAAAAGAGAGTCCCTACTCTCGGGGAAGTTTCCAATCTCATGGTGAAGGAGCCATCAGAGAGCCCTCTCCTCTATCTGTGATCCATCGTCCACAAGGGAGCCAAAGTGATTTTCCTAAAGCACAGCAATGACCCAGTCACTCGTTAAGCTTGGAAACAGATACAGATTCCTGTGTCTGGGATTTAAAACCCTTCCCAACTTGGCTCCAACCTGTGTCCCCTTCACATACTCTCTAGTCCGGCTTCAATTGGCCCTTTTGCTAACACAGCAGTCCTGTCTCCCATCTCTGTGTCTTTGCACAGCCTGTTCCCTATACCAGAATGCAGTCTTTCTACACCTCTGCCTTAGAATCCCTAGTTCCCTTCAAAGCTCATCAAAATCACCATTTACTTAAGACCTTTTCTGGTAGCCTTCACCCTCCCTCCAGTTACCTTGTATTTATTTTCCAATACAATTCAACAAACATTTATTAAGTGCCTACTGTTTGCCAGGCACAGTGCTGAGCTGAGGGGGGGGTGTGTGCAAATAAACAAAAGACAGTCCCTGCCTTCAAGAAGCTTACAATCTAAAGGGTGAAGACAACTCACAAAAGGAAGCTGAAACGTGGGAGAAGGTACCCAGCTCCAAGCATTGGAGCTGGTGGGAGATGAAGAATCGGTTGGGCTTCCGAGCCCTCTTTAAATAGGGGCTTTGGGAGGAGTTTCTGCCCGCCTTCCAGCCCTCCAATCAGAGGGCAGAGGCTACTGAGGGTACCGATGAATTGTGAGCACCAGAGCTGATACGGTCTCTATGGTGATGAGTTCTTGGCAATGAACTTTCCCTGGAAAGGCGCGATGCTGCTGGAGTCAATCCGAGGAGTGCAGATTTCAATATCATAGCTCGAAGGGACCTACTTGGTCCTCCAGTTCAGATATCCAATTTTAAAACTGAGGCCCAGGCTGGGAAGGTCCCAGTGAGTTAGTGGCAGGGACAGCAATTGTCTGCAGATAAAGCATTTTGCATATGTACCTGTTATATTCCCCCAATAGAGGTAAGCTTCTCAAGGGCAAAGACTGTTTTCTTTTTGTCTTTGTAGTCCTAAAGCCTGCACACAGTAGGCGCTTAATAAATGCTAAATGACTGATTGATGGGGAGACAGGACACGCATAAAGTAACAGCTGTGGGAGATTTGGTTTGCTTTGAAGATTAAAAGAAATAATTCCCACGTGAATGGCGGCAGCAGGTGGGGATCTGGAAGCAGTGACAACAGTGCGAGGTGGTCTTAGGGAAGGCTCCTCAGAGGGGGTGAATACGGAGAGGTGTTTGGAACCAGGGTGAGGAACCCTTCTGGTTAGAGAGAAGATGGGGGTTGGGCGCTGCATCTTAAACAGGGCGGGGCAACACGCTATTTGAAAGCTTGGAGATGGAGGGAACAGTGAGGCATGGAGGTGAGAGGGCGACCAGGAGTGTCTGGGAGAAAGCCAAGAGTCAGAGCTGGGGAATAACTGGATGGGGGGAGTTAGTTAAGGAGATTTGAACTCAATACTATTGAGGACCGAATTGATTCAAGTAACAATTGTTTCTAAACTGGGAAAGCATTAAAGGACAGCGGAAGGAGCTCTTGAATGGGGATCCTGGATTCTAAATCCTGGCTCAGACACTCACTGTGTAACCAAGGACAAGTCATTTTCCTTCTCGAAGCCTCAGTTTCCTTATCTGCTTATGGGGAAAGCTAAGTATCCAATAAAGGAGAGCAAAAAGAATGATTGGAGGGTGAAAGATTTAGCTACACTGATCCAGGACCATTCCAAAGGCCCCATGATGAAAGATGCTGTCCGTCTCCAAGGAGAACTGGGGAGCTCTGAGTTCAAATTGAAGCACACTTTTTTACTTCCTTTATTTTTCTTGGGTTTTTTTGCATAAGTTTTC
This sequence comes from Phalanger gymnotis, assembly GCA_028646595.1. Lineage (NCBI taxonomy): Eukaryota > Metazoa > Chordata > Mammalia > Diprotodontia > Phalangeridae > Phalanger > Phalanger gymnotis. The sequence goes on from CM053622.1 coordinate 768,571,954, forward strand.
TTTTGCAACAGGGCTAATATGAAAACATGTTTTGTGTGATTTCACATGTGAAGAAAGAGAATGATTGGAACAGCAAAGCTCAACGATCGTACGGCAGCTAGCTGACACAGTGCATAGCATGCTGGACCTGGTGTCCTGAGTTCAGAATCCAGTCTCTGAGACTGAACTCTCTGAGCAAGTCATTTAACCCGTCTGCCTCAGTTTCCTCATCTGTATAATATCCCCTATCTCCCAGGGTTGTTGTAAGGATGAAATTAAATATCTGGAACTTTAAAGCATTATATAAATACTAGCTAGTATTATTCTTATAAATATGTAACCTGTATTAGGTATTTAAAGCTCTTCACACAACCTGGCTCTAACCTCCCTCTCCAGGCATATTCTATGTTACTCCTTTGCAGGTACTGTCTCCAGTCCAGCCACGCTAGCCTTCTTATGTCTTTTACCCACAGCTCTCCCTCTCTCTGCTGACCTTTGCCCACAGCTCTCCCTCTCTCTGCTGACCTTTGCCCACAGCTCTCCCACTCTCTGCTGACCTTTACCCACAGCTCTCCCTCTCTCTGCTGACCTTTTCCCACAGCTCTCCCTCTCTCTGCTGTCACTGTGGCACCTGTGGCACTGGCTAGCCCCTTTCCTGGCAGGTGCTCTCAGCTGGCTCTGTCTCTTGGATTCTAGTTTTCTTTTCAGAGCTCAGTTCAACCACTAGCCTTGGGGCTTTTCAAAAAACAAACAAACAAACAAACAAACAAACAAAAAGAAACCTCACTTATATCTATGTTTATGGATACTTATATGTGTAATAATAGCTAAGAGCAATAATAATAGGTAACATTTATAAAGCACTTACTACGCGCCAGGTACTGGGCTAAGTGCTTTGCGATTATTATCTCACTGGATCCTCAACAACACTGGGAGGTGGGTACTGTTATTATCTCTATTTTTCAGATGGGGAAACTGAGGCAGAGGTTAAGTGACTTGTCACTTAACAGGGGGTCTAGTAAGTCACCTAGCTAGTAAGCTGCATTAGAACTCACATCTTCCAGAATTCTCAGCACCACCACCAGCTGCCCCTATCTGCAGTCACCTCTGATAGAAAGTAAATTCCTAGAAGGCAGAGGCTGTTTCCTGAGTACCTCACACAGTGCCTGACATGTCATAAGCACCTATTGTTTATTAACTGACTGATTGAACGAAAAGTTTTAAAGCGCCTACTATGTGCCAAACACACGGCTAGATAGGCATTGGGGATCTGAAAAAAATAAGGGCAGAGGGAACAATACATATATATTTAGAAGAGTATAAAAATCTTCTAAATTTAGAAGAAATAAAATGGTAGGGGTTTAGTAGGCGGGAGAGGACAAGGGAGGGATCAGGACAAGGGAGGTATTTTACAGGGGAGAATGAGGGAATACTAGGTAAAGGGTGTTTAGATCAATGGGAATGGGAGGATAAGGGAAGATCTTCTGAGGGGGGAAGGCAAGTAATAGGAGGGTAGGGTGGTTGGTGGAGGAGGGAGGTAGACAAGTAATAGGAGGGTGATGTAGTGGGTAGAAGTAAAGTAGAGGAGGCAGGAGGGATAGGAAACAAGAGATATGTACAAACATAAAAACAAAGATCAGGAGTAGAGTATGTGTGGGAAAGTATATGTCTATATATGCATGTATGTATGTGTAAGTGTATGTATATATCTGTATGTGTATGTATATATCGAGAAGCATATCTAAACTATGTTGCAGCCTTCTGGGGGGTGAGGGGAGGGAAAAAAGAACGAAGTTAAAAAGTGCACAGCAGAGAACAAAAGAAAACACAAGGAAGCGAAGAAAAGATGGACAGTTCTCATCACAAGGTGTATTATTTATCATACAGGCTTTCTTGAAATGAAAATTTATTGTTACATATTTTGAATCCCCTCATATTCTGCTATGTGCATGACATGCTTTTTTTTCTTTATTACTTTGTATTTAAGTTTCAATATTTAAGTTTACAATATGTTTTGTTTCTTTTCTCTATTCTGTACTTGTGTTCTGGTAAAACAAAATGAAATTTAAAAAAAGAATAAGGACTTACATTCTACTAGCAGGTAGGGAATCGGATATGTATATGTATATGTAAATATGTAAAGTATATGTATATGTATATGTATGTATACATATATGTAAATATGAAAGTATATGAAAATAAAGAAATATAAAATATATGCCACATGATCTGGGGGAAAGAGAAGGGTCCCAATACTTGGGGAGGGAGAGGACCTCAGGAAAGGCCCCCCCTTAGAGGTGGTTCTGCAGCTGAGCCTCGAAAGACGCCAGGGTATCCAAAGGTAGAGGACAGAGATGCAACAGCAAGTCAGTAAGGGGGCAAAATGGGAGGGGGCTAAGATCAAGGATATTCAGAAGAAATCATAAGATTAAGGAAGAGAATGTGCTACATGATCATTGATCAAAATGTAAGTGTGAAATGAATGTAATTATTCTCTTGTTGACTCTGTAGCCCCAAAGGACCCTCCCTGAGGCTGGGTGGTTCCCTTAGTAAAGTCTCAGTATATCAAGTGATAATGAATCACCTCCTGGCTGATACCATACCACCTGTGTGATCCCTTCCCTTCTCTTGGTCTGTTTCCTCATCTGTGAAATGAGGGAAATGGGAAGAAAGTGCTTTGTAAAACACTTTAAAACACCAACTAAATGTGAGTTTATTACTAGCCTGGATGACTTCTAAGGTTGCTCCCAGCTCTGAAGTTCTATATTCTAAGATCTCTCCCAGCTCATACATTCTTTGTTCTGAGATCCCTCCCAGCTCTGACAACTCTTTGTTCTAAGCACCTAGATTCTATGATTCAATGATGACTTTGTTAAAATTCGAATCACAATGAAATAAGCTCTCTGAAAAATGGAGATTTTTAAAAGATTTTTAAAAGAGACTTTACATTTCTTTTTTATATTAGTGCAGTTTGAAATATGGTGCCTTATTCCAAATACCTGCACTGGTTCAACACGCCTGATCTATTTTCATCTCTCCACTCGTTGCTTAAAATAAAAAGCCCATTGCTATTCCATTCACGGCCATGTTTAAATCATAACTGGGAGAATACATCTTTCTCCCTCCAAATGCTGGTTTTATCTTTAACAGACTCCACAGGCTCCCAGCCCACGCCCCCCTCTCTCTGGAGCAGTAGTCTGGGTCTGATCCCGAGGGAATGGACAGGCACAGAATGTCCCAGGGCATGCCCCTCTCAGGGTGAAACTCCCACTGGTCCTTCACCACATACACCCAGCCTATCCCCCGGCCCCCTAAGAATTCGCCAGCAGTTCTTGGCATAAGCTGCCAGAGCCGCCGTTTTGTCTCTCCCTGCAGCTACTCGGTAAAGGATGGAGAAAGGAGGGGGATGTGTATGGGAGGGAAAATCAGCTCTAGTAAGACCGATTTCCATCTCCACAAATGCCTGTGTTGAAAGCTCCTTCTGGCCATGCATCTGCTCTGATTTTCTTCCTGGGAGGCTGAAAATAAGTAGGATGAAGAATTAAATGTCCGCTCCAAAGAAGAGGTCTGCTCACGACGAACGAATGAATGGAGATGGCCCGAGCTCCCGAGCTCCTGGGCTGTGGATTTGCTCCAAGGCTCTGGCTTTGTTAGCATCCCTCCTCTTCCATTTCCCACCCCAGACTTCTCTCCATCTCCCTCTCAGGGAAGGGTCACAGCTATTATCATCATTTCACCAGCCACCAAATGAGCCCCCGAGGGAAGACAGGCAGGGGCAGAGCCCAGATTAGGAGGTGGGGCTCGGCTCAGGGCTGTCTCGGGACTGAACCATCCCTCAAATGCCTCGTTATTTTCATCATTATGGAGGTTTCCCTTTTCTGGTGTCACCTTGAGCAAATCACTTCCCTTTCTTGGATCTCAGTTTCTTTATGTGTAAAATGAGGGAGTTGGACTAGATCGCTAAAGCCCCTTCTAAGCCTGACATTTAACAATTCAGTGCTCTTGTACTGAGAATCCCCATTGCTTCAGATCTCACCTAAAGAAAATGTAATAAGGCAGTAAGGAAGAGGTATTATCCCCATTCTACAAGGAGGAAGCGTGGACACTGAGGCCTATAGGGGGTGGGGGGTAAGAGGAAGATAATAAGCATTTATATAGCACCTACTATGTGCCGGACATTGTAATAAGGGGGAGGGGATGGTAATAAGCCAGTACCAGTCCCTGGCCTCAAGTAGCTTACAGTCTAGTGGGGGGAGGAACATTTATTAATTGCCTATGATGTTCCAGGCACTGTGCTAGATACTGAGGATACAGACAAACAGCCTCTTTCTTCAAAGAGCTTAAATTCTATTCAGTTATAATGCATATGCAAATAACTCTGATACAAAATATTACATAGGTAAGTAATTGCTGCTTGTAATTCTCCCCAATTTTCGAGAATTCCCTATATCTTCTCATCTCAAGAGTTCTTTGCTTAGCACTTTTGGAAAGCTGACCTTATTCCCAAATGGAAGGAAACTCCTCTCTCCCTAAATCTTGAGTGTCTTCTATTAGTGGGTAGGATAGAGGAAAGAAAAGCAGGGGAAGGGGACATTGAGGCTCCTGCCTCCAGGCCTACTGAACCAGATGGGTGCAAGTAGGGATCCCTCTCAAGATATCCAAACTGGCAAAGTACAGAATTGAAAAGGCCTGGGAATTTCTCTCCCCACCAAGAGCAGAAGCTAGTGTACTGGTCGCGTTTGGAAAGGGGACCACTCCACAAAGGACCTAGCCTTTGCCATCTGCTCTGGGAAATCCTGCTTGGAGACTTGAACAGCAGCTGGAGAGGGCCTAACAAGGGGTGCATTTGGAATGCGAATTGTCCAACGATTATAGAGCAAAGTGGGCTGGGCTGGGGGGAGTCGGCTTGATTTTCTCATTTCCTAGAAGGTAGAGATTTGGGGAGCCAATGGAGAAGCTTTGTTTTCTTGGTGCCAGCCTCTCCTCTAATACTCCTGCATGCTACCTCCTCCCTCACCCCCAGCAGGATCAGTCTATTCCCTTATTTTAGGTAGGTAGGATCACAGCACTTGGAGGTGGAAGGACCATCTAGGCCAACCCTTTTTTTTTACAAAGAAGGAAACTGAGACCCAGTGGGGTGAAGCATCTCGAAGGGTCATACAGGGTGTAAATAGCAGGGCAGGGATTTGAACCCAGGTCCTCCTATTCCAAATCCCGGGGCTCTTTCGAGTGCAACACCCGTCTCCAACCTGGGTAGATCAGGCCCTTGCCCCAGTTACCATGGAGACAGACAGGCAGCAGCTGCAAAAGGTGGCGGGGGGGGGGGGGGGGGCGGGGAGGGAGGAAGCAGAAGCTTTCTCTCCTCTTTTTGGTGCTTAAGGTAGCAGTGGCTGCTGGCAGGGCCCCTTCTCCCCTGCCCCGCCTCTCGTGGAGTCCACCTGCATTGGACTCCTCCTGGAACCGCTCCTTGCTTTTCTGGGAAAATAGACACTCCATTCCCAAGTCCCTACAAATGGTCAAGTTCCTACCTTGGAGTGGAGGAGTGGGGGTGCTTAAGACGCAGCCACCAGAGACCAGTTTGGCCCAGAGCTCTGTCTCCTTTGTCAGAACAGACAGAGGCAGGGGCTGCGTTGGGGAGCTGACCAGCTTTGTGTCGCCTTTAGACACTCTGCTCCCAGGCTCTGGAGCCAACCTTCCATAAATGACAGGCTTTATTGTTTCCTCCTGAATGATCCTCTGCCGATATTGCTGGAGACCCTGCCTGACAAACTGCCCCCCTTCCTGCCCCCTCCAGCCTTCTCCTTCCTGGAGCTGAAGCAGCCTTTATGCTTCCTTCTCTCCCATGCATTCTGTCTCTCAGTCGAAGGGGGTTGGGTGGCCTGGCATTCAGGTCGCTGCCTGGGTCCTCTTTCTCATCAGAGCCTCAGAAAGGTCAAGCCAGCGTCTCCATTTCGTCGCCTTTGGTAAAATGAGAAATGGGGCCAATGCTACCTTGGCAGGTTGAGTTCCTCCACTTTTGGTGTAAGCAGAATGTCGTTACATAAGAAAACAATAGGCTAGTATTAAGGCAAGAGATAGAAGAGAAGCCTGACACCCAGAATGTTAGAGCCACCAGGAACTTTATGACCTAAAATATTGGAGCCCAGAATGGCAGAACTGAACATGGGTTGTGATGGTGATCATAATAAAGAAGGCTTTAGAAGAGAGAATGTTGGAATTGAGGATGCCAGAACTGGAAGGAACCTTCGCAACACATCATCTTGGCACATAAGCTACAATTATTAGACGCTATCTTATCCCGCATATTTATTTTTGTAGAGGAGAAAACCAAGGCCCAGAAGGGGAAACATCTTGTCCTAGGCCATGAAGGGAATAAGCAAAATCGCCAACATTGGAGTATGGGCTCCATGATCTTTCAGCTTCTGGGGAGATGGCAGAGGCTGATTGACAGCCAGGGTGGAGCTTTATTTCATGAGGTTTTATTTTAGCATTCAGGTGAAAATTCTCAGTCTTAATAAGAGGAGCCGAGGGGAAACATCCTGACTGTGGGGTTGTGATTCAGAAATAACTATCTAGTGGTTAACAGTGCCCAGCGATAGCTACCCAGGATCAAATAATTAAATATAGCAACATTGTCAGGGGGATAGATGATTTGATTATGCCTGGAGAGATTAAATGTTTGTTAGAGGGAGAAAAATGCATTCTGCCTGTCAGAAATAGAGGCTTGGGTGAGGAAAAGCAATCGGTAGCATAGGAGGATTTAGAGCTGAAAGGGACGTTGGGCTGAGCTCATCTCACCTTCATCTGGAAAACAAGGGGGTGAGGTGAAGTGATTTCTGAGGTTCCTCCCTCTCTAAACGTACAATCTGTGACTCGCTCTATAGCTAAAGAAACTGAGGCCTGGAGAGACCAATGGACCCACTTAAGGTCACACAGACGATGAAATAGCAAAGATGGGATTCACTATCTGAGCCCAGGTCTTCAAACTGGAAATCCATTGCTCTTTCCAGGGCACCACATTGTGGGCTTTCTCTAATGAAGTATCTGGTCTTGTTAGCTCGACTACTGTCGTGGACTGCAGTGAACAAGAACAAATATATGAAGGCTGGCCCTTTAAAAGGGACTGCGGATCTCAAATCTCCTCCATCTGATTGGACAAATCCGAGTCCAAAGCATAGTGAGCAAGGCTTAGGATCCCAAGACCTAAATTCAAATTCTGGCTCGGTGATTACAAAAATCACAGAATCTCAGAGTTGTTAAGGACTTCAAAGTCCTGAATAAGAAAAGGGAGCTCAAGACGGTAGCCCACTGAAAAAAAAAAGTGGTCATCCAGCCTTCACTTAAAGAGAAGATGGCACGAGGGAGGAAGGCCCCACTACCTCCTATGACAGCCCAATTAATTTTTGCATGTAGTTTTAATTGTTAGGAAGTGTTTCCAGATATCCAGCCTAAGTCAGCCTCTTCAAAAATTCTTCCCATTGCTGTGTAAGGAGAATGGGGGTAAGAATGAGACCAAAGCCGTGAACCTGGGGTAACTAAAAGGACAGTGGTTTCCTGGGCAATAACAGTGAATATTGGAAGAGAAGCACATTGACTGATTTGGGGGATGGAGAGGGCAGGGTGGAGGTGAGAGAAGAGTGAGTTATGTTTTGGATATGAATTAGAGATGCCTATGGGAATCCGGTTTGAAACGTCTAGTAGGTAGTTATTAACAAATTACTGGAGCTTGAGAGAGAGACTAGAATTGAAATTATAGATCTGAGAACCATAAGCATAGAGATGACCAGTGGTGGGATTCAGCCGGTTCGCACCAGTTCGGTAGAACAGGTGCCTAATTTTAGGTTTAGTTCTGAGAACCTGGTTGTTAGCGAGGGCGGGGCCTGCACCTGCCACATCAACAGCAGCAGTGCCTTGGCTTGGTTCCGTGGAGAACTGGTTGTTAATTCATTTGAATCCCACCACTGGAGGTGACCATTATATCTGTGTGAGCTTATGAAAGAGAGAGAAAGTGAGACAGAGACAGAGATGGAGACAGAGAGAAAGAGGAGAGGAAAGACAGAGAGGAGAGAGACAAAGAAAAAGGAGAGAGAGCACTCAGAACAAAGCCTTGGAGTATTCCCACAATTAGAGGGTCTGATATGGCTCATGATCCAGAAAAGGAGACTTGAGAGGGAACCATCAGATGGATAAGAGGTGAACCAAGATAGGAATGTCATGAAAACCCAGAGAAAGCAAAGACGACCAACAGCGTCAAAAAGAAGACCGAAGACTAAAAAAAAGCCCCCAAACCCATCAGATCTGACAGTTAAGACAACACTGATAACTTTGGAGAGAGCAGTTTTAGTTCAGTGGTGACCCTCAAAGCCACATTGCAAAGGGTCAAGAAGCAAGTGAGAAAAAAAGATGTGGAGGCAGTGAGTGTAGACAGCTTTTTTTAGAAGTTTGGTTGAAAAAGGAAGGAGATATGAGATCACAACTTGAGGGGATGGTAGGGTTTAAAGGGGATTTTTTTTTAAGCAGGAGAGAGACCTGGGCACGTTTATAGGTAGCAAGAAAGAACCAGTAAGTAGGGAGGGATTGAAGATAAGGAAGGGAGAGAAGATGATTGTGGAAGCAAAATACTAGAGAAGATGGGGGAGAATGGGACCTAGAGTGAAAGCAGGGGGGTTGGCTGTGGTGGCAGAAGGGCCACCTTTTCATCAAAGAGGGGAGTAAGAGATGGTGGGGTGGGGAAGAGAAGGTGATGTCAAGGTGTTGTGAACTGAACAGAAAGAAGGGAAGAAAAGGGAGCTCAGGACAAATAACTTCTATTTTCTTGTTAAGTAAGAAGCATGATCCTTAGCTATGAAGGTGGGAAGGGCAATGGAATTGGAGCCTTGAGGAGAGAACAGAAGGAGTAGAACAGCCACTTTGGAGAGTGGGATAGAAAATCAATTAAGATGGAGTAAAACAATTGCTTTGTTGCATTGAGGGCCCAGTCAAGATCAGCTGGTGTAAATTTGTGGTGGATCCAGTTAGTGACAGCTATGATTTTCTTCAGCAGCTGCTAAGTAGAAGCAGAGGAGTTAACATGGCAGGAGTAATCCAGGATTGGGCTTTGGCTGACTTTGGGTGGAACTAGGACAGGGAAGCAAGAGATTCAAGAGTCAGTCGGTCAGTCAATCATGCGTTTCCTAAGTGCCAAGCATTGTGTTAAAGGCTGGGAATACCGATATAAGTAAGGAGGTCTAGGTTCTACTGTACTCTGTTCTGTTCAGACCACATACAGAGTATTATATGTGGGTACCACGTTGTTAAGAAGGACATGAATCAGCGTGACAACAACCAGAATAGTGAAGGGCCTTGAGACCAAGCATTATGAGGTTTGGATTCAGAATTGGGGATATTTAACCCAGAGAAGAAAAGACCTAATGGAAATAAGAGGGGCTTCAGGTATCTGAAGGTCTGCTGTGGGGGAACCATTAGATCTGTTCCATTTGGCTCTAGAAAGCAGAAGGAGTAACAATGCATAGAAGTTGCACTGAAGACAATTTATATTTAAAGTCAGGAGGAGCTTTCTAATAATTAGGGCTGTCCAAAAGCAAAGTGGGTGGTGGTGCTCTGCAACTGGAGGCCTTCAAACAAAAGCTGGTTGACCACTAAGTGTTAGAGCAGATTGTTTATGGTAGACTGGATAGCCTTTGAGGTCACTTCCAAGTATTAGATTTCATAATTAAGAGATTCCTACAGTCACCTAAGTGGCTTTACAAATGAAAGAGGTTGTCTCAGAACTAGGAATACAAACCCAGATTTCTTGACTCAGAGTCTACTGTTCTTTCCACTACAGCATGTAAGTCAAACATCATCATGGCAGCTAGTGGCACAATGGATGCAAGCACGAGGTCTGGAGTCAGGAAGACCTGAGTTTAAAGCCTGCCACAGACTGGTCTTAGCTGTGTGACCCTGGGCAAGTCACTTCACTTCTGTTTGCCTCAGTTTTCTAAACCTGAGGTTTAGGCCTAAATACACCAAAGGCTTGGGCAGTTAGTAATAACTCTGTGTCATAAGTGCAACCATAGCACCATAGAATCATAGACTTAGAGAGGCACAGGATGTTAGTCACAGAGTGGGAGAAAGATGGATGCGTTTTATGAGTATTGGCAGCAATGCTACCTTTATGTTTGTTCGTAATAGAAATCAACTGCCCTGGCTCCTTGACTGGGGTAACAACAGGGAGATCAAACAGCTGCGACGAGTATGTAAGGTTCTGTAAAAGCACACTGGGCCTGGGGTTGGATCGCAGATCCTTTCCACAACACTTTCTGATCTTAAGCTCACAGATTTGGGGCTAGAAGAGATCTCAGAGGCCCTCTAGCCCAATCCCCTAATTTTGCAGATGAGGAAACTGAGGCCCAGAAAGGGGCCATAACTTGACCAAGGTCAGACAGGTCATCAGAGTTAAAGGGAAAACTGAGGTCCTCTGATTCCAATCTAGTGGTTTGTTTACTGCCTCTTAACGTGCTGTGCTGTCTTCTCAGGAATGTCTGTAGGACCCTGACACTTGGGGTACAGCATGACTTTTTCTGGAAGAGCTGATACTATAAGTCAGTTAGTCAATTAGCATTTATTAAGCACCTACTATGTGCCAGACACTGAACTAAGTGCCGGGAGTACAAAGAGAGGCAAAAGACAGTCCCTGCCCTCAAGGAGCTCCCACTCTAATGGAGGAGACAACATTCAAACAACCATGTACAAACAAGCTCTGTGTGTGTGTGTGTGTGTGTGAAAAATTAGCAATAATCAACAGAAGAAAGGCACTAGAATAAAAGGGGATTTATGGAAAAAGCTTTCTTCTCATAGAAGGTAGGATTTTAGTTAGAACTTGAAGGAAGTCAAGAAACAGGTATCTGTTCCAATGGCACATTTATGGTTGTGTGTGCGTGTGTTTGTGTTTGTGTTTGGCGGGGTAGGAGAAGAGACTTCGAGGAGAAGAAAGTGGCAATGCCTGGAGGACCAGCCCAGGATATCAGACATTTGGCTTACAAAGTAGCCACTTCCTTCCTTAAGGGCTTCTTGTGTTTCCTAGTGTTCTGCCTCAGGAAGCAGCCTGCGATCAGTTAAAATCTCCTGCCTGAGAAAGTGGGACTTAAAACCTTAGGAATTCTACTTTTTATTTTCCTTGGGGCTCTTTTCCAGAGCTCCAAAGAAGGTTCAGGATTGTAGGTATATAGAAAATGGTTCAGTGCGAAGAAGAGGTGCTCTGGTGGGTCACATAGAAAGGGTGATGTGTAACAGGTAGCCCATCCAACTGGGAGACTGAGTCCCATGGAACCACAGCCTGGTAATTCAGTGGTATGGGCCTATGGCCTATGTGCTTCAGGGAGGGATGGAAATCGCGAGCAAAGAAGTACCTGTCCTGATACTCAGTGAATCTGTGATGTTCTTGTGTCAAGCAAAAGTCGAGCCGAAGAAATGGAATTTTGGGCCAATACTTAATAAGTCAACTGAATGCTCAAAAGGATATTTAATCTTCAAAATCATCCAAATGGACGCTTTAAAATAACACTTTTCCAAAGCCCTCAAACCTTCCTGAGACACCATAACGTATTTAAGATGGAAGGGCATATAGGGACCATGTAGTCCAATCGCAGACACTAGCTGTGTGATCCTGGGCAAGTCACTTCACCCTGTTTGCCTCAGTTTCCTCAACTGTAAAATCAGCTGGAGAAGGAAATGGCAAACCACTCCAGTGTCATTGCCAAGAAAACCCCAAAAATGACATCACAAAGAATTGGACATGATTGGAAAATGACTGAACAATAGTCCAATCCCCTCATTTATGTAAGGGAAAAAGACTGTGGTATAGACAGAGAACATGATTTGTTCCACAATTGTTAGTGGCAGTAATAGATCTAGGAACTTGGTCTCCAAACTCCCAGGCTGGTGCTTTTTCCACTTCTAGTTACTCCCTTTCAGAGTCAGGAGAAAGATTTCCATTATACGAGACAGGTAGTTTTCAGTTGAAAAAAATGATCCCTTCTTCCATTGCTGTGATGGAAGGGAGGAGAAACCCTCCCTCTAGGAACATGATTACCTAGAAAGGAGGATTTTGTTCTTCTTTAACCATGGTGGACTCATTCATTCATTCAATAGTTATTTGTTGAATGTTAACCATGTGCTATTATAGTCTTTGGGCTTTTTAAACAATCCCTCCATTTCTAGCTAACATGTATCTCCAACCTCATTTATCCTAAGGTTTACTGATAAAGCTGTAATTCACTTTTTGTTCATTCATACCATAAATGTGAGTACTTACTAAACAATATTAGCTGACATTTTTATAATATTTTCTGGTCATAAGAAAAAAAATTCAGGTGGCCAAAAGAGAAATGGAAGCAAGTATGGGAGGCATATATTGGCTACAATAAATTACTAATGATAATTTGTGTGCAAGAAATGATGTAAAAAATATCATCAAGGAAAATGTGTGATAGAATGAGGAGAGAGGTCACTCATATAGCAAGAGTGAAGGATGAAAGATTGGACAGCCCTCGTGTTGCAATGGTATTTGTAGAATTTTCAAAGATCCAGAGGAATGACTCCTAAACATTGACTGGGTCTTCTGGGGAGGATCTTTAATGGCTGGACATGGCTGATAACAACACAGGATGAATGATACGGCCGGCTTGTGATTTGCCCCATTGGACAGGGAGCCATGTGGATAAGATCACAGGGCCTTTGGAAGTGTTGAAAGATTTACGGTCTCAAAGGTTTTCACAGCCAGTAAATATTAAGCAGTGCCAGGCACTGTGTTAAGCACTGAGGTTACAAAGAAAGACAAAACTATTCCTGCCCTTGAGCTCACAGACTATGGCAAAGACAACCTGCATACGACTAAGTACAAACAAGCCATGGAAGGGATCATTCAATTCCCCAAGGATCCCATGAGGTTGCTAATGCAAGGATTATTATCCCCATTTTCTATATGAATGGGTGAGTCCCCTCCCTTCTCTGAGGATGCTTTCACTATAAATAAGGAGGTTGGATAGATAATATCTGATGCCCTTTCTGTTGTTATACAATTGTGTCCCACTCTTCATGGGCCCATTTGGGGTTTTCTTGGTAGAGATACTGGAGTGGTTTGCCATTTTCTTTTCCTGCTCTTTTACAGATGAGGAAACTGAGGCAAACAGGGTGAAGTAACTTGCCTAGGGTCACACAGCTAGTGAGTTTCTGAGGCCAGATTTGAACTCAGGTCCTCCTGACTCCAGGGCCAGTACTCTAACCACTGTGCCACCTAACTGCCCTTTTTCACTTCTATGACCCTGTGATCTCTACATTCCCTTCCAGCTCTAAATCTAAGATGATCCTGGTGTCTTCCCTACCTTTCCTTCACCTCTCACTCCTTCCTCATGCCAACACATACCTTGCCACTGCCCTCCTCCCATCCCTTTGTGGTCCTGGCCAAGGTCTTCCTCTTGTCGCTCTGGTACCCTTCATGAAGGACCCAGGCTTCTGCCTCGCAGAATCTCGACTCTTCATCTTCCTAGGTGACACTGAGGATGTCAGATTCACCCTTCAGTGGGTTTGCCAGCAAGCCTTCGAGTGTGGTTAGATGTTAAATTTTGCATCTCAGACCCCACCTTAACCAGCCTTCTCAGAGAAGAGAAGACATCTCCCTTTGCTGTCTTGCAGAGGTTTGGTATCCATGAGAGGGAACGTTGTGTATGATATCAGATTCTTTTCAATGTATCGATCAGTTTTTTTCTCCTCTTTTTCTTTAAAAATTCTTTGTTTGGCTCCCTGAGAGGGAGAGGGAGAGGGAGAGGGAGAGGGAGGGATAGAGGGGAAATCGAAGAGAAGCAGAAACAAAAGATAGCAATAAGATATATGTTTTTAAAAACGAGATTTCCATTCTCCCTTCCCTTCCCCCACTCTAGTAATGCAGAAGAAATTAGTTATGAAAAACTGTAAGAAGCAAATACGCTACAATCTTCACAATAAGAGGAATGTGGGAGCAGCTAGGGGACCCAGTAGATAGAGCACTAGCCCTGGAGTAAGGGGGATCTGATTTCAGATTTGATCTTAGACACTGACCAGGGGCATGACCTTGGGCAAGTCACTTAACCCTGATTGCCTCAAAAAAAAAAAGAAAAAAGAAAAGGAGGTTATGACAGAACCAGAGAGGCAGGATGGTATGGTAGGTAGCAGATGGGGACTCAGGAGACCTGGATTCCAATTTCAGCTCTGTCATTCATTAGCTGGGTGACCTTGGGTCACTCTTTCCCTAGTTTCCTTCTCTGTCAAATGAAAGGATTGGACTAAAGATTTCTAAGGTCCCTTCCAGCTCTAACATTCTATTTTCTTTCTTTCTTCATAATAATCTGTTGTGAAAGAAAACATAGACAAGAAAAAAAGCCCCAAGAAAAATAAAGTAAAAAAAAAGTAAGCTTCAATCTGTTTTCAGACACCATCGGTTCTTTCTCTGGGGATGGACAGCATTTTTCATCATAGGTCCTTCAGAGTTGTCTCGGATCATGGTATTGCTGAGAATAGCTAAGTCATTGACAGCTGATCGATCACATTACAATAATATTGTTACTTTGTACACAGTACATTTCACTTTGCATCAGCTCGTGCAAGTCTTTCTAGGTTTTTCTGAGAGCATCCTGCTCCTCATTTCTTATAGTACAATAGGATTCCATCATAAACACATATAACAATTTACTCAGTCATTTCCCAATTGATGGCCATCCCCTCAACTTCTATTTCTTTACCCCCAGAAAAGAGCTGCTATAAATAATTTTGTACATATAGGTCCTTTTCCTTTTTTCTTTTTTTTACCTCTTTTGGGATATAGACCTAGTAGTGATATTCCTAGGTCAAAGGGTATGTATGCGTTTATAGCCCTTTGGGCATAGTTTCAAATTGCTCTACAGAATGGTTGAATCAGTTCACAATTCCACCAACAGTGCATTAAAGTCTCGTTTTTCCCACATCTCCTCCAACATTTGTCATTTACCCATTCCGTCCTATTAGCCAATCTAATAGGTATGAGGTAGTCCCTTAGAATTAACATTCCATTTTCTAAGACAAGACTTTTAACCTCTTTTGTATCTTGGACTCCTTGGGCCGTCTGGGGAAGCCTGTGGAACCCTGCTCAGAATAATTTGGTGCCTGCATTCATAATTAAAGGAAATATATTTTAGTGAAGCTAAAGATGTATTTTTTTCTCCATCCAAAATCACTGACCTCCCGAAATCAATCTAGCCCAGGTTAAGAACCTGTGTTCTGAGATCCCTTCTGTCTCTAACATTCTCTGCTCTAGAGACTCTTCCAAATGTGGCATTCTGTCAGCTAAGGTTCTCCCAGCTCCATCATTCTATATTCTAAGGCCTCTTCTAACCTGAACATTTCAAGACCCTGCTGGAGAGCTCTCTAACTTGCAAACAACTGAGTTTTAGAGATCTGACACTGAATCATATATGCCATCTGATTATAGAATGTGGCTCATTATTTATAAAGATAATTAGCAGTTTCAGTTTCAGATTATTAATAGAAAACCCAAGGCATGCCTTAAATGCTATGGATTCATGCAGAAAAAGGCATGAACTTGGTTAACTCATATTTGTGAAATACTTATAATTTAGATCTCTACTGGATCTAAGTTCTACCACCTCTTTTCTGACTCCTGAGATTCCTTTAAAAGTAAAGAAGTTCCAGGGAAAGAGTCTGACCTTGGAATCTGAAAACCTGGGTGTGGCCCTCAGGTCAGTCCTTCCTAGCCATGTGACTGTGAGCCAGTCACTTCATTTCTCTGACCTTCTGTCTCCTTATCTATATAACAGGGATAACAGTATTTGATTATTTTTGGGAAGAGTACTTTAGCTGCATAAATGAGATCCACTGACATTATTATAACCCCCCTGGGTGGACCACTCCTGCCCTCCCCAACCTGAATTCACAGGTTGGGTTCCCAGAAATAGCTACTCCAGGATCAAGGTACTGTGTGTCCAGACTTCTAAACTAAGGCCCTCCCGGTGTGCTTGCGTTCAGTAGACAGCTAGAGGACATGCTTGGTTTACAGCAAAGGCGGTGACAGGAGTAACATAATAAAAAGATTTATATTAGAGCATTCCCTTCCCTCTCTCTCTCCCAAACCTGGGGCACATTCTCCCACATATTATACATATATATATATATATATATATATATATATATATATATATATATATATATATATATATATATATATTAGTAGCAAAAATGAACAGGTATAGAGATCAAGCTTGAGGACTCCTGCACCCCCACCTGGGGAGTCCTGGTAGAGGGGGAAATTACATCTCCAGCCTTCCAATACCCTTGATGCCTTCTCTGTTTCACTGGGTTCCTTGGGCCTGCTCTCTGCTGGACTCTGCTGGACCATGGCCTTTATGCTTGGCCATCGTTATCATCGCCTCTAGCTCCTGGCTTGACTAAAGTCTTTGGCTAAAACACAGCCTGGCTTTTTCAGGGAGACACAGAAGTCTCACCCTCACTTGATCCATCCATCCCTGCTACCTATTGTCCTATATCTCTCCTCCCTTTCATGGCTAAACTCCTTGAGAAGGTGTCTACAAAGCCCCTACTTCCCTTCTGTTCACTCTCTGAGGAACTCATTCACTCCGGCTTTTGACTTTATCATTTAACTGAAACCTCTCCCTCCACAATTACCAGTGGTCTCTTGGTCGCCCAATCCAGGGGCCTTTTCTCTGTCCACATCCTTTTTGACACGGATGGTCACCATCTCCTCTATGCACTCCCTTTAGGTTTATGAGACATTCTATAGCCTGGTTCTCCTATTACCTGTCTGACTCTCCTTGATCTCCTTGGCTGTGTTTCATTCAGGTTGTGACCACTAAGTGTGGATGTCCACAGAGGCTCTGGGGACCTCTTCTCCTGGGCCCTCTTCTCCCTCTAAGCTAATTTGCTCAGTGAGTTCATCAGCTCCCATGGTTTCAATTAATTATCATCTCTATGCTGATGATTCTCAGATCTGTTTCTTAAACTCCACACATCCAAAACCCTCCCCTATTTCTAAACATCCATGTGATTTTGGAGGATGTTACTAAGCTAGCTATTTACATGCATCCTCATCTTCTCCATATCTAATCCATTGCCAAGTCCTGTCTATTCTGCCTTTACAACATCTCTTGTTTATGCCTTCACTCCTTGCCACCACCTGGGTGAGGGTTCTTATTACTTCATGCCTAGAATATTGCAATAGCTTTCCTGTTGGTCTATGTACCTGTCTGTTGCTATTCCAAGCCATTCTCTACTTAGCTACCACATTCATCTTCCTCAGCAAGATGCATGTCTGACCATGTCAGCCCTCTATTAAGTGCCTCCCTATTATCTCCAGGATCAAATATAAAATCCTTTGGCTTTTAAAGCCTTTCATCACCTTGTTCCTTCCTTTCTAGTCCTCTCGTGCCTTACTGCCCTTCATGTATTCTGTGATCCAGGAATACTGGCCTCCTTCCCGGAGGGCAACTTCCTTCCCTAGTAGCCTCTCCTCCATGTTCTATCCTGTATTGGAATATATGTTTCTTGAAGGTAGAGGCTGTCTTGCTTTTGGATATGAATAGTGTTTGGCACGCAGTAGGCACCTAATCAATGTTTTCAGTTCATTTTGCCCAAAGTCACGTGGACAGTAAGTGGCAGTACTAGCATTTACACTCAGGGCCTGTTTGCACAACCACATGAAGTGTTAGTAAGAGACAGAATCTTAGAATGTTAACACTAAAAGGGACCTTAAATATAGCATGTTGGAACATAGCAGTCCCAGACCTAGAAGAAAATCTAGAAACCAATACTCTTGTCTACAGCGGAGGAGCCTCAGTCCTAAGGGTGGCAAGGAATTTTCTTTCCATCAACCATCCACCTGCCTCTGCCTCTTCCACATTACCCTCTGGAGTCCAGAGAGGATGGGTCTAATTCTTCTCCCCCGTGACAATCCTTAAAAGGCTTGAAGATGAAGCTCTCCAGAATCTTCCCTTCTTCAGGCTTAACATTCCCAGATCTTCCAACTGACCTTCATCTAATAAATCTTTATTGAGTTGCATTGACTAGAATCTGCCATGATCTCAAGGCCTGTATTCAATGAGCCACTGTATTTGCCTTTTTCTGGTTACTCTCAAGCTTATTGGTTTTTTTTATAAAATGTGATGCTTAGAACTAAAGATGGTATTCCAGATAGGCACTGACCAGGATGGGACATAGCAGGGCTGTTACCTTCCTAGTCCTAGACACTCTCCTTTTAATTTAGTCTAAGGGACTCTGAGCTTCTTTTGGCTCTCAGATCACATTGTGGATTCATCTTGAACTTCCAAGTCCATTTTAACCTGGAGGTCTTTTTCAGATGTTGGTGCCATGATTTCCCCTATCTTGTACTTGTGAAGATGAACTCAAATGCAATAATGTCCCTTCTAGTTCCAATATCCCCTTAGGGTACCTTAGAACAGACTCCTTCCAGTTCTGACATTCTGTGTTCTAAGGGCGCTGCCAGCTCTGACATCCCATGTTCTAAGGTCTCTCCCAGCTCTGACATACTGTGTTCTAAGGGCCCTCCCAGCTCTGACATTCTGGGTTCTAAGGGACCTCCCAGCTCTGACATAAGTTCTAAGGCCTCTTCAAATTATAATTCTTGGTCCATAGTCTCTTCCAGCTCTAAGATTCCATATTCTGGATTTGCTATCAATTCAGTGAATCCATGAACCTTCTGTGAACTTCTCCTTTAGTGCAGACACAGCCCTAGTACAACCAGCCATTAGAAAATGTACAAAAATAATCCATGAAATCACAGAATATTATAATTGAAAAGGCCCTTAGAGTTCAGGTAGAGTTCTCTAACCCTCTACCTGAAGCAGGAATTTCCCCTCTACAACTCTGACAAATGTCATATAGCTTCTTTAAAAAGTTCGTCCCATTTTGGTGATGACTTTAAATTATTAGAAAATCTTTCCTTTATGGAATGAGCCTTCCTTTAACTTGTACCTGTTGGTCCCAGTTCTGTCCTCTGGAGCTAAGTAGAATATGTGTGCTCCCTCTTCAACATGTTCCCTCTTCATTTATATCATTTATATCAGATTAAGTATTATGTGATTATCCATATTCCCCTTTAGTCTTCTCCCCTCCAGACAATATGTTGTAGTTGCTTAAACTGATCTTTCTGTGGCACATCTTCAAGTCCCCATGATGCCCTCCTCTAGACAAACCCTAGCTTATGAAAGGCCCTCATAAACTGTGGACCCTCACAAGACCCAGTTCTTTAGATATTGTCTGATGAAGACAAATGACAAGAAGGGCTATACCTTCCCTTTTCCAGATGCTATTATTAATTCAGGCTAAGATCACACTATTTCTTTCAATGTTTTGTCTTACTGTTTGATTCATGTTGTTTAGAATCTGCTAAAATACAAAACAAAATTAAAAAAAAAACCCTAGATCTTTTCTTAACCTGGGCTTGGTGAAGTTGTCTAAAATATTTTAATAATTGCATCTCCAGATAATTGGTTTCCATTGCAACCTTGTTGATTTTATTTTATATATCTAAAAACATTATCCTGAAAAGGGTACCCTAAGCTTTATGGAACTGCCAGAGAAGTCTATGTCACAAAAAAGGTCAAGAATCCCAGGGCTAGCCACATCTTTCCTATTTTGTATTTGTACAGTTAAGTTTTTGAGCCTAAAAGTAATATTTTGCATTTATCTCTGTCAAATTTCATTTTTTTTTTCGATTCAGCCTTTGTTCTGGCTTCTTGAGCTCGTTTTGGGCCCCGATTCTGTCATCCCAATCTCTCATTCTCCCCCTCTCTTCCTCCCACTCCCCCCCCCCCACCAGTTCCAGCAAATCTGGTCATTCTTTTTGGGGAAGTTTGATGCTTTTGTGATGTTAGTATTAACCCCTTGGCTGCTTCTAGTAGAAGAGGTTTTGTTTTCTGTTGATGCTTTTAAGAAGGCTTCATGGGGGCCTTTTTTGTCCTGTTCACTAGTCAAGTGGCTTCTGCTGGTTTTCCCTAGTTAGAATTGAAACCCTTCTAGTTTCTGGGCCTTGGTAAGATGTTAGCACCCTTTAGTGCCATTCAAAAAAAGCCCCTGAAAGAACAGGGATTACCTGGTTTCAAAAGCCCCCTTTACTGCCCTCCAGGAAGACCCTTGGGGAGGAGGGGCACAGCAGTGCATCAAGATACAAAGAAAAAAACCACACGGAAGACTGCAGGAAATTCCTTTTCCTCTAATGAACTACCCAGAAGCCAAGCAGCATCATTATAAAAGATTAAAAATCTACATGAATTCTAACAACTCCGTTCCTAGCTGTGGTTTCCATGGAAATAGACTTCAGCTCAGAGAGGGGGAAAAAAAAGAGGTGAGGGGAGTGGTATAAGTGTTTTAAAACAATCAGTGTTTTGAAAGATTTATTTTTTTGGGCTGTCACAACATTAATGCTGGATAATGTGGGATTTTTTTGTGAAGTTAATTTCTTGTTTTTTAAAAAATATACACCCGGGGAGGGGTGGATCTCTTACTGCAAACCCCTATTCAGGTAACAAAAGCCTAGGGTTTGGTTCTAGGGATAACCAGGTCCTTTTCTCTTTGGGTTATTCATTGGGCCGTTCCTGTGTGTGTGTGTGGGCCGTTCCTGTGTGTGTGTGTGTGTGTGTGTGTGTGTGTGTGTGTGTGTATGGATGGATAGATAGAGCTCACTCTATGTAATCTTGACTTCCAAGCTGTCACCTTTGAATGCTCCCCCTTCCTCCCAGCCTGATTGATTATTTATAGCTTTCCCACAGGCAGATGGGAATATCGGTGGCCATTGCCTGGTGGTAAAGTTTGATCTGGGAGGGGAGAGCCTTTTCTGGCTTCAGAAGCTGCATGGTTACTGGTGTGCCCACATGCCATGGGAAAAGCAAGCAGATTGGCTGATAGTGGCTGGCCGTGGTCCCTGCATGGGTGGACCCCGTTCAACAGTGGATTGTTGCAAAAAATGCTGCAACAAGCATATTTCCGAACAGCACGGGCTCATTTCAGGCAACAGCGCCTACTGACTGTTCCCTTTGTGTCAGGAGTGTGTCCTTGGAGCTGGGAGGTTTTAATTGTCTGGGGTGCTTCTTAATTGGCATTTAACCACTGCGCCTCCCTGGTGATTGTCTAGGATGGGAATCTTTTCAGGAAGGGTTATTTTGTCTGTCTGGAGAGCCAGTCCTTGGTCCCAGGGTTCTTGTATGTGGCTCCAGAGCAACAATTTCATTTCTCTGAATGTGTCGGGCACAAGCCACAATAATGCTTGAGGGTGGGGTGGATGGTGGTCTCCCTAGGACCTGTTTGGGTTTCAGTTTTCGGCTCTGGTCTCTTTGCCATCAGATGACCTGTGAGGATTCCCCAGGGTCAGTTTCTCCTTATGTGATTAGAAGACTCTGGATCAATCCAAGGCAGGGAGAATGACCCCGTGATTTCTTTTGTTTAAGATTCTTAAAAGAAGCTCAGCTCAGATCCCCCAAGCACATATCCTCAGAACAAAAGCAACACATAGATGTGGATGTTACATGGGTTGTCTGGGGCTGTATTTACTCCTCCTTTCCTATCCTCGGGCAAATGGATTGGCAGAACAGATGGGGTCTCTCCACCCTAAAAGCCAAGAGAGAGGGACATTCTTAGCCCAGAAGGGGGATCATATTCCTGAGGCACCACTGGTCTCCCTCTGCTTGTAGGACCTCATTTCCACAGCATCACAACTAAGTACCCCTGGGGTGCAATCTGCTGATTTAAGAGATTGCAGAAGAGGGAGAGGTGTGCTGAGACTGGGCAGCCCAGTCCTGGGGCTAGGAGGATCTGAGGATCTGAAGACGCAATACTGGTGACCCTGGCTAGCTGGGGGAGGAGTCAGGAGCTGTCAACGTTGGCTGCTGTCACAAGCTTGTAGGGGTATGCTGAAAGTGGTGACAGTAGGCTGCTGAAGGCTGGGAAGGCTGACCAGCTGCGCATTCTGTCCTAAGGATCTAGATGTCCAGACGGCCTCATTTTGAAGGGATCATGGGATTTCCAGCCGGAAAGGACCTTAGAGATGACCTAGTCCAATCCCTCATTTTACAGATGCTTAAACTGACTGAGGTCCAGTGAGAGAAAGTCAGAGCTGCAGGGCCCTACCTCAAAGCCCATCCAGTTCACTGCCCCCTTTCCCTTCAGATAAGGAAACTGAGGCCCAGAGAGGTTAAGCAATTTGCTTAAAGATACACAGCAGAGTCAGTGATATAATTACAATGAGAACTTGGGTCTTTTGACTTCAAATCCCGGGATCTTTCCTTGTGCCACCTGAGTAAAGGCTAAGAGAACATCCTGTATCACTGAGGACTGAACAGAGAGCTTCAGTCCCCATTTGTGGTCATGATAATTACAACACTGCCCCTCTCCCCTTCCAACTAGAAACTGTTCTCAGCGCCAGCCTCACACCTGAACCCCACCCCATCCATGTAATGGGACTACATTTCCTGAGAAGCTGGGGTGGGGTGGGGAGGGAGAGAAAGGGAGGAGGAAGAATGGATGGGGAAGGGGAGAGAAAAAGAGTGTAGAGAGGGAGAAGAGGGAAATGGAAGCATGGAGGGATGTAAAGGGAAAGGATATGAGGGCTACAGAAGGAAAAATGGAAAGGAAGGAGGGATGAGGGAATGAAAAGAAGGGTGAGAAGGTTAAGGAAGAGATGGGGTTGGGAAGAGAGGGATGGAAGGGGAAATGAAAACAGGTGGGCAGAGCTGAAGGGGGAAGAACCAGAAAGAAGGACTGGGAAGGAAGGGTGGACTAAAAGAGGGAACAGAGGGAGAAAATGAACCGGGCTGGGGGAATGAAGGAAATAGGAAGGGAAGGATGGAGGGAGCAATGCAGAGAAGGGAGGGTAGGGTAAACAAAGATGGAAGAGGAGAGTGAAAAAAAGGACAGGGAGGAAAGGGAGAGACTGAGAGCTGATGGAAAGGGCAGGATAAGGAAGAATAAAGAGGGCTGGACGGTTGGGGGAGGGATGGAGTTTGGGGAGGATGGAAAGAAGGAAAGTGAAGGGAAGGTAGGGGCTGAGATGGAGAAAGGGAGGGAAGGATGGAGGGGGGAGAATAAAGGGTGGGGAGGGTGAGGGAGGGATGGAGGAGAGGATGAAAAGAAGGGTGGGGAGGGTAAGGCAGAGACGGAGCTGGGAGGAGGGAGGGCAGGATGGAGGGGGGAGAATGAGAAAAGCAGGGCGGGGAGGGGAGGGGGCCGGCACGTGCCGCCCAGCTCAGCCAATGCGGAGCCCCGCGGGGCGGTCACGTGCCGCTGTTTGGCGCTTTTGTGCGCGCCCCGGTCTGTTGGTGCTCGGAGTGTGGCCGGGCGGCTCGGACCGAGCAGGTGGGTGCGGGGCCTCGGCGCAGTGGCGGCGGCGGCAGCCGAGGGCATTGGCGGGCGGGGGAGGTGAGGCGGGCTGGACGGCAGGCTGGGGCTCAGGCTCAGCTGGACGGCGGCCCCGCGGAGTGGCGCGGGGCGGGGGCCGTGACGGTCCGGGGTCCGACGGGCGCTGCTTTGTGTCTGCGCCTGGCGGCGCTTCTCTCGGAGGCTCAGTGGGACTGGGGGCTCTGGGGATGCGGCGGCTGCGGCGGCGGCTTGGGCGGGGCCCGGTCCCTGTAGGGGGCGCGGAAGCGGGTCGGAGGAGACAATAGGGGGCGGGGATCCTCCTCAGGGCGGGCGCGGCCCCCATTGTCAGAGGGACCCGGGGTCAGCGGTCGACCCCCAGCGAGACCCGAGATTGCCTGACTGACGGGCAACCCGGCCTTTGTGCGGGCGCCACCGGGGCCGCGCCCACCCCTCGAGGGCTGCGACCCCCCTCCCACCCGAGCTGGGGCGCTGACGGACAGCCCGCGGGGGGCGGGGACCCCACCCTGACTGGGGGACGCCCCCCACCCCCAGCCAAAGCGGGGAGCTCGGGTGGGGGATTTGGCGGGAGTGGGGGGAGGGGGGAAGCCCGAGGAGGGCGGAGTTCCCCGGATGGGACCGTTAGCTCCGCCCACCGCCCCCTCCTTTATCTTGAAGCCTCGGCGCGCGCGCGCCTCCGCGCGCTCCCTCCGCTCTGGGATGAGGAGCGTTCGGGGAGATTTCGAAAAGGCGCGGGGAGGGAAAGGGGCGGGGCCGAAGGGGCGGGGCGCCCGACGCGTGGTGATTGGGCGAGCCCGACCTCCTGGGGCTGGGGCCACGCCCCTCGTCGGGGCAGGTGGCAGGATGGCTGGTAGGCCTTATGCTTGGCCCGGCCCTGGCCGGCTGGCACCTTCTCATCCTGCCCGTGCCGTTGTCCAGATGAGCGCAGCGAGCAAAGCTAGGCCGGGGCTCCCAGAGCTGTGGGACCCTGAGCACCTCGAACCCGAGCCCTGGCGATGTCTTGGTGACCCTGGGGCTGCCCCTGGCCAAGCTGTAGCCCCCGGCTGCTGGCGTGCCCAAGAAACAATAGGAATTGGTTATTACGGGTTACTGTTATGGGAGCTCTGTTTTCCTCCGAGGCCTGACACTGAGAGTAGAGGTAGATCTCTCTCCCACACAATGGATGGATTGTACATGGAGTGCCTCAGGCGTTCTTCTTGTAACAATGCTTCTAAAGCTGGCCCTTGTCCTGTTCCGGGGGCCCCTACCCCCCACCCCGTGTGAGATAGTAATTTTTATTCATTTCCCAACACATTTTGCATCTGTGTAATTTTACCCTGTTCTCCTTAGAAAAATAAAAAAGTTATTTGGGTTTTTTTTTTTACCTTGAATGTCAAGTTCAGCAAATCCCATAATTTTCTTATCACTTCATTCCATTGTTAGCAGTTTTAATATTTCCTTCTAGAAAATGTCATTTTTACAATTATGTCATAATATTTTGGCTTTGCATTATTTTATAGATCATGGTCATCTGACTTAGTAGAAAAAGATTTAATTCTGCTATGTTAGTAGCCTTTTTCTCCCTTCCTAATACCTGAATAATGTTTGCTGAGACCATTTGTACTGAAATGCGTGGCACTTGATTTTTGTACTTAAAAAAATTAATTTTCAGGTTTTCCTCCACCGTGTGGATTGTCTAGTGTACACTGCCAGTCTCTTCTCATTCACCATGGCTTCTTCTGGTATGTATTAATAAACTCACAGAAATTGAAGAAAATAAGCTTGAAATTTTAGGCTATGAAATAGCTGGGGTCCAAATCAAGCACTGTGGCGTTTAGTGGAAGCCTGATCTAACCGTATGTATTTGCCTTTGTTTGGGTAGGGGGAGGAGTTTAAGCAGAAACAAATGACAGGCTAACACTTGAACGGTCTAAAAGCATATAATTCACCTACTTTGTTATTAAGGTTCTTCAAAGTAGGGCTTTGGACTCCTACAAAACATCTTGTTAATGAAAATAACTAACAATTACTGATGGTTTGACCACAAGAATTAACCCCATAGAGCATGCTCAATTCTGGAGGGGAAGTGTGAAAGAATGAATTTCAGTGTAGTGTAAAGCAAAAATGTTTTATGGTTAGATGTTTAGGTAATTCTTTATTGGCTGATAGGACTAGCATAGATTTGCTCAATCATAATTCAGTACCTTAAATTGTTCAGAGTTTTCAAGGGTGATAATTAGAACCTTGGTAGCTTTTCCCAAATACTCTAGAAACATAATCATCATTCTCTGTCTAGATATCCAGGTGAAGGAACTAGAGAAGCGTGCCTCCGGGCAGGCGTTTGAGCTGATACTTAGTCCTCGTTCAAAAGAAGCGGTCCCAGAATTTCCCCTTTCCCCTCCAAAGAAGAAAGATCTTTCCCTGGAAGAAATTCAGAAGAAACTAGAAGCTGCAGAAGAAAGACGCAAGGTAAATATTGTTATCATTTGTATTGGACACATCAAAAACCACTTTGAGCCCTAATTAAAGGCCTTCAAAAGTTCTTGTTCATTTCTTACATTATTTCATAATGTGCCAGTTTCTTCCATTGTCTCCAAGCAGCTCTTTTAGGGGAAAGCTAAGCATCTTTTTTGAAAGTTGCAGTAATTTAATAATTTTAATTTAATTTAACCAAGTGATAACTGATATACTTTAAGTAGTATTTGTGCTTCAAATGTGTGTATTCCCAATAGTAAGGAGCAACTAGGTGTCACAGTGGATAGACCCTCTGCCTGAAGTCAGGAAGACCTGAGTTCAAATCCAGTTCAGACCCTAGTTGTGTGTGATCCCTGGCAAGTCACTTAACCCTGTTTTCCTGAGTTTCATCATCTGTAAAATGAGCCACAGAAGGAAATGGCAAACCACTCTAGTATCTTTGCCAAAAAAAAAAAACCCAGGTAGTTCCATGAAGAGTTGGTCATGACTGAAATGGCTCAACAACAAAAATTCCCAGTATTAAAGTATTTACATTGCTTTACCCATATTTTTCTCTATGACCATCAGTCTACAAGCAACTGTTGCATATATCCTGTGGCCACAGAAAAGTGTAAAGCTGGTACTTGGAAAGATCAGACCTACAATATTAGCTTGTTCTATTTTGAAACAGAGAAACTGAGTTTTAAGGGACTTGCAAGACCATCTCTTAATTGGTCAGGTCATAGATAGGAGGTATACCATTAGGGCTTTCAGTTTCTCACGAACTTCTGGGTACATTGTTTAATTTGGTTCTTACAACCAGCCATGAGATACCTACCTCATGCAAGTGTGGTGCCAGTGTTACCCTCGTTTTCCAGATGAAATAATTTCAGAGAGTTTAGTTGACTGGCCTAGGGTCATACACCTAGTTAATAGCAGAACTGAAGCTGGAACCTAGGCTCCCTAACTAGTGGGCCACTATTCTTTGTGCTGTGCCACTAAGCAAGCATTATAGAACGCCTGCATTGGGATTCTGGTTTGGAATGAGCTACCTGGCTTCTCTTTTGTAGCCCTGTCAGGGTGGATCAAACTCATACTGAGCACGGTGATATTTTGAGAGCTGTGACTCTACTCATAGTACAAATGGATCACTATAATAATGAGCTATTATTATACAGTTCTGTTGTAATAGAACTGGATGAGTGCCTGCTATCTACTAGAAAGGCAGCTGTAGTATAGTAAAAAGAAGACTTGAATTTTGAATTAGAGCTACCATATTCAAATCTGAATCAATCGCTTAGAATCAGAGGTTCAGAGCTGGAAGAAACCTTAAAAAGTCATCTTGTCAAACCTCATTTTACAGATGAGGAAAATGAGGCCCAGAGAGGTTAAGTGCATCTTTCTTAAGGTTATAACTGGTAACTTTTAATGACTGAAAGGTGACAGGATCAAATGTGTGAAACTATATATCCATATGTGAGTGTGTGTGTGTATATACATATATATAGAGAGAGAGAGAGAGAAAGAGAGAGATAATGCTTTCATAATATCTAAGCTCTGTATAAATCTAAGTTGTTTGTAGTAGTCATAATAATGTAGTATTGCTGAATAGGTATAAGAAACTGTCATCCAGACTATTGCATCCTATAAACTAATGTAGTCTCTAAGGCTGGGAATGGCCTAGGAGAGAATAGCTGAATGTTTCTCCTAGAGCAGAGCAGAGTAGAAATCCTCCAAACTTCACACAACAAATCCCTTTAATAAAAGTATTTGTTCTGTAAAACTTGAGACTCAATCAAAGGGCTACATTTGAGGACCTAGAGAGCCACATGTAGCCTCGAGGCCGCAGATTCCCCACCCCCGTCCTGGCCCGTAGACCAAGCTGGAGAGTGACTTGAATTTGTGTAGGAATGGTTTCTGTTGTCAACAAGCCCATTCTGCAGTATTTGGGTATTGATGCCAAATACCAGAGACTTTAACAATAAAAACTCAGTATCCCATTTCACCTTTAAAAATACTGAAAACTATATTAGTTTTTATTTATATAGTACTTGATTCAAAATG
The DNA here is from genome assembly GCA_028646595.1 of Phalanger gymnotis. Taxonomy (NCBI): domain Eukaryota; kingdom Metazoa; phylum Chordata; class Mammalia; order Diprotodontia; family Phalangeridae; genus Phalanger; species Phalanger gymnotis. The sequence continues at coordinate 768,599,839 of CM053622.1, forward strand.
CTTTTTAAAATGGAATCATAGTGTTTAGGACTGGAAATATAGGGGTCATCTAGCCTGTTTTCCTCATTTGATTGTCACAACCTTATGGAATAAGATGTTCAAGAGTGATCTCCACTTACAGATTAAAAAGAGTCTGGAGGGGAAGTGATTCCCTTGGGTCACGCCTAGCCAGAGCTGCTTCTTGAGCCCAGCTTCAAGCAGTTCCCTTAAGGAGTAATCTGATCAAAACACACATGACCAAATGTGGGCATTTGTCTGATGTGAATGTTGGCTGCCCCCCACATCTGCCCCCCCCCCACATCTGCACCTGACATCCAAAAGCGTGACCGCAGAGATGTCACCTCATTCTTTAGCAGGCAGAATTAAGTGCCTGGCTTGAGAAGTGTTGCAAACACTCTGTGTCTGTTTTCACGGACTCGCCCAGCCCATCTCAGAGATGGTCTGTGCACCTCATTTTCTTCCAGTCTCACGAAGCTGAGGTCTTGAAGCAGCTGGCTGAGAAGCGGGAGCATGAGAAGGAGGTGCTTCAGAAAGCAATTGAAGAAAACAACAACTTCAGTAAAATGGCGGAAGAGAAACTGACCCACAAAATGGAAGCTAACAAGGAGAACCGAGAGGCACAAATGGCTGCTAAGCTGGAGCGCTTGCGGGAGAAGGTAGGTCTGGGCCTGAAACCTCTCTCAGGCGTTAACACCATGACTTACTGTCCACACAGAGTGTGCGCACTGGGACGATTGGGTTTTATCCCCTTGGTTGGTGGAAGGAGGAGGTAGATGACCATCTGTAGCTTGTGGGGTTCATGTCAGGAAGTGGCCTCTGCAAAGCCTTCGTTTTGTTTTAGCTTAAATAACAGGAGTCTGTCACTTGCAGTGTGTGATTGCCCACTGGCAGGAGGAGGAAGCTTAGGTGTTAGAAGGCATGCATGCAAGTGACCCAGGGCAGGAAGGCCCTGTCCAGCCCAGCTGGTGGGTGTGGGGCATCCAGTCTGCTGGCGGCCCTTTCATGGGCCATGTGTGCGTGTGTGTGTTCTGCCTTGTCTTCTCCAGGATAAGCACATGGAGGAAGTGCGGAAGAACAGAGAGTCCAAAGACCCTGCCGATGAGAACGGAGCTGACTAGCTGGCCAAGAGCTGGCTTCTCCCCCTCCCGAGCATCCAAAGACTGAACTGGCCAGTGTCGCTTTTATTTTATTCCTCCTGACAAATATTCTAGAATCTGATGTAGAACTGCATAGGTAGATCCGAACCGTACAGATGTTGTTTGGGGGGCAAAGGGGGAGAAACTGCAAGTGTTTTGCTCTTTTTCTAAAATGTTGAAGTCTTTCTAACGTAGCTATTTTTCTTGTTGCATCTTTTCTATTCCAGTATGCTTGGTGCTGGGTTAATGGCTAGTACTGTATTGGCTCTGTGAAAACATGTTTGTGAAAGGAATCTGTAGTATGCTTCTTTCCAACTGTTAGATGCTGAATATATCTGTCTGTTCACTTTTGAAACCTGACCTTTGTCCCGGTCTTTCCAGATACTACTGTACTTGAATGGTTAATAAAACTGCACAGTGCTGTTATGGCAGTGAGTTCTTTCTACCCAGGTTTTAACCACTTCAGCTGAATAGACTGGCCCAGTTTAAATTGGATCCCAAAGTTGTTCTGGGTTTGTAGAATGACTTAGCATGGACTGCAGCATGATCTGTGCCCCCTTTTCTTCAGACTTTGTTCTGGAGTCGTCCATCTTCTACAATAATAGCTTTGTTTTGACGCCTCAGCCGAGATCAGCTGTTACTAGTCTTTCGGATGTTTATTCACGCACAATCATTTTTTGTTTCTGTGTCCCTATTTAATTCAGATGAAGATCACAATTGGTATTGTAACATTTGGAGGCCTTGCCATAGAGCAGGGGTTTGATAATTTATTATTTACCTCCTGAGGTGGAGGCACTTCAGTAACTTTTATCTCTCTGGGCCTCAGCAACTTGCTCATATAATGAGGGGGTCTGAACTAGGTGATTTCTAAGGATTCTTCCATCTCTCAGCCTTATGACCTTTTATGGCATTTGGTATATACCAAGAGAAAAAACTATTAGTAAAATCCTATCTTATTATGCTTTTCTAGGCTCTGTATCAGAATCCAATGCAACGATTAACCAAGAAGGGACAATTCCCTTGTGTATTTCACATCTTCATAGTTGAAAGCTACCTTAGTAGCCATTTAGTCCAACCCAGCCCATACCCCAAAAAGAATACTTTCAAGACTGTCCTCCAAAAAATGGTTCTCTGGCCTTTGCTTGAAGACTTCCAGGGAGAGATGGCTCAAGGTAGTGACTTGAGTGATGAGGTTGGCAGTGATTTGATCTTTGGACCCCACAGCAAAGTTTCTTAACCTTTTCTGAGGCATGGACCCCTTTGGCAGTCTGATGAAGCCTAGGGAGCTCTATGGTTAATGCATAAAATAAAACTCATAGATTTATAAAGGAAACCAATTATATTGAAATAGCAGTTATCAGAATATTTTCTTTTTTAAAAAATCATGGATCTCTGGTTGAGAACTCTTGTCATAGAGGCTGCAAAACTCAATTACTGGAGTTTGGCAAGTGGCCTCAGACATTTAGGAAAGCGAGCTCTGATTACAATAAAACTGTATCTACTCAGATCTGAGATCTCTATGTAAAAAGGCTTTTGAGTGTTTAAAAGCCAAGAATCTATCATAAAAACAGATTTATAGGAATAAATGGTGAAGATCTTATTAGAGATCTTGATATTTCAAATGGAGCAATCAATGGAATTTTATAAAACTTATCTGTCATTTTATTTTTGGTTTACTCGATTTGTTTTCAGTGAGATAATTGTGATCATAAAATATGATTAATATGATTTTAGGTTTATGTTAAGTCATGATGAACAATTAAATTTAAAGAAAGTTTGAGGGCAGAGAGATAATGAGGAGGGACGACCCCAAGTCTGGAAGTTAGGGAACATAGATACTAGTCCTGGCTCTGCCACCAATTAGTTTTGTGATCCTGAGTGTCACTGTACTTTTCTGACCACTAGAGTCGTCATCCTTGAGATGAGACTGTCAGGTAAATAATTTTAAAAGTCCCTTCCAGCTTTATCTTTTATGATCTGTGTGCAGCAGAGGCCTCAAACATAAGAAAAATCCCGGGGGAACAAAATGTTATATGCGTGCCTTAGTGTCCTGGCAGGGCAGGGAGCAAGTTAAAAAGGAGAACCAGGTAAGGCTCCTGGGGCCTTCAGCAGATGATGTGACTTGCATCCTGGGAAGAAGAATGGCAAGTAAAGCACTTAGGGTCCAGGACAAAAAGGACTGATGGTGGGGGCTGAGCTTGTGTGGAAATAAAGGATGTAAAGAAAAGAACAGAGGCCTGAAAAGAGACAAAACTGGGGAGCAGAGTGATCTCCAAACGAGCTGATCAGGGAATGGTCTCAACAATGACATATGCAACAGCTCTATCAAATTCGTGCTGTGGTCACAGCACTGTATTGTGCTGGGGGGAAAACAGAAGAAGCAGAAGCCCCGGCCCTTGCCTTGGAATGGACAGTTGGGCAAAAGGGAGACAATCACCTCCTCATCGCACGTGGAGGCAGGCTAGGAAGCTTCCCCTTTCACATGTTGCCTTAGAGCACAGTCAGGGTTTGTCAGGGAAAGCTTAGCACTTTCTAGGATTTAGTGCCAGGAGAGACTTTGAGAAATCCAAAAGCATCATTATATGAGAAAACTGAAGCCTAGAGGAGAGGAATTTGCCCAAAATCACAAAATAAGGAGCAAAATACAGACTTTAACCTCACTCTTCGAAAACCAAGTCCAGGGCTACTTGAATTAAACCACCTTCTCTTCTTGGATAAATCTCAAGATTCCTTTTTAATCAGAGGGAACTATCTACCTTAGCCTATAGGATATTTATTGTCCTCATTTCGTTGGTTTGGGTTTAATAGTTCAAAGTGATTTAACTACAGTTTAGACATATTTGGGCATAAAAATAGGGTGACCAACAGCTAAGTGAGAAGGGTCCAGAGAACCTGGAGAAGCCTATGTCATTTTTTCAAAAGATAGCAAGAAACCATTTTGTGCCAAAGGTGGGATAGCTGTGATCTTATGCGTAAGTCCTAAGAACCTGTGGACCTGGTCCCCACCTTCTATGAGCTCCCAATTCAGTTGGGGAACTAGAAGAGACAACTCTATGGAGTGTTGCAGGATTTATGGGGCTTTTTTCCCAGCCTTGTGAAGGAGGGTAGTGTTTGTATTGTTTACAGGCAAGGAAAGACTCAGAGCAAGAGCACTGAAATTCTAGTCTCAGGATTCTAAGTCCGGAATCTGAGTGGATTTTTTTTTTCTTTCTGTATATTGGTGATCTGTACCTAGAGTGACATTTCTTCAGACTTTATCCATGTGACAACATTTTACCAGTTTCTTCCTATTGGCTGAGATTACGAGATCTTGTAAAGGAAAATAGGAGCTTATTTAGCATAGTGCTCTGGACCTCACTGGCGGAGGACAGTCCTTAACTAATTCAGATTAGCTCTGCTCCATCCCCAGAGCCGCCGGCACTGAGAGGTGGCCTTCGTCACCCATGAGCCCACAGCTAGTATAGGTTGGGTGGGACTCAACCCGGCTCTTCCTAACTCAGGCCTACTCTTGATCCAGTGTGTAGGCCGCCTCTCATACATAACAGGCATTTAATGTTAATTTAGTTGAAAGAAAATACACAGAAATAACATGTTGCCTTGTATTAAAGTGCCAGGTGAGTTGTACAGACAGTGCTGTAAGAAGACATCAGGGTGTTCACCAATCAGGGAAGGCTTCCTGAAGGAGAGGTAGGAGCTGAGCTGGGCTGCTCTGGAAAGAAGGGCAAGACTTGGCTAAGATGAGAGGGCCAAGCAAGGCATTGAGGTGGGGATGCATGCAGCAGGTGAGCGGTTGTTTGGGCCAAAGCTGTGGGCTTACATAGGGGTATAATGAGATAAATAGGAAGGTAGATAGTAGGAAGAACTGGAGAAAGGGCGTGGCTCCAGAAGGCAAGTACAAAGAAGGTAAGGTAGGACAGGGAGAGGGGAAGGAAGTGTGGATAGGTGCCAGGCCTGGGGCTGGGGGGGTGGGACGGGACACAACAGGGATGGGGACGGGGACTGGACGGGATGGGTAGGGAGTGACCAGGAGACTGACTGGGACTGCTGATGGAAACCAGAAACTGCCACAGGCAAGAGAGTGAGAGAGGAGTGTGTCTTGTCCTCCCTCCTCCCCAAGCTGCTCTCTCAAGGTTTGAGCTGGCCCCAGGAGGCCCAATAGCAGAGAGCTCCTGGGGTCCATGGGAGGTCTCCAGAGCTTGTTAGAAAGCTCTTAGGCGCCATCCCACACTGCCCTTAAAAATAGCTACTTCAGCAAAGCCAAGGATATTAGAGCCACCAGGGATCCTGGAGGGAACCTAGCTAGTCCAGCCCCCTTATCTAATAGGAGACTGAGGCCCAGGGAGGCCCCATATCAAGGCAGCAGCAATGGTAGGATGAGAACCCAAGTTTCCTGACTCCCATTGGTGTTCCTTTTCCCTTCGTTACCCTGCCCCTGGTTGAATCTGGGGCAAGCAAGAACCATGCAACCTTTCCTTTTGCTCCAAATTCTGTCCAGCCATACAGGCCTGAACTATGCCTCCTTTACGTGCTAGGGACCTTGTCTTGATTCCACTTTGATAATCTTCACACCATCTGAACACAAAGACCCTTGGCCAAGGCTTGCTGAATAAGCTGGTGATCGAGCAAGGAAACAGCTCTTTCTGGCTGCCTCCTTTTTCTCTTCATGGGTATTTATACTCTGCATATCAGGTGATCTTCACATGGTGCTTTGCAGTAACAGGGTTTTCATGTACCCTCTCATTCCTCCTCCAAACACTCCTGGGAGAGAAGGAAGGAGATAGGGTGTTTTTCCCATTTTATAGGTGAGGAAGCGGAGTACTGAAGTGACTTGCGCCAGATCTCATAGGTAGTCAGCTCAGGTGTTCTGATTCACAGGCTCTTAGAATTTGAAGGCATTTGAGAGGTTCGTCTTGTCCAGCACAACCCCTTTGTTTTATAGATTCCTCATCTGGTAAACTTCTCTGCCAAGAGCCCTCCAGGAACTACTCCCACAGGAAAATCAGTCTTACAGATTTTTTTCATTTTGACTCAGAATTTAAACTTAAATCATATGTAGATAAGGGTTCAGATAACATGGCGGAAAGAACTTTGAAATGAAGAAGATTCAACAGGAAGGGCTTTGCTGCTCCTAACTGAAATAATTTGGGTTTCCTTTATCATTGATTTAGAAGAGACCTTAGATGCCATTAAATCCACCCTCCTCCGACATTTTAAAGATGAGGAAACTGACGTCCAGAGAATTTATGTGACTTCCCCAAGGTCACATAGTAGGAGATCAGTTTTGAACTCTGGTCTTTCTGATTCTAGATTTAGCACCAGGGTGGTCGAGAGGTCTGAGTTTGAATCCTATCACTTTTAATATTTGTGTTACCTTGGACCACTGTTTCTCATGTAAAACAAAGGGACTGGATCAGGTGATTTCTAAGGCCCTTTTCAGCTCCCAAAATGAGAAAATAATCATCGTATGCATGCATGTATTGTAAGGTGTCAGTGAGAAAGCAACCACCAGGGGGCGCAGAAATGCTCCTGTTAAGAGAAACTAAGACTTTTAATGACCCACTCTCCTTCATTTCCTGTGCTTTCAGCCTTTTGTCATCTATTCTCTGCTTGGAGGGGAGATCTTGAGAGCAAGGAGAAATAATATGCTTTGGTTGGGAAAGATACTGACCAAGTCAGATACTATATTTGAAGTGTGTCTGATGTCAGGATGGAGGAAGCCCAGGTTGGTTTGCTTTTTTAAACACTGTTCATCTGTTTCTATGATGTAGATGTAGTGGAAAGATCAGTGGACTGGGAGCCCTGGATCAAAGTCTGGCTATGGCACTGGCTGTATAACCATGAGTGACCTGACAAGGTCTACAAATGAATGGACTCCCCGACAAGCACAAAGTCAACTTCTGATGCTCAGTTTCCAGAACCCGGGGGCCACTGTGCTGCTCACATCAGGATATCTACCAGAGAGGATTTTGTTGGAACAGAACCAAAAGCAGGATGGCTGCCCTTTTGTCAAGAGAATAACTCTTGAGGCATACTCAGATGTAATGCTTCACCCTCTTGATCAATCTGGCAATCCCCTCTTCAGGAAATTATCAGAGTGTGATTCTGCTGAGGTTGTGGGATGGCAGTGGGAGAGGGGGAGGGACAGGTACCACTGCATAGTGGTGCCTGATGCTCAGGTTGGGAACTATTAACCAAACCTGTTGGGTAGGCCTGGGCATGTTTGGGATTTTATCAGCCAGGCATCAGGAGGGAAAGGTGGGAGGAATGTAGAATAGAACATGCTGCCTTCCAAAAGGCATGAGAAGTCTGTGTAAAGTCACTAGCCATATATCCCTACCTTCACTGGCATGAGTGGGGAAAGAATGGAATTGCTCAGTAGCCTAAAAGACCCTGTTTTTGAAAGCATAAGTGGTTGTTCCTCAGGCTAGGGAAAACCGAGTAAACAGAGAACTTAAATGAATGCTTTCTTACCCAGGGCTGAAGCTGTCTGAAGTGTGACTCAGCATATTAATGAGACCAAGTGACCGAGTTCAGAGGATGGGCTCAAAAGGAATTCACCGGCCCAGGGAGGTTCTCCTTGGGGAACTGAATGGTGAAAGGGCACCAAGCGTCAGCCTCTTGTGGCTGGGCCAGTGTGGTTTCTATTCCTGAGGCCAGTAGCACTGGGTCCATGGGATAACTAGCTGAATAAAGAAGCAAGGGCTTTTTTGGTTAGAAATTCAGACGAGTTTCCCACAGTGTTCTGTGGGAGTTGGGGGTATTGTTGCTTGATAGATAAAGTTGCTCCCTTAGAAGCTCTGGGCTTGATCCTTTTTCTCTTCCTGCTGCTGAGAATGATAGGTAACATCTATGTTCAGCAGACCACTTCTGTGCTGCCATAAGAAATGACAGATGTATGAAGAATGAGGCAAAGTGAGATCAATCCTCTTAAGTCATAATGTAGGCAAGAAAAGCTTAAGTAGAGAAGTAGATTCAGAAGGGAACACAGACTAAGTTGTCATTTTGTTAAAAATTGTATTGCTCTAGAAAAGCAGCATGAAAGAAGTCGTCAGAGAAATGTAGGACCAGACAAAAAGATGGATCAGCCACATAGTGTAAACAAGGAATGACCACTGGAACAGCCTGCAAGATCCATTGGTAGCCACCCAATGTAAAGTGAGCTAGAGGAAGACATCTGGCACATGGGGTTGTGGAGCCCTGATTTGTTGGAGAAACACGGACAAGAATCACACAGGATGAATAGGCCTGGATGTGTTGCCATTCGTATAATTGGAGAGAATACCTACTTTGAGGAGATCCACTGAAGTATCAAAGCATCAAAGTTTTATTATTTTCTAATCAAAAAGGTATAAATCAGATTTAAGGTATTATTTGAAAATTTACTCCATTTTTTCATTTATTTGTGTTGAGTGTTCCACAGGGAGAGAAGTGCACACAAATCCTTCCTTGCTAGGCTATCCACCCCTCTCCAGTATTTATGCTATGTGCCTTTTCCTCCCTTGGGTTCACAGCCCAGCCTCAGGGGCCTTCTCTGTAACCTTAGAGAAACCCTAACAGATTGGGTTTGGGGAGAGTTAGAGATGAATGCATTCTGACTCTGACCCAAGAAGGTATAGTGACCTCTTCCGGCCAGCCTCTTTTGGAGCCCTAAGCATGATTCTCATGACTCATCCTCCTAGGGGAGGCCAGATGCTCCCTCTTCCAGTCACTTTACATAAATATTTGTCTCTGCTAGTAGAGGATGGTATGTTCCATTCAAGTCAACAAACATTAATTACCTCCCAAATGCCTGCCCCTGTGCTCAGAGCTTGGGAAGCAGGGAGGGAAATCAACATAGCCCCTTTCTTCAAGAAGCTTACAATCTATGGAGGGAGGATGTACACATCATAAGTTTAGATAGGGCAGAACCTGATGTAGCAAAGGAGAGAACTAGATAATCACTTTCTGCCAGGGGAAATCAGGGTCTCCTTGTTGCCTATTATGGATTTCATCCATTGATTCAAAGGATTTAATTGTAACTTGGATTAACTAGAAAGTTAAAAAAAATCTGCAATGTAACATCAGAGAGAGGGAGTCAAGGATCAGGGGCACGTTATGTATTCTTAGGATTAGAATTAAAGCTAAAAGGAGCTTAGAAGTCATCTGTTCCAACTCCCTCATTTTATAGATGAAGAAACTGAGGCCCAGAGAAGTTAAGCGACTTGCTCAAGGCCACACAAGTAGAAAATGGCAGAGCCAGGATTTGAACCCTATTCTCTGAGGCTGGGTTTCTTGGAAAAATTGCTCTTCCCTGGGTATTTCTGGAAGGGAACTTGTCAGGCACAGACTGCTGCTTCTCTTCCTGTGTGTTCTAGTCGAAAGATCTGCTCCTTCAGGTTCTTTGGCCACCTTGAGACAGTAGCATTTCAAGAATGTCTTGGATGATGGAAGGGAGAGTCAGGTTAGGTGATGAGGGAAGGTGGAAGGAGGTAGTATAGACTTGGCTGAGGTCATTATCCACTCAAAAGGAAGTGTGGTAGCAGACCACACTTCAGAGATAAACTCTTGCATCCTCCATTGCTCAGACCTCTGTACTGCCTCTAACTCCCCTTTGTCTCAGCATCTCATTGCCAGCCCTTTGAGAAGGATGGAAATTTCCACCTGGAAGCCAAAGGGATGACCAAGTCCCAGGGATGGGGAGAAGAAAGCGCAAAGAAATTTACATCATGAAAGCTACTACAGAATGAGGTAAGCTCCCATATCAGTCCTCCTGAAGCCACTCTGTACATCTTAAATTGTCCAACGTGGACTGCTGCTCTCTCTCCTTCCAAGTTGATAGGATTTTGAACCTGGGGGCTTTGCAACTCTTCTGGTGTGAGGAATTCCTTAGGGATATCATTCATAGTCCCTATAGAGAGTGCCAGGTTCATCTCCTTTGCTCACATGATCACTGGTGCCCAGCTAGGGGTGATTCAGAGTCACCCAGCCTGGCCCTATGCATGTGAGCCAGGGGCCAGTAACCCAGCCTGATAGTGCTTCCTGGTATTGTAAGATCATTGGAGTTTAACTGTATTTTAGATACTGTCTGGGCCAAACTCATCCTTTCACAGAGGAGAAAAATGAACCCTGGTTGGGGGGATAAGGGGAATAATTTTCACAAAGTCACATAGCCAGTTGGTGGCAAGGCTAGAGCTCAGATTTGGAAAGGACCCCAGAGATCATCTAGTCCAGGGGTGGGGAACCTGTAGCCTTGAGGCCGCATGGAGCCTCCTAGGTTTGTTCTGTGAAGTTTGGATTCAGTCAAAGAGTCAAAGGGCCACACTTGAGGACCTAGAAGCCCCCATGTCTCCTCGAGGCCTAAGGTTTCCCCAGCCCTGATCTAGTCTAATAAATACCTGCAGAGCAACAAACTCCCTTTATATTAGTCTAGACCAGCTGTTCTCAAAGTGTCAGCCACGGACCCTTGAGAAAACATGAGACCCTTTCAGCGGGTCCTGGAGATACCAACTATTTTTGTAGTAATACTAAGACATTATTTGCCTTTTTCACTCCCATTCTTTCATGAGCATACAGTGGAATTTTCTATGTTCTATCTACTAAATATTTAGCGGTGAATGCAAAGACTGAATTGATTGATACTTCAACTGCAGAATTGTGCTTTTGTCTTATAAATGGACTAGTCCACAGACACGGTTAGACTTGCTGTTTTTCTTGTATTTGCCCGCTATCAGCACCAACTGATCATTGAATATCTTCATTTTATCTTCACACATGGCAACAGACATGAATAATACTGAAATAACCAGTGTGTTAAGTAACTTTTTTGCCCCTCAGGGCTTATGCTGAAACTGCTGGGTTAACGTATATGGCTAATGGTAAATAAGCCATGGTGGGTCAAATTTCTGGTGCCCTGGCACGAATCAAGGCTGAAGCATTAAACTGTCATCATACCCTTTGCCAGTTTCATTTAAGACTGTCTTTGGTGAAACCATAAAAATGATTAATTTTGTTAAATCTCAGCCCTTGAGTACAGGTCTTTTTAATATTCTGTGATGACATAGGAAGTACACATAAAGCACCCTCTGCTACATACCCAAAGATGGTGATTTGTCTTGAGTGGTTGTTTGAGTTTTGAGCTGTACTAGCCTCTTTTCATAGAATACCTTTTTTACTTGAACCAATGACAGACAAATTTTGGTTATTCAGACTTGGGTATTTGGCAGACATTTTCTTTGATAACAAATGAGAAAAGGGCAACTCACAGTATTTCTTGCCTACTCTATTGAAAGTGGCTTCTCCAAGGTCATCATTGATTTCATAATCACCAAATTTAATGGCTTTTTCTCAATTTTGATGCTCTTTGAAAAAAAATTTTAATTAAAAGAATGTTTTTCCTCTTTGAACTTTTGACAGCATTTGACATTATTAAGAACTCTTTCTTTCTGACCCCTACCCTCCCTTGGCTTCTCTGACATTTTCTTCTGGTTTTCTTTGATTATTCCTTACGAGGTCTGCACTGCTGGTTCGTTGTCCTTCTATTCCCTGATTATAGGCATCCCTCAAGGCTCTGTGCTTAGCCCTTTTCTATCTACATTCTGTGTGATCTCATCTACTCCCATAGCTTCGAGTATTACCTTTATGCAAGTGACTCCCAAATCTATTTGTCCAGCCTTAATTTCTCCCCTGTACTCCAGTCTTTTATCTCCACTTATTTACTAGATATCACCAGTGGACTGACTTACTGACACCTTAATTTTAACATGTTTAAGACTTGGTCAGTCATTCTCCCCACCAACCCTCACCCTACTCCACCTCTTGGCCCTACAAAGCTTGTCCCTCCTTCCAATTTTCTTATTTCTGTTGATAGCATTATTATTTTCCTAGTTAGTTAGGTCTAGTCACTTGACAAGTGCTGTCAATTAATTCCCTCTGGACAATATTTCTTACATCCATCCTTCCAGGATCTCATATCCACTACTGCTATATACCTGCCTCTATGATCTAAGCCCTCATCACCATGTACTTGGACCAAGTTTTCTGCCATCCCTCATAGAGCTGCCAAAATACAATTCCTAATGGGACAGTTTGAGTGACTCATTGGCAGTGGGATCAAACATAAACTTAGCTTGTCATTTAAGACTCTAGAGTCAGCCTCTGATCTACTTTTCTAGCATTATTTTGCTGTATACTTCCCAGCTACTCTGGACACTCATCCAACTCCTGCCTCTATGAGGGGAATGCCTGGAACACACACTTTTCCCACATCTGCCTGTTAAAATCGTCTTCCTTCAGGTTTCTTTGTGAAATCTTTTACTCTTTATCCCAACCTGAAAGTGGAGTTCAGCATCCTGCCTCAGGTTTTTATGGAACACTCTGTCTGCATCTTCCCTTGGCTCTTTGGCATCCTTACTCTGGGATCATAAGTTCTTCTAGGGTGGTGACAGGGGATTTGCTCCTTTTCATGTTCCCAGCACCCAGAACAGCACCATGTACATGCTAGGTATTTGATGTGTATTTGATTGAATTATTTTGTGCATCTATGCCAGGCCTGTAGAACCTACAACTGGCAGGCTGCTTATGGCATGCCAAAGTATTTCGGGTGGCCTGTGAAAAACATAAAGGAATATATCCTCTACATTTTTCACAGGCTGTCCAAAATCCTTTGGTATGCCTGTGTGCTGTAAGTGGCCCTTGGGCTGCAGGTTGTGCAGGCCTGATCTGTATACCTTCATCCAGATCATTGATGAAAATGATGAAGGGGGCCAGATCAAGGGAAGAGATCTAAAGAATGTCTCCTGACTCATAGCCAGTACCTTTTCCACTAGACCATGCCATCTCTTCCATGGCAACATGGCCCTAGCCTATGCTGCAGCTTTCCCAAGGCACACCAGTTTGGTGGTTTATTGGCCCTTCCCTGTGGATATCTACTGTACTACTTGGACTTTCTATCAGACTCTGACAGTCTCTCTCTTAACAGACCCAATATCTTTGCTCTTATTCCTTTTTCCAACATTAAATAAACCTGGTACTGAAAACTGTGGCTTTTTCCAGTTTATTGTATTTATTCTGGTTTCTTGGAATTGGTCAATCACATTTATTAAGTGCCTACCAAGGCATTGTACTCCAGCCTTGTAGGTCACAACCCAACTTTGTTTTTTTGGAGGGGGGAAGGCAGGGCAATCGGGGTTAAGTGACTTGCCCAAGGTCACATAGTAAGTGTGTCAAGTGTCTGAGGCTGGATTTGAATTCGGGTCCTCTTGACTCCAAGGCTGGTGCTCTACTCGGTGAGCCACCTAGTTGCCCCCCACATCCCAACTTTCAATAGTTAAGTCAATAAGAATTTATTACGCACCTGCCACAGACCAGCAAAAATAAAACCAAAGGACACAACAATAAGTTCCTGCATCTGATTTAAGATTTCACAAGAAGATAGCCTGTGAGCTCTCTAGTTAGGAGTATGCCAGCAGGGCCAAAAGTCAATTGGGTCTAAAGTCAGCAAGATTTTGATTTGGACCTATTAGAGCCACAGCAGTAAATAAGGTCAGCTCCCAGTAGGAGACTATGCAAGGAGAGTGGGCAGAGGCACCCAGACAGTAGGTATATGCCTCCAAGGCATGGAACCAAACCGTCTCTGATATTGTTGGAGCCACAGCAAAGGACAAATTCATATCCTGGTAGAGGACTTTCCAAGGAGATGACATAGAGTTACCTAAGGAGTTACCTTCTGCTGGGGGACCCTGTAGAACAGTGGGTAGTCAAACTCAAATAGAAACAGGAGCTTCTAAACTAGACATGAGGATCCCTGCAGGCTGCATATTGACTTGATTTTAAATGTAATATTACTGATGTTTTATTGTGTGGTTTATTTTGTTCGGTATTTCCCACCTGTATACTAACTTGGTTCAGGCTGCATGTTTGACATCTCTGTTCTAGTTCTAGAACTGGAGCAATCTCTGACATTCCCTGGTTGTTTTAAGGGATCAGAGAAGACAGAGATGAGGCAGAAATGCCTGGCCCTCCTGGAGGCCTGAGTCTAGTGCGATCTCAATATTGGGGCCACACAGGAAAAGTTAGTCTAATTTGTGTTTGGTAACTACAAAAGGAGAAGGAGACGGAGAAATGGAAAGGCTAGCACTCGTGTTGAGCTACCAGAAAATGGAGGCAGAAGCCAGGGATTGAGGCAGAGGAAGAGGCCTCATCCTAGGTTCAGGCCAGGTTTGCACAAGAGAGCAGGGAGGAAAACCATCCTCCTTATCTGAACTGTGACGAGGGGAGCAGCAGTATCCAGATTGCAGAGAAGACAGAACCAGGGCCTATGAGGCAGGGTAGAAACTGGATCTAGAACAAAAAGTTGTTCTCCAGAAACCGAGGCTGAAAATATGAGTAAAAAAGAGAAAAATTCCTAGTACAAGGAAAAAATGCTAGGAGTTGAGACACCCAAGAGTTAACCCAGAACAAAATAACTATATTAATTGTTTAAGTAGAGCCTCTGGAAAAAGAATGACTTGGCTACAATGGCTCTAAGATTGGATGTAAGAAATGAAGCAAGAGATTTTAAAAATGCAAATAGAACTCTTAGGGGAAAAATTGGAAGATGAATAGCATAAAATTTAAGTGGAACAAAATTGAAGAGAAGTATACTTTGAAAAAGAGTGCAACAGATACACCTTGAGACAATTGAGGCAATTGAGACAAGAAGAAATATTTGAACAAAGTCCAAAGATTTAAAAAAAAAAGATGTGAAAAATCTTACCATCAAAAACAACTGACTTGGAAAACAGGTTTAAAAGCTTTAACTTAAGAATCATCAGACTTCCTAAAAATCATTTCCATAGATACCAGATTTTAAGAAAGTCTAAAAGAAAGAGCAAAGTAAAAATAGGAAGAACCCACCAGCCATCTTAAAGAAAGACCACCAAAATAATTTCTAGGTTTAAAAGAAATTCTACAAGCATCCAGAAAAAAAGTTCAAAATAGTTACAGTCGGGATCACAAAATCCTGTATTGCAATTATGTAAAGGGAAGGAAATCTTGGAATATAATATACAAAAAGATTTCCAAACAAAATTTTTTATCCATGATTCATCCATGATATAATCCTGGGGCGGGGGGCGGGAATGGATCTTTAATAGAAGAGAGAATTTTAAAACATTTCTGATGAAAATACCAGAGCTGTGAAGAATATTTGAACTGCGAACACAGAAAAGAAGAGAAACGCAAGAAAGCGAAGTAAAGCCATTGAAACGGGTCAAAGCCAACGTCAAGCCATTGAAACGGGTTAAATGATGATCAAGTGCTTACGTTTCTATTAGGAGTAAAGGAGACAAGTGTCCTTTCAGAATCTACTATCTTTAAGGGTCACAAAGGCACTATAGAAAGAAAAACATGGCCTTGGAGATGGTTTTTGTTTTTCTGTTTTGCTGGTTGTAGGAGAACAAAGAGAAGAGAAAAAAGAAATACATCAGGGAAGAAATAAAGAAGAAGAAAGAAGAACTTACTATTTCTCCTAATTGAGGTGAGCCAAAAAAGTATACCAACACGGAGGTTGGGATGAGGAGAGGACGTCTCATGAGCCTCACTTATTTGAACCAGGCAAAGGAGGGTTGAATAAACAGAGAGTTTGGTGTAGAAATATATTAAACTCAACAGGGAAATAAATAGATGGGTACAATGAGGACAGAATAGTGCTTAAGAGGGAGGCTAGAGTTTGGAGAGGATGTTCACAAGCAAAACAAACTTTTTAATTATGGAGAGCAGATCATAAAGTGAGAACTAAAATAAGAGAAAGTGTAAGAATTAGTGATCAGATATGGGCTGGATGAAGGAAAAAGAAGGGCATTTGGAGTGGGATCAGACTGCTTTAATTATATATTAGTAATGTTGATCCCTTTCTTTCCCTACCTGATTTTTCTTTGTGAAAAAAGTGAGCAGAAGGCAAAGAAGAAAAATTATAAGAGGATATGCTGGGGAAACCACAATCATTGTAACCCTGAATGTGAATGGAATTAACTCACTCAGGAGAGTTGGTGAGTAGCAGAAAACACTGGCAAGCCAAAAGAATTGTTTAGAGAAAATTAAGTTTTTTAAGTAGCTAATCAGACTTTTTCAAAGATCACCTCTGTGATGGCAAAAAAAATTGCTTGCCTAATTTAAGTTGCTTATAATATTTCTAAGTGTAAAAAGCCTCATTCAGTAGGAGAAATAGTAGTACTACCTAAAGCTATTGATATAGTCACAGTGATACTTGCTGATTTATGGCAAATGAGTTTCTGATGGTTCCACATGCAGATAAACAGCAGGAAAGAGAATTGCCCATATTTATTAAGACTTTTGCAATTAATTAATTAGGAAAATAAAATCTTCCTATTTTGTACTGCTAGTGGATAAAACAGCAATTATAGAAAAGGGTCTTTGTTTGATTACATATAAACGATGTGTTATTGAAATGATGCTACGGAAGATTTGCTACTTTATAAACCTATTAATTTCAATGACATCAGGAAAAATGTTCAGCAATATTGATATATTTCAAAATGGAGACTGACAGACTATTGGATTCTGTGATGGCAACTCAACTGATATCAACTAATTGCAGGTCTCTAAACACTAGTTTACAATATCTAACCTAGAGTCAGATCCAAAATAGTAGAATAGCAGGAACAAGTACAAGAAATTCTCCCCACCTCCAACCCTTCAACAACAACAAAAACAAAACCTGTCATCCAAACAGACCTAGAAAATGTACCAGGCCAAATCTTCGTCAGGAAATCAGAGAAAAAAAATTACAGTGAATAATTTTTCCAGTGTAGGTTGATAAAGGGAGACACGTAGGGAAGTCAGCTAATGCTAGGTACAGGGTCTGGCCAAGAGCACAGGGAGCATTCTAGCACAGGGGCACATAGCAAGTGCTTAACACATGCTTCTTGAATTGTTGACAGAGGGAAGCTGTGAACCAGGGCAAGATGAGATCCCAGATACAACATGGAGGGTCTTATCCCAGTATAGGGCACAAGAAGAGGTGCCAACTGGCAGCACTGCTGTTTACTTCCCAGGTTCAGGGTGGATCGAGGAGGGGACTTATGCCTAAGGATGGCATTCCAGGGTAACAATTGGTTGTGGGTATTAGGCAAATTTAAAAGCAAACTGCAGCTGTGTGGCTCTGACCACAGGAAAAAGAGCAGGAATTCAGTTCTATGCTCCAGCCCAGTCTGAAGCCTGCAGCAGAAGAACCAGAGCAGGAATCCCAGACCGAAGGGGAACCCTGCTGGCTGATAGTGGGTGAGTCCAGCAGCAATATACTGGAACTCCTAACCCACCAGCCCACAAGCCTGTTGCTCAGACCCAAACCCATAACAGGAACTTGCAGAGCTCAGACCAGGGGGAGAGCAATTAGACCTTGCTCTAGATTAGACCATTTTGGGAGCACTAAAAGCACTCAGATTTCCAGTTTGAGCTGTCCTTGAGATCCTGGAATAGCATAACAATACCCTGAAGAAAGCACAGCAGGATCAGCCTAGACCTTCTTTCCAGAAGTGCATAGAGACTGGCCTTAACATCAAGTCCTTAATCAGGGAGTAGCCTGGAAGAATGAGCAAACAAAAGAATTTCACCATAAAGAGCATTTAGGGTGACAGGGATGCTCAAGGCACAAACCCAGAAGAAGAGAATGATTTCAAAACATAAAAGCAAATCCTCAGAGGAAAAGCACAGCTTAGGCACAACTTTGATTAGAATTCCTGGAAGAGATAAAGGAAGATTTTTTTTAAGAAAGTTAAAGTGTTTTTAGTAATGAAATAACAGTGCTGAAGGGAAAAAATAGGAAAAGAAATGAGAGCTCTCTGGAGGAATAAATTTGAAAAGGAATAAGCAGGTTGGCACAAGAAGTACAAAACCTTGGCCATGCAACAAATTCCTTGAACATTAGAATAGACAAAATAGAAGCCAACGATTCTGTGAGACAAATATTAAGAACAAAGTAAAAAGATTGAAAAAAAAAATAGAAAATGTAAGGTATCTAATAGCAAAAACAATTGATATGGAAAATGAAGGAGAAAAAAATTTAAGAATCCCTGGAATACCTGAAAGCCATGACCAGAAAGAGAACGTAGACATATATTTCAAGAAATCTTAAAAGAAAACTACCTGGATATCTTAGAACCAGAGAGCAAAGTGGAAACAGAAAAAATCCACTGGTTACCTCCTGAAAGAAACCCCAAAATGAAACCTCCCAAGAATATTAAAATCCAAAGCCTCTAGGTCAAAGAAAATATAGTGCGAGCAGCCAGAAAGATATGTACTAAAGAGCCATGGTCAGGATCATATATGATTTAGCAGCTACTGCTATATAGGAGTGGAGAGTTTAGAATACAGTATTCCAGAAGGCAAAGGGTATAGTCTTATAACCAAGTATAACTTACTCAGCAAAACTGAGTTATAATCTTACAAGGGAAAAAATGGATTTTTACTGAAAATAGGGGGCTTCCAAACATTCCTGATGAAAAGGCTAGAGCTGTGTAAAAACTTTTAATGTATAAATATATGTAAAGGTAAACAGGAATAAACACTGATAAGGCATTGAAGACTAAACTGCTTATGTAGGGAGATGATAGGTGTCCCTCAGAATCCTAACATCATCAGGGTTCTTGAAGAGAATCCATTTAGACTAGGCCTGGGAATGGCTCTATTATGTCTTGATGATCTTAAAAGAAGAATGGAGGGGCGGAGCCAAGATGGCTGTGTGAAAACAGCATCTTGCTGGAGCTCACTCACAAGCTCTGTCTGATACCTATAAAAAAGTGAATCTGAGCAGATTTGAGAGAGTTAGAAGCTGCTAGCAGTCTGAGTAGGGCAAATTTCCAAGCCGGGAGAGTCTGAAACGTTGGTGAGATGAATCTGTAGGCTGCGAGAGTGCTTGGCATGCAGAGCTGCACCAGGCAGCACAAAAGTGGAAGCAGCTGCAGAAACCAGCCAGCGACCCAGGCTGGGAGAAAGCTGGGCTGCCAAAACTGGTGGAAATCCCCAGGCCTCCCAACACAGGACAGGAGTCTGTAGAAGCCATGAGAGGCAGCAGTGCAATGCCACCAGACGTGAGACATCAACTCCTGGGGCTTGCAGCCCAAAGGTTTGAAACGTGTCTTCTTGAACTTCCAGGACACATAATGGCCAGGTAAACTGCTCTAATCCCTCCCCCCACCAACCCAGAGAATTCCTCGGGGAAAATTGCTGGAATAGAGGAGACAGAAGTGGGGCTTCATTGGCCTATCAGTGGGAGTTCCTGAGTCCCAGAGGGGCAGAACCAGCAGAGGTCAACGCCAGGAGCCCAGATGTACCTTTGCATAGCCAGGAGAAGTAGCAGACACCAGCACAGACAACAAACAGCTGAGACCATTGCTGAAGAGGAACAGTGCTGGAGAGCAGCCCCAGGGGAAAAGGAGACTTCAGGCAGCCAGGCTCCTCCCCCACACCTCAGGAAACCGAAGCCAGTAACACAAGAAACACAAAGCCAGTAACTAGACTCACAATCCCCAGAACAAGAAACCTGGGACAGAGAGCCCTGAGCCCCAAAAGCAGAAATTCACTGTAAAGCCAGGAAAAAGCTAATCAACATGAAGAAGAACATGAAAAAACTGAGGACCATTGATTCTTTTTATGGAGACAGGGATGATCAAAATACCAATTTGGAAGAGGATAGCATTGACACTATACCTACATCTGACACCTCAAAAGGGAATGTGAACTGATCTCAAGCCTAAAAAGCATTACTGGAAGAGCTAAAGGAGAATTTTAAAAACCAAATTAGGGAAGTAAAAGAAAAAACTGAAAAAAAATGAAAAAAACCCACTGATGAAATCAAGTCCTTAAAAAATAAGATCAGTGAAATGGCTATGGAGATTCAGAATCTAAATAGAGAAAATGACACCCTGAGAGGTAAAATCAACCAATTGGAAAAGGAGACTCAAAAGCAAAATGAAGATAGCAACTCGTTAAAAATTAGAATGGAGCAAGTGGAAGCTAATAACTCTATGAGGCATCAAGAAGTAGTAAAACAAAATGTAAAGTTGAAAAAATAGAAGAAAATGTGAAATATCTGATTGGAAAAACAACTGACCTGGAAAATAGATCCAGGAGAGACAATTTAAGAATTATTGGTCTACCGGAAATCCACGATGAAAAAAAGCCTTGACAGTATCTTCGAAGAAATTATCAAAGATAACTGCCCAGAGGTCCTAGAACCAGAGGATAAAATAGCCATTGAAAGAATCCACTGATCACCCCTGAAAGAGATCCCAAATTGAAAACACCAAGAAATGTTATAGCCAAATTTCAGAATTACAGAGTCAAGGGGAAAATACTGCAAGCAGCCAAAAAGAAACAATTCAAATATCATGGAACAATAGTCAGAATCACACAGGATCTTTCAGCGTCTACATTAAATGACGGGAGAAACAACCAAGGATCAACTACCCAGCAAAATTGAGCATAATTTTTCAGGCGAGGAGATGGACATTCAACAAAATAAGGGAATTCCAGACCTTCCTGATGAAAAGGCCAGAACTCAATGGAAAATTTAATCTTCAAATACAAAACTCAAGAGAGACATAAAAAGGTAAATGGGGAAAAACCCCCACAAACCTTATTAATAAGGGCAAATTATTTACATCTTTATATAGGATTACATCATTTTATGTATGTTATACATATGTGTATATATATGTACAGTTATTATGACAATTGAAAGGGATACACAAAGACTGGATGTCTGTATAAAATAACTGATATAAGGATAAAAAACATAATTAAAAGATGTAAAGGGAGGGTTCTGGGAGAAGAGGTAAGGAGGTAATAGAAAAGGGTAAATTACATCAAATGAAGAGGCACAAAAACACATTATAGTAGAGGGAAAGAAGGGAGGGAGAAGAGCAGTATTTGAGCTTTACTCTCATCGGATCTGGTTCAAGAAGGGAATAACATACCCTGATAAGTATAGAAATCTAACTTGTCCTACAGGCAGTAGGAGAGGAAAGAGGGAAAAAAGGGGACAGGGGTGGTCAGAAGGGAGGGAAGAAGTAGCAAGTGGAAAATGGTAAGATAAAGGAGTGCAATCAAGAGGGAGGGTGAACTGAGGAAGACGGTGGTCAAAGGCAAAACTTTGTTGAGGAGTGGAAGGGGAAAGGGAGAAATAAAAGCATAAATGGGGGTGGGGATAGGATGGAGAAAAAGACACAGATAGTAATCGTAACTGTGAATGTGAATGGGATGAACTCTCCCATAAAATGGAAGTGAATAGCAGAATGGATTAAAAATCATAATCCTACAATATGCTGTTTACAAGAAACATATTTGAAATAGGGGGATACACACAGGGTAAACGTAAAAGGCTGGAGTAAAATATATTGTGCTTCAGCTAAAGTAAAAAAAAAAAAGCAGGTATAGCAATCCTAATCTCAGACAAAGCAAAAGAAAAATAGATCTAATTAAGAGATAAGGAAGGACACTACATCCTGCTAAAAGGCACCACAAACAATGAAGCAATATCATTGTTTAACATATGTGCACCAAGTGGTATGGCATGCAGATTCTTAGAGGAGAGGTTAAGGGAGTTACAGGAAGAAATAGACAGCAAAACTATAATAACAGGACATCTCAACCTCTCCCTCTCTGGACTTGATAAATCTAACCCCAAAATAAATAAGGAAGAAGTTAAGGAGGTGAACAGAATTTTAGAAAAGGCAGATACGATAGACCTCTGAAGAAAACTGAATGGGGATAAAAAGGAATATACTTTTTTCTCAGCAGTACATGGCACATACTTAAAAATTGACCACATACTAGGGCATAAAAACTTCACAACACACTGCAGAAAGGCAGAAATAGTCAAAGCATACTTCTCAGATCACGATGCAATAAAAATTATTTGCAATAAAGAACCATGGAAATATAAGCTAAAAATTAATTGGAAACTAAATAATCTAATTCTAAAGAATGAATGGGCCAAAGAACAAATCAGAGAAACAATAACTTCATTCAAGAGAATGACAATAATGAGACAACATACCAAAACTTATAGGACGCAGGAAAAGCAGTTCTTAGGGGAAGTTTTATATCTCTAAATGCTTACATGACTAAAATAGAGGAAAAGGAGATCAATGAATTGGGCACACAACTGAAAAATCTAGAAAAGAACAAATTAAAAATCCCTAATTAAATACTAAATTAGAAATACTGAAAATCAAAGGAGAGATTAATAAAACGGAAATCAAGAAAACTATTGAATTAATACATAAAACAAAGATCTGGTTTTATGAAAAAGCCAATAAAATTGATAAACCTTTGGTCAATTTGATTTAAAGAAAGAAGAAAAGCAAATTACCAGTATCAAAAATGAAAAGGGTGAATTCACCTCTAATGAAGAGGAAGTCAAAACAATAATTAGGAATTATTTTGCCCAATTGTATGCCCATAAATTTGACAACCTTAGGGATATGGATGAATATCTACAAAAATATAAATTGCCCAGCTTAACAGAAGAGGAAGTAAAATTCCTAAATAACCCCATCTCAGAAAAAGAAATTGAGGAAGCCAGCAATGAACTCCTTAGGAAAAAATCTCCAAGCCAGATGGTTTTACATGTGAATTTTATCAGACATTTAAAGAACAATTGATTCCTATACTTTATAGACTATTGGGGGAAATAGGTGAAGAAGGAGTCCTACCAAATTCTTTTTATGACACAAATATGATACTAATACCCAAACCAGGAAGAGTCAAAACAGAGAAAGAAAATTATAGACCAATTTCCCTAACGAATATTGATGGAAAAATTTTAAATAAAATATTAACAAAAAGATTGCTGCAACTTATCATGAGAATAATACACTATGACCAGGTAGGGTTTATTCAAGAAATGCAAGGCTGGTTCAGTATTAGGAAAACTATCAGCATAATTGATTATATCAACAACAAAACTAGCAGAAACCATATGATCATCTTAATAGATGCAGAAAAAGCCTTTGACAAAATACAACACCCGTTCCTATTGAAAACACTAGAAAGCATAGCAATAAATGGGGCCTTCCCTAAATTTATAAATAGCATCTACCTAAAACCATCAATAAGCACTATTTGTAATGGAGATAAGGTAGATGCATTCCCAATAAGATCAGGGGTGAAACAAGGGTGTACATTATCACCTCTACTATTCAATTTGGTACTAGAAATGTTAGCTGCAGCAATAAGAGAAGAAAAAGAAATTGAAGGAATTAGAATAGGCAAAGAAGAAACTAAATTATCATTTTTTGCAGATGATATGATTTACTTAGAGATTCCTAGAGAATCAAGTAAAAAACATGAAATAATACTTGAAAATACTTGAAAAAATACTTGAAATAATAAACAACTTTAGCAAAGTTGCAGGATATAAAATAAACCCATGTAAATCTTTGGCATTCCTATATATTAGTAACAAAGCCCAACAGCAAGAGATAGATAAATTTCATTCAAAGTTACTGTAGACACTATAAAATATTTGGTAGTCTATCTGCCAAGACAAACCCAGGGCTTATATGAACATAATTATGAAACACTTTTCACATGAATAAAGTCAGATCTAAGTAAATGGAAAAAAATCAGTTGCTCATGGTTAGGCTAATATAATAAAAATAACAATTTTACCTAAATTTATCTATTCAGTGCCATACCAATCGAACTACCAAAAATTATTTTACAGAGCTGGATAAAATAATAACAAAATTCACCTGGAAGAACAAGAGGTCTAGAATATCTAGGGAATTAATGAAAAGAAATTCTAGAGAAGGTGGCCTAGCCATACCAGATATTAAACTGTGCTATAAAGCAGCAGTCATCAAAACTACCTGGTACTGGCTAAGAAACAGTCATGGATCAGTGGAATACGATAGGTATGCAAGACACAGTAGTTAATGACTATAGCAATCTACTCTTCAATAAACCCAAAGAATCCAGGTTCTGGGCTAAGAATTCACTATTTCACAAAAACTGCTGGGAAAATTGGAAAATGGTAGGGCAGAAACTGGGCATAGACCAATTTTTTACACCATATACCAAAATAAAATCAAAATGGGTTCATGATTTAGGAATAAAAGCTGATAATATAAGCAATTTGGGAGAGCAAGGAATAGTTTACCTATCAGAGTTATGGAAAAGAAAAGAATTCATGACACAACAAGAGAT
>CM053622.1:768624261-768636552 GCA_028646595.1 Phalanger gymnotis
GCATTACAAAATGCAAAATGGATAATTTTGATTATGTTAAATTGAAAATTTTTGTATAAAAAAAGCCAATGCAACCAAGATTAGGAGAGAAGCAGAAAATTGGGAGAAAATCTTTATAACCAGTGTCTCTGATAAAGGCCTCATCTCTAAAATATACAGGGAACTGAGCCGAATTTATAGGAATACAAGTCATCCCCCAATTGAGAAATGGTCAAAGGATATGAACAGGCAGTTTTCAGAGGAAGAAATTAAAGATATCTATAGGCATATGAAAAAATACTCTAAATCACTACTGATTTGAGAAATGCAAATCAAGACAATTCTTAGGTACCACATCTCACCTGTCAGATTGGCTAAAATGACAAAACAGGAAAATCATAAATGCTGGAGGGGATATGGGAAAATTGGAACATTGGAACATTGTTATATTGCTGGTAGAGTTGTGAACTGATCCAGCCATTCTGGAGAACAATTTGGAGCTATGCCCAAAGGGCTATAAAAAAGTTCATACCCTTTGACCCAGCAACACCACTTCTAGGGTTGTATCCCAAAGAGATCACACAAGTGGAGAAAGGACCCATATGTACAAAAATATTTATAGTGGCTCTTTTTATGGTAGTGAGGAGTTGGAAATCAAGGGGATGCCCATCAATTGGGGAATGGCTGAACAAGATGTGGTATATGAAGGTAATGGAATACTATTGTGCTATAAGAAATGGGGATGATACGGACTTCATACCAACCTGGAAAAACCTACATGATACAGTGCTGAGCGAACAGAGCAGAACCAGGAGAACATTATATACAACCACAGATATATGGATTCTGTGATGACTAACCCTGATAGACTTTGCTCTTCTCAGCAATAAAAGGTGCAAAGACAACTCCAAAGGACTCATGATAGAGAGTGCTATCTACATCCAGAGAAAGAACTATGGAATCTGAATGCAGACTGAGGCATACTTTGTGCTTGCCTTTTTTTTCTCTTTTTTTTTTCTCTTTTGTTTTTGTTTTTGGGTTTTTCTTTGGTTCTGTTTCTTCTTTCTCATGATTCATTCCATTGGCCATAATTCTTCTTTACAACTTGACTATTGTGTAAATAAGTTCAATGTGAAGTTATATGTAGAAGATATATCGGATTCCATGCCATCTTGGGGGGGGGAGGGGGGGTAAGAAAATTTGGAACTCAAACCGGAACTTATGTAGAACCGAGTGTTGTAAAGTAAAAATAAAATATCTCAAAAAAAAAAAAAGAATGTAAAGAGAGCAAAAAGGAATACACTGGGGGAAGTAGGGAGGGGAAAGAAGATTAGGGGAAATTATCTCACACAATCAATTGTGCAAGTAGAATTCCATGCAAACAAAGAGGAAGCCAGAGGAGCCGGTGACTTGAACCTAATTCTCTTTTTAGCTGGTCAAGTGCAGGGAAGAATACACATACATGTAATTGGGTACACTCAACAAGGAAATAAGAAGGAAAGGGAGAAAGGAAGGAGGGGAATTAGAGGGAGAAGCAAGGTTAGTCCTAAGCAAACATTCTCAAAATATAGCTTTTTTGTGGTAGCAAAAAATTTTAAACTAAAGCCACAGTGTGCAATGACTGACTTTGATAGACTTAGCTCTTCTCAGCAATGCAAGGATCTAAAACAATTCCAGAAGACTCAATATGGAAAATGCCAGCCACATCCAGAAAAAGAAATACAGAGTCTGAATGCAGATTGGAGCAGACTATTTTTTGTTGTTTTGTTTTATGTTTTTTTTTTTCTCGTGGTTACTCCCATTCATTCTAATTTTTCTGTACAACATGACTAGTGTGAAAAGATGTTTAATAGGATTGTGTATGTAAAGCCTATATCAGATTGCCTGCCATCTTGGGGAAGGGGGAGGGAGGGGGAGAAAATTTAAAACTTAAGGAAGTGAATGTTGAAAACAAAATAAATTAATAAAAAAATTTAAGCTAAGGGGGCACTGTGGGAAGCAACCAAACAAGTTACTGTATATAAGTAAGATAAAATACTATTGTGCTATAAGAAATGATGAAGGGGATGGTTTCAAAGAAACTTGAGAAGATGTATATGAACTGATGAAGAGTGAAGTGAGCAAAACCAGGAGAATAATTTATACAATGACTACAATATGGTAAAGATGAACACGTTTGACAGATTTGGGATCTCTACTCAGTGTAATGACCAACATATGTACCTCCTGATAGAGAGGTGAAGGAATCAGATTTCAGAATGTGTGTCTAGAACATGGCCAATGCAGAAATTTGCTTTGCTTTACTACACACTTTTGCAACAGGAGTTTTTTCTTTTTTGAATGTGGGGTGGGAAAGGAGCAAGAGGGAGTGAAGGCAGATTTTTTTCTGATAGAAAACAATTTTTAAAGTGTCACCTTATGCAACTTGCATACTTTGCAGCCTTCATTAACAGTCACTGTATTAAGAAATATAAATGAAATCTACAGACCATTTTTTAAAGTTATGACAAGAATAACCAACTTTTTGGCTTTAAACAATATCCCCCAGTTACATGTAAAGAAAATTTTTAACATTCAATTTTTTTTAAAAATTGTGTTCCAAGTTTTCTTTCTCTCACCTTCCTCTTCCCTGAAACAGTGAGCAATTTGATATGGGCTTACATGTACAATCATGAAAAACATATTACTATATTAGACAAAACCAAGACAAAAGTAAGACAAAAAGGGGAAAAAATACAGAAAGTGAAAAATAGTATGCTTAATTTGCATTCAGACTCCATTAGTTCTTTCTCTGGAGGTAGATAGCATTTTTCATTATGAATCCTTTGGAATTGTTTTGGATCATTGTATTGCTGAGAATAGCTAAGTCATTCACAGTTGATCATCATACAATATTGCTGTTACTCTATGCACTTCTTTGTTCTGCTCACTTTACTTTGCGTCAGTTCATCTAAGTCTTTTCAGGCTTTTCTGAAATTATTCTCATTTTTTTAAGTGTTTGAGGGTTTTTTAAATAAATTAATTAATTAGTGTTAGTTTACAACATTCAGTTCCTCAAGTTTTTGCATTTCAAATTTCTCTCCCTCCTCTTTCCCCTCCGCACCCAAGATGGCGTGTAATCCAATATAGGTTCTACATATACCTTCACACTAAACATATTTGCACAATAGAAAAATTGTAAAGAAGAACTATAACCAATGGAATGAACCACAAGAAAGAAGAAACAAAACAAATAAAAATAAGCCAAAAAAAAAAAAAAGAGCAAATACTGTGCTTCAATTTGCATTCAAACTCTGTAATTCTTTCTCTGGATATGAATTGCTTTTGCTATCATGAGTTTTTTGGAGCTGTCTTTGGAGCTGTCCCTAGAATATCTAGGGAATTAATGAAAAGAAATTCTAGAGAAGGTGGCCTAGCCATACCAGATATTAAACTGTGCTATAAAGGGGGATGACTTGTTTGTTCCTCATTTTGCATAACACAATAGTATTCCATTACATTTATATATCACAATTGGTTTAGCCATTCCCTAATTAATAGCCATCCCCGTGATTTCCAGTTCTTTGTGACCACAAAAAGAGCTGCTATAAATATTTTTGAACATGTGTGTACTTTTCGCACTTGTATGATTTCTTTGAGATACAGCCCTAGAAATAGTATTGCTGGGTCAAAGGGTATGCACATTTTTATAGCCCTTTGGGCAAAGTTCCAAATTGCTTTCCAGAAATGTTGGATCAGTTCACAACTCCACTAACAGTGCATTAGTGTTCCAATTTTCCCGCATTTCCCAAATTTCCAGCATTTATGATGTTCCTATTTTGTGATGTTAGCCAATCTGACAGGTGAGATGTGGTACCTAAGAATTGTCTTGATTTGCATTTCTCTAATCAATAGTGATTTAGTGCATTTTTTTCATATGACTATAGCTATCTTCAATTTCTTCCTCTGAAAACTGCCTGTTCATATCCTTTGACCATTTATCAATTGGGGAATGACTTGTAGTCTTATAAATTTGACTCAGTTCTCTGTGTATTTTAGAAATGAGGCCTTTATCAGAGATACTAATTGTAAAAATTCTTTCCCAATTTTCTGCTTCCCTCCTAATCTTGGTTGCATTGGCTTTGTTTGTACAAAAACTTTTCAATTTAATGTAATCACAATTATCCCTTTTTCATTTCATAATGCTCTCTATTTTTTGGTCATAAATTCTTCCCTTTTCCATAAATCTGACAGGTGAACTATTCCTTGCTCTCCCAGGTTGCTTTATAGTGTGAGCCTTTATACCTAAAATGTGAACCCATTTTGACTTTATTTTGGTATATGATGTGAAATACTGGTCTATGCCCAATTTCTTCCCTACTATTTTCCAGTTTTCCCAGCAGTTTTTGTCAAATAGTGAGTTTTTATCCCAGAAGCTGAAGTCTTTGGGTTTATTAAACAGTAGATTGCTATAGGCATTGAATACTGTCTTGTGTACCTAATCTATTCCACTGATCCACCACCATTTCTTAGCCAGTACCAAGCAGTTTTAATGAATGCTGCTTTATAATACAGTTTAATATCTGGTATGGCTAGGCCACCTTCCCTAGCATTTCTTTCCATTAATTCCCTTAATATTCTGGACCTTTTGTTCTTCCAGATGAACTTGGTTATTATTTTTTCTAGCTCTATGAAATAATTTTTTTGTAGTTTAATTGGTATGGCACTAAGCAAGTAAACTAATTTAGGTAAAATTGTTGTTTTTATTATAGTAGCTCAGCCCAACCACAAGCAACTGATGTTTTTCCAATTATTTAGATCCGACTTTAATTGTGTGAAAAGTGTTTTGTAATTGTATTCATATAGTTCTTGGGTTTGTTTCTGTTCATTATTTCTTATAACACAATAGTATTTCTTTACAATAATTTACCACAACTTGTTCAGCCATTCCCCAATTGATGGGCATCCCCTCAATTTCCAATTCTTTGCCACCATAAAAAGAGCTGCTATAAATATTTTTGCACAAATAAATCCTTCTCCCTCCCCCTTTTTAAAAAAGCTTTGAGATACAGACCTAGTAGTGGTGTTGCTGGATCAAAGGGTATGCACAGTTTTATAGCCCTTTGGGATTATTTCCAAGTTGTTCTACTAACTTTGTTTTTTTCCTTTAAAAAAGACATTAGAAAGAGATTGCATTTTGCAAAATCATATGATGATATGAGATTCTAGATTATTGTGGAACAGACTGATGTAATGCCAAGTACTTCTATAGATATTCAAGTTAAAAGAAGAAACTATTTTTGGTTGATAATGAAAATGAAGCAAATTCATTTTATGATACAAATTTCCTCTTGAAATTTTACACCCAAAACAAGCTCAATCATCACATTAATATTTGTTATTGTTGAGAGACAGCATGGTAAGGTGGATAGAGAACCAGCCTCAAAACAGAGAAGAGCTGGAACCGAACCCTGCCTATGACAGGTCATAGAGACCCTGGGCAAATCACAGCTCTTCAGCACTTTAAGAAACTCTAAGACTTAAGTTTCTTTACAGAGGAATTTCTTATAACAATTAAATCATAGGTCCAGTCCCTAGTGTTATTTTTATGTGATAAATGTCAAGCTGTGCAAGATTTTATTTTTAAAAATCAGTTATCTTGTTGCATGTTATAAATTCTTAATTATGTAAAAAATGAACTAAAACTGCATAGCTTGTTTTATAAAAAGTGGACAGCATGACATTTTTTTAAGTAATTATAACTACACAAAGTTCAGGAACCACTGTGTATGCACCTGATAAATATTTGGTGAATTTTATTTTGTTGAATGCATGGTATTAGCTCAAGCTGAAGAAAAATAATTGTACTCCTTTGTACTATTCGTTTTTGTTTCAAGTGTCATTTCTCTTTACCCAGACTTTGAATGCTTCAAGTGTAGGGACTGTGTTATTAAACTCTTTGTATCCCTTGGCATATATCCAAGTTCACTGTTTGAAGAAGTTGTGCCTGGCTGAATGCTACCTCCACACCCTCTTCACCCTGGCAGCTGGGTTTACTTCACTTTCACCTGCAGGCTCAGGCCTGCTCTAGATTCTGATACCACTCCTAGCCCTGGCTTGTGGACTCAGCATCCAATTAGTCTTGCTGTGGTTCCTGCTTTAAAAGGTGGTTCTACAATTATTGAGTTCCCTAATTTATGCAACTCCTTTGGCTTGAAGCCTAACAACAACCACAGCAACAACAAAAAAACCAAACCACTAAGATCTTGGCGACAGGTCCCATCACTCCCTGGCAAATACAGGGAGAAGAAATGGAAGCTGTTTCAGAATTTGTTTTCTTGGGCTTAAAGATCACTGCAGACAGCAATTGCAGCCATCAAATTAAAAGACACTTGCTGCTTGGAAGGAAACCTATGGCAAATCTGGACAGCATAATAAAAGGAGAGACATCACCTTCCCAACATAGGTCCGTATAGTCAAAGCTATGGTATTTCCAGTAGTGATGTATAGCTGTGAGAGCTAGACTGTAAGGAAAACTGAATGCTGCAGAATCTGTGCCATCAAATTGTGGTGCTGGGGAAGACTTGAGAGTTCCTTGGACAGCACAGGAGATCAAATCGGTAAATACTTAAACAAATTAATTCAGACTATTTACTGGAAGATCAAATAATGAAGCTGAAGCTTAAATACTTTGGCCACGTAACGAGAAGACAGGACTCATTGGAAAAGACCCTGATCTTGGGAAATATTGAAGGCAAAAGGAAAAGGGGATGACAGAGAATGAGATGGATGGATAGTGTCATGGCAACAACAAACATGAACTTGGACAGACTTGAGGAAATAGTCAAGGGTAGAAGGGCTTGGTGTGCTATATAGTCAGTAGGATCACAAAGAGGCAGAGATAACTGAACAACTAAACAATTTATGCCACAATCTCCCCCAACACACACACACACACACACACTGTGACTGGATTTTAATTAAAACTTTTTTAAGGATCGCTATATATTAGAAGTTTGTCTCTGCACTCTACCCCAATAGAATCTAAGTTAGCATTCCTTTTTTTTGTTTGTTTGTTTTTTGGCTTTTATTCAGTGTTTTATTTTTCCCAGTTACAGGTAAAAACAATTTTTAACATTCATTTTTAAATTTTTTTTTAAAAAGTTCCAAATTCTCTCCCTTCCTCCCTCCCCACCCCACCCTTCATTGAGAAGGTGAGCAATTCTATATAGGTTATACAGTGTGGTCATGCAAAACATATCCATAATAGTGAAAGAAAACATAAACAAGAAAAAATTCAAAAATAAAATTTTAAAAGGTAGGCTTCAATCCCTATTCAGACACCCATTTTTCATCATAAGTCCTTCAGAATCGTCTTGGATCACTGTATTGCTGAGAATAGCTAAGTATTGCTGTTACTTTGTAAACAGTACATTTCACTTTGCATCAGCCTGCAAGTCTTTCCAGGTTTTTCTTGAGAGCATCCTATCATTTCTTATAATACAATAGTATTCCATCATAATCACATACTACAACTTGTTGAGCCATTCCTCAATTGATGGGCTTCCCCTCAACTTTTTTTTTAGTTTCACATTTTTATTTAATATTTTAGTTTTCAACACTGATTTCTACAAGATTTTGAGTTACAAATTTTCTCCCCATTTCTACCATCCCCCCAGTCCAAGATAACATATTTTGATTGCCTTGTTCCCAAGTCAGCCCTCCCTTCTGTCACCCCACTCCCCACATCCCCATCCTCTTTACCCTTACTTTCTTGTAGGGCAGGATAGATTTCTATGTCCCATTCCCTATATATCCTGTTTCCCAGCTGCATGCAAAAACTTTTTTTTTTTGAGCATCTGCTTTTAAAACTTTGAGTTCCTAATTGTCTCCCTTCTTCCCTTCCCATCCACACTCCCTAGGAAGGCAAGCAATTCAACATAGGTCACATGTGTATCATTATATAAAACACTTCCACAATACTCATGTTATGAAAGGCTAACTATATTTCCTTCTGTCCTATCCTGTCCCCCTTTATTCATTTTTCTCCCTTTTCAAAAGTGTTTGCTTTTGATTACCTCCTCTTCCTATTTGCTCTCCCTTCTATCATCCCCCCTTTTTTTATCCCCTTCCCCTTACTTTCCTGTGGAGTAAGAGACCCAACTGAGTGTGTATGTTATTCCCTCCTCATGTTGAATCCAATGAGAGCAAGATTCATTCCCCATCACCTGCCCCCTCTTCCCTTCCCACAGAACTGCCTTTTCTTGCCCCTTTTATGTGAGATAATTTACCCATTCTAACAAAACAGTTCAACTTTAGTAAGTCCCTTAGGAATTCTCTTTCTTGTTTACCTTTTCATGCTTGATTCTTGTATTCGAAAGTCAGATTTTCTATTCAGCTCTGGTCTTTTCATTGAGAAAGCTTGAAAGTTCTCTATTTTATTGAAAATCCATATTTTGCCTTAGAGCATTATACCCAGTTTTGCTGGGTAGGTGAATCTTGGTTTTAATCCTAGCTCCTTTGACCTCTGGAATATCATATTCCAAGCCCTTCAATCCCTTAATGTAGAAGCTGCTAGATTTTGTATTATCCTGATTGTGTTTCCATAATATTCAAATTGTTTCTTTCTTGCTGCTTTCAGTATTTTCTCCTTGACCTCTGGAATTTGACTATAATATTCTTGGGAGTTTTCATTTTGGGATCTCTTTCAGGAGGTGATCAGTGGATTCTTTCAATTTCTATTTTACTCTTTGGTTCCAGAATATCAGGGCAGTTTTTCTTGATAATTTCTTGAA
The DNA here is from genome assembly GCA_028646595.1 of Phalanger gymnotis. Classification (NCBI taxonomy): domain Eukaryota; kingdom Metazoa; phylum Chordata; class Mammalia; order Diprotodontia; family Phalangeridae; genus Phalanger; species Phalanger gymnotis. Next base: position 768,633,015 of record CM053622.1, read on the forward strand.
AGATCATGCCTAGGCTCTTTTTTTGTCATGGCTTTTGGGAAATCCAATAATTTTTAAACTTTCTCTCCTGGATCTATTTTCCAGGTCAGTTGTTTTTCCAGTGAGATATTTCACATTGTCTTCTATTTTTCATTCTTTTGGTTTTGTTGTTTCTTGGTTTCTCATAAAGTCTTTAGCTTCCATCTGCTCCATTCTAATTTTCAAGGAATTATTTTCTTCAATGAGCTTTCAGACCTCTTTTTCCATTTGGTCAGTTGTGGTTTTTAAAACGTTCTTCTCCTCATTGGCTTTTTGGACCTCTTTTACCATTTGGCCTAGTCTATTTTTAAGGTATTATTTTCTTCTATTATTTTTGGGTCACCTTTACCAAACTGTTGACTCATTTTTCATGATTTTCTTGCATCACTCTCATTTCTCTTTCTAGTTTTTCCTCTACCTTTCTTGTTTGATTTTCAAAATCCCTTTCGAGCTCTTCCATGGCCTGAGACTAATTTGTATTTTTCTTGGAGGCTTTGGATGTAGGAGCTTTGACTTTGTTGTCTTCTTCTGAGTGTATGTTTTGATCTTCCTTGTTACCATAGTAATTTTCAATAGTCGGAATTTTTTTCTGTTTGCTCATTTTTCCAGCCTATCAGTTGACTTTTAACTCTTTGTTAAAGTAGGGCTCTTTTGACACTTGCTATTCAATTTAAGAGGCAGACTTCCTTGGGAATACTCATATGTTTATCAATTAGCTAGCATCCTGTAAGTTGTAATTGTTTTTTGCTTTCTTTTGCTTTTAACCCATGAAACCAACCAAAAAGGTCTCTCTCTCCCTCCCCGCCCTGCCAGTAATAACTGAGCCCAAATAGCCCCATCGTACCCGACATCATAGACAACACTATCCACATCCTTCTTGTTAGTTAACCTTAAATAAATAGGTAAACATTCTAATCTCATGCTCTCATTCCCCTTAATTATTTACTTTACTCAAAAATCTCAAAGTGAAGATCTGAAAATAGAAGTAGCAGATGATACCTTATTCCCTATCAATTTATCCTGGAACCCCTAAAAACAAGGCAGTATCTCTTAATGCACACCAGAGTTAGGAATTTTATTGTATAAAAAAAGGGAAAGCTGGGGAGTCATGTTCAGAACTGCTATGCCACTAGTCCAATTTAGACTCTAGTTGGGGAAACTGTAGCATCCTATGCCCATCTCTAGGTTTCTGGAGCCTCTGTTGACTGTACTGCATATCTTTTAACAAATCTTTTGGACATGGTAGTTTTGCATATACATGGGCTTTTTCCTCTCTGGTACAAATGCTGAGAGGTAACAATCATTCATTTGGAGGTACCTTTGCCAGCAAATGTAGGAAGTCATTTTGTCCTCAGCTGTAGCTGAGTGCTCCTAATTTAATAGGTTCCACCTGGAGATAAGCCACTTTTAGTTGCATTCAACAAATACAGTGGCAATTACCAGTTTTCAGCCTTCACTCTTGCATTGTGAAGTAAGGTTCATTTGTTCCAAAAGTATTTCTATAAATGTGTAACTGGTTTGCCATGTGCTCTGAGAACATCTATCAATCCTCTTCTTCCGGTTTGTCAAGGAAACTTTTCTGTAACTCCTTGAAGTGACAAGCCCTATGTTTTATAAACATTATACAGGTTTTTGTTTGAGCACTTATTATCATTATTATATAATGCATCCGTCTCAAAGCCAAGTGGTTTGTTTTTATTATCCAGTATTTTGAATTGTTTGTTCCTCTATCTTCACTCTTCCCCATGGATAATTGAGAGAAGACTAATGAGTCTGCGCCTACGACGGATGGGGAACCTGCAGCCGAAAGGCCACATATGGCCCTCTAGGTCAAGTGCAGCTCTGGGATTGAATCCAAACTTCATAGAACAAATCCCCTTGATAAAAGGATTTGTTTTGTAAAACTTGGCCTCTGTCAAAGGGCTACACCCCAGGACCTGGAAGGCCACATGTGACCTTGAGGCTGCAGGTTCCCCACCCCTGACCTAAGATCATAAGATCACAGATCTCAAGCTGTAAGGGACCTCAGAGGTTATCCAATGCCATACCCTTATTTAAAAGAAGATGAACTTAGGCTTGGGGGGGATAATATATCGTCTAACATCACACCAGTAGTAAGTAATACAGGCAAGATTTAAACACCAAGTCCTCTAACTCGAGCCAGTGATCTCTCGCACTCTACCACCTAGTTATCTTTGGGTTTTTGCTTGGTTTCAGCCTATCAGATTCTAAAATCCTTGAGGTCAAAGCTGGTATCTCCCTCATCCTTGACTCCTCTTCTTGACACACCTGCTCATCAGACTGGGAGTTCCCTGAAGCTTGGAGGCAATGGAATGTCTATCATGGAAAGGAAACTACATTTGTGATTAGAAGTGCTGGTTTGGAATCTATGTAACCATAGGCAAGTCATGTAATATCCCCCTGCTACAGTTTCCTCCTCTGTAAAATGAAGGAGTTTAATTCAATGCAACAAACTTTCATTAAGTTCCTAGCTGTGAGAAGGTCCCTGGCTGTCAGAACAGGCCCCAGAAAAGATGTGAAGAGTAGATATGCTCCTTGCCTCATAAAAAGATTAACCGAGATACACTTTATGCTCCTAGAAAGATAAGCTGAAATAAACTGCTGCTGCCCTTGAGAGTTTAGTAGGATGATACACCACGAATAGATAACATGTATTCTTGTGTATCATAGGCCAGTCCATTAGGGTAATGTAAGTGAAGAGTTGTGTGAAGTCTGAGGGTGGAAAGGAGGTGGATCTACTCACGTAGTGTCATGTAGCTAAGGAGGCAGAGGACCAGAGTTCAGTTCCCTACTCTGACATTTATGAGTGGATGATCTCTGTCAAGTCATTTTGGGCCTGAAATGAGGGGCTTGGCGTAGATGGCTTCGGAGGTCCCTTTCAGTTCTAGATCTAAAATCACTAGCTTAAGCAGCAAGGCACCCCGAAGAGGAGTTGGGGAAGCCCTCTTGAGCCCATGAGCCTTGGGAAGAGCAGCAAACCCCATACTCTTAGATGTGTTGCCAGCCCAGCCGCCACAGCCACTATGGATGGGAGAAATCATTGTGGACATTGGAGGGGTGGAGAGGGAAGCTTTATCAGCACCAGCAGAAATTGCTGAACAACTGCCACCAGTTGTTATAAAAGCCCAGGAACGGGGGGTGGAGCCAAGATGGCGGCTGGGAAGCAGTGACTGGCGTGAGCTCCCCACCAAGTCCCTCCAAAAACATATAAAACAATGGCTCTGAACGAATTCTAGAGCTGCAGAACCCACAAAGTGGCAGAGGGAAGCAGGGCTCCAGCCCAGGACAGCCTGGATGGTCTCTGGGTAAGGTCTGTCCCACACGGAGCTCCCAGCCCCCAGCTGAGGGGAGCAGAGCTGAGCCAAGCAGAGCCCAGCGCGTGCAGCACGAACAGACCAGACACGGACCTGGTGCGGAGAGTGCCCTGGCATCCTGAATTACTGAGCTGTGGCATCCACTAGACCTCTCAACCCACAAAGAGCAAAGACATCAGAGAAGG
>CM053622.1:768637052-768667557 GCA_028646595.1 Phalanger gymnotis
AAGAAGCAAAATATAGTTAGTCTTTCACAATATGAGTATTGTGGAAGGGTTATACATAATGTTACGCATGTGGCCCATGTTGAATTGCTTGACTTCTTAGGGAGGGTGGATGGGAAGGGAAGAGGGGAAAGAATTTGGAACTCAAGGTTTTAAAAAAATAGATGTTCAAAAGTAAAAAAGTGTTTTTTTTTATGCAACTAGAAAATGAGATGCACAGGCAATGGGGCATAGAGATTATCTTGCCCTACAAGAAAGGAAGGGAAAGGGGGATGGAAGGGGAATGGGGCCACGGAGGGGAGGGCAGACTGGGGAACAGGGCAACCAGAGTGTACGCCATGTTGGAGTGGGGGGGGAGGAAATGGGGAGAAAATTTGTAATTCAAATGCCTGTGAAAATCAATGCTGAAAACCAAATATGTCAAAAATAAATTTTAAAAAATGTTATGTTTTTAAAAGTGGGATCAAATCAAGCCTATTTTTTAAATTGTTTCTATTAATAAATTTTATCCAAAGCAAAAAAAAAATAACAAAATAGTTAAGCAAAAACAACTGGTACAGTGTAGTCACAGATAGTACAGTATAGTTATCTGACAATGTTTGCAACATTTTACTTGAGTAGTCTCCTGCTACTCTGCCCAGAGGAGGTAGGTTTCTCATTATCTATTCTTTGAGGCCATTATTAGTTTTTCAGTTGCTCAACATCCTTTAATGATCTTTCATTCATACACACACATATATACACACATATGTATGTATATATAATTTGTTTCCAATTACATGTAAAAACAATTTTTAACCTTTGTTTTTTACAATGTTGAATTTCACATTCTATCTTTCCCTCTCTTCCCTCCCCTCTTCCTGAGAGAGTAAGCAATTTGATAAAGGTTATACATGTGCAATCATGCAAAACATTTCCATATTAGTCATGTTGTGAAGGAAAACACAGGCAAAAAAAATCAACTAAGAAAAAGAAAGTAAAAGAACAGTATGCTTTGATTTGCATTCAGATTCCATCAGTTCTTTCTCTGGAGGTGGATAGCATTTTTCATCATAGATCTTTCAAAATCGTCTTGGATCTCAGTGATCTTTCATTTCCACGGCTGTAGTCATTTCATATATTTGACACTTTGTGTACATTGTGTGTGACACTTGGGATGCTGCAGTAGTGGCTAAAGTCCAAATTGGTTTTTGAACTGGCTTCCTTAAGTCTACAGGAAGGCAGCATGTCACCATATTATATCAAGGGGGTATAATATCTGAGTTTCTCATCGGGTGGTACCATCTGCTTGAACCCCTAGCCTTGTGGCCACCTTAGTTCTTTTCTGGGATTTGAGTGTCCAAAAGGCCACAGTATCCTCTCTGTCTACCGGAGGGTAACAACCTGAAGACACTTAAACCCCTTCTACGTTCCCATTCACCCTGCCCCACCCCCACACCTCTCTTGTCTTCTACATGATCACAGTGGTTTCAAAGCAGTGATGCTGAACAGTTTAAATCTAAGACAGCTGGGTTCAGAATTTAGCTAGGAAATTATTTGGAATGTTGTTCAAAATGTCAAAAACATAGAACCTGATGACTCTAGAGACCCCACCCCAATACTCTCTACCCCACAGTTGGAATCTCTCCTCTTAGTCATCAATTACCTATATTTCCAGGACACAGGTTCTAAACTTACAGTGGTACATAGTTTATTAAATATAGTAAAAATGAAAGGACAGAGATTAAGTTCGCTTACATAATAATGATAACCAAAGCTAACATACTGTGCTTTAAGGTTAACAGAGAACCACACGGAGCAGTCTACTTCTAGCCATCTCCTCAAATCTCATTCTGCTTGCCCTGCTGGATGTTTGGGATGGAGGGAAGTTTCTGAAACACCTAGAGATCATGGAAAGGGAGATAAGGTGTCAAGGGTATGGGTCTGGGACCTAGCTCAGGTGTTAAACTGTACCAAGGGAAAACAGAACTGTCAGGGGAGAGACAGAGACAGAGACAGAGATAGTTGTTTTCTCTAGCTTACCAGCTTATGAAATTAATTTTCAATAACTTAGTCTAGGCCATTCTAGTTTTATCTCATTCTAGGCTATGGCTTACCTTTGTAAGTCTGATCTCTGCTATCCTAGTCCTTGGTCAGTCACTTGAACTTCTGCCCATAGCCATATTGGCAGTAGCTGCTAGAGTAGCCCAGGCCACCCCATCATCTCATGGAAACCTGAAGTCTTAGTCTGAGCCATGTCTGCAGCTGTTTGCTCCCTGTGGCTTGCATGTTTGGACAGCAAGAGCAGCAGAAGGAAACAGAGGGAGCCAGTTCTGGATGGCAGTGTCTGAATTGCATTCCCTTTATCCTATTGAATGGCTTCATGCCCATCGTAGATGCATGACCTCCTCTCCCCTCTTCTCCAGTTTCTTTTTGAAAGAGTGAGGAATGAGATCTCTAGGCTTGCTTTCTTCCCGAATCATCATGGACACAGAGTAAATAATAATTTAAAAGAGATAAAAGGGCATGGTGTGGGCGCATATATGAAATAAAGACCATATCTGTGTGTGTATACACACTTAGGCATATATATACATTCAGTGTTTTCTATAAATCTTCTAATGTTTCTCTGAATTCTTCATAAATAGGCTAATATTCTATTACTTTCATGTACCACAGTTTATGCAGCCATTTCCCTAGTCCATGGGCATCTACTTTGTTTCTAGCTCTTTGCTACTACAAAACATGCTGTTGATATTTTGGAATATGTATGGAACTTTGTTTCTGTCCTTAACCTCTGGGGGTAGGAGGTGGGGAACACTCCCAGGAATTCTCATATAAATTTATCATATCTGAATTTGTATTATATTAGTGTGTGTGTGTGTGTGTGTTAGCTTTCCTGTTAGATTTTGAGCATCCCAAGGTCAGAGACTGCATCTTATTTCTCTTTGCATTTTTCTACTATGCCTACCATAGAGTAGGTGCTCAATTAATATTTATGTTTAATTATTAGTTACCTTCTAGGTATCCTCCCCAGGCTCATCAGAAAAAACAAACAAACAAACCACAGATGAATGAGCATTCCTGATAGGAGCCCTGATGTCAAAGTAATTTACTTCTCCCTACCATCTCCTGGGAAAACTAGTTAGCTGAAGCCCAGAAGCAAAACTGAGGGGTAAGAGGTGAAGCCAAACTTTAGATCTTATCTTTGTTCCAAACTCACTGTGGAACCTTAGGTCTTTGTATCCTCAGATACAACCTAGCATAGGTAGGTGTGGCACATAGGAATCAATGATGAAATGCTTGTTGACTGACTGAGACAAGTCATCAGATTCTTCTAATGTAAAATGAATGGGTCAAGAGCTAATATTTCTTCTAGCTCTAATAGTACTTGACACAGTGCCATTCCTGGCATCAAAATTATAGAATTGCAGTTCCTGCAATAGGAAGAACCTCAGAGGTCATTTTGCTAAATCAGTCCCTGACCAATAAGCCATCTGCTCTACATGACCTCCCCCATCACAAGCTCATGCAGAATTTGCTTGAAGATCTGTAGTCACAGAGTAAGCACTGCTTTCTATAGCCACCCATTCCACTTTTGGTGAACTCTAATCATTAAAACCAGACCTAAATCTGTCCCTTTGCAACTGCCACACATTGCTCATGATTTTGTAATCTTGGGCCAACCAGAGTCTACCTGCCAGCCTTTCAGTTACCTGGCCATTCCTCCTTATATCTACCTACAGAACCAGCTTTGGTTTTGTTGATTGGTTCTTTGGTATTTTTGGTTTCCAGTTTATGTTTTTTCCCCATCTAATTTGTGCTTATTTGGGGTTCATCTATTTGTTGATTTTCTAATTTTGAAAACTACATATTTGGTTTGTCTTCTTTGTCTATTTTGTTAATGTATATTCTGAGATGAGATTTTCCCCTGAGGACGATTTTAGTGCCTCACAAGTTTTGAAATGCATTCTCATTCTCTTTCACATAGTTATTGTTTCTTTGATCCATTCATTATTCAGGATGTCATCAAGTCTTCATTTAAGTCTGCATCTTTGTGTTCTCTGTAGCAATTGTTTTTTTCTGCATGATGGTCTGTACGTGATGTATTTAGTATTTCTACTTTAAAAAATTTTTTTTTACATTGTGTAAAGTTTCTTTGTGCCTTGGTACATGGTCTGTTTTTGTAGAGATACTCTTAGGTATTTTTAAATGTACATTTTAAAATGTTCCTATTCAGAAGACACCTTCAATTTTTCAGCTCTAAATTCAACAATTTCTTCAGTTCTATATTTTCATTTTCCTTCAAGACTTCTTTTCTCCAAGCTAAATATCCCCAGTTCCTTCAAGTCCAGTTCTCTCACCACTACTGTGATCGCCCCCCTCTGGACGTTTTCTGTAATGTACGTCCAGAATTGTACTCAGCCTTTCAGATGTGGTGTGACCAGGTATAGGACATTGGGACAATCGCCTTCCACTTTCTGAACATCCTGGTTATAACCTGTAGGACCACTTTTTTTTTTTTTTTTAAAGATCTAAGCTCTGATATTCTATGCTCTAGAGTCCTTTCTGTCAGGTCCCCTCCAGTTTAGCCAGCAAAATTTTGAGTGAGCACTTTTGGATGGGGGTGGGAGGGAGGCGCGGGTGTGATGAAGAGATGAGCACCAGGGAGAGGAGGGTGAGTGACGATACCCTCCGAAGTTTCTTCCAACTCCAAGATTCTATTACTTATGTGCAGAATAACCAGTATTGGCAGCTACTTAGAGGGCACAGAACTGGAATCTTTTTGGAGACAGATAGGACCGGAACACGGAGGGAGGGCAGAGAGAGGAAAAGCACCGAGGGGGAGGGATCTGCCTAGTTGCCGTTTATATAACAATAACGCAGGCGGTGCCCAGAAGGTATACAGAGTTTGGAGATCCGATTGCCTGACGGTGCTTTCATTCATTCATTCCTTATCTCCTGCTGTGTTCAAGGTTCTGTACTAGGAACCTGAGGAGAGGCGGAGGAGGGAGGGATACAGAGAGCCGAAGCAATTATTCTCAGCCCCAGGCGATCGAAGATTCGCGTTAAGGAGGTCTCTCGCTGGGGTGAGGATTGCCCAGAGAGGCCGCAGATCCCAACGGGTAGGGACAGAGGAGGGGCGAGGGCAAGCTGTCTGGGCGGCTCCCAGCCGGGAGGGTGTCGGGGGGTCGGGCCGGGGCCGGGGCCGGGGCGGAGTAGCTCCTAGCTCCCCGCTGACTGTTCCTTCTTCCCTCTTCTCTTCCTGGGTTCTCTGGAGACGGAAGCCCGGGGTTGGGGTTGGGGCTGTGACTGCCAGTCTGCGAAAGCGGCGGCTGCAACCTCTCCTAGCCACAGCCCGGAGGGGCTTGGGCGGCAGGTATGTGAGGAGGCGAGGGAAAGAGGGAAGGGAGGGAAAGGAAAGGGAAGTAAAAAGGGGGGCGCAGGGAAGCCTGTGGTGAGCAGAGGAAGGGGAGCGCAGCTGGAGTTGAGTGTGCTCAGGGCCAGTAGCCTTGAAGGGTCAAGGAAGGAGGCGCGTGGCGCACATCTGGGGAGGCCGTGAACGAAGACCAAAGGAAAAAATTTGTGGAGAAAGCCGAGGCTATGAGAATGAGTTTTAATAGATAGGAGGTAGAAACAGAGAGAGCCGTGACAACTTATTCTCGGCCCATGCACTTGGAGATCCTCTCTACCAAGGTCTCTTTAGCTTCACAGAGCACACAGCTGGAGGATGAGCAAAAAAACAAGGTCGGGGTTTTTAAGGGATCTGAGCTTTGCTGATACTTTTGAAAAGCTGGGGGGCGGGGCAGCGGAGGGGTGATGAGGTGGGGGGGGTGAAAACGGGGATTGGACACCACCTCTTAGCTACCCCTAGGAATAGCCAAACCCTAAACACCGGAGATCCGATCTTCAGAAAGGAGTCTTTCAGGAAATACGGAGAAAAAGGCCTAGATATATATATGGATCCCTTAATATTCATAAATTGAGAGATATTTATGTCAGAGCTGTGAGGACCCTTAGTACAGAGGAGGATGGGACACAGGTTTAGCAAAGAAAGAGGACTCAAAAGACCAACTTGTCCAACCTTCTTATTTGATGGTTGAGAAAATGGAGGGCCAGAGACATGAAATCACACAGCCAGTTAATCCAACTGACAGTCTAATAAACCTCTCTATGTAAAAGACCCTGTTGTTGGTGCCACACTCAGAAGACCTAGGTGGGCCTCATGCCAACCCCCAGGGGGCCAGAGAAGTGTGGAGAAATCTCCCAGGAGAAGCTGCTCTGATATTTCTGAGCTATACATCCTAGGGAGTCCAGGAAGACTCTGGGATCTTTTTTCCTAAAACAAGATGAAAAAACTCCTGGTTGGGGTGAGGAGTGTGGGGGGTGGGGATGGGGATGTGAGAAATGACTGAGGAGTGATTGTGACTAGTAGAGATATCAAGAAATGATAGTCTCAAGGTTCCTAGTGTAGGACACGTTTCACTTCACTAAAGCCTCCATGTTTCCTTGGGCCCTTTGTGGCTTGGCTCAGAACACTGTGTCCTGGCTCAGAGAGGAGATGGGACAGAGCATCCTTTCTTCCCTGGGACTAATGCCAACTTCGTGATACCTTGGCCGAGGATGCAGCATCTCTCTAGACCTCTTTTTCCTTCATCTATTTTCTCTTCTTTGGTCCTGTTGTGTATGTCTTGTGTGCCTATAGGAGACTGAATTTTGGGGAGCTCTTACAGGTTGGTCACGAGCTCCCTAGAGAAAAAGACCTGTTTCTGTTTTTGTCCCTCATGCACTGTGGTGATACGGAGCAGCTCTGTCAGCCTCTCTGTGTCTGAGCTTCTTTATCTTTAAAATATGAGTAATCCTTTTTCTGGAGCATGCTGTAATTAGGAATTGAGGAATTATTCAACTATCTGAAATTATTAGAGAAGTAATAATTCAATTTGTATGCATTCACAACAGCAGGAAATTTTTAAAAATCATTATTTGGTTTTAGAGTGCATTGTGGGATTTACTTTTATAAAAGCATAACAGACTTTATAAGGTTCAGCACAGAGGTGAGCCAGATGTTAGGTGGCAGGAGAAAGCTAGCCAGGCATTAAATTCTCTTCGCCATTTAGAAGCCACAGAGTGTCTAATCATAATGCAGATAATTGACAATTGGCTGGATAAATAGTTCCTCTTTTCTAGCTCCCAAGAAATGCATCCTAGTCATTAACCACTATAGACCCTTGCTGGGGCCCTAGACACCCCCTTTCACAGACCCCACCTTCTTGTATTCCCATGTGCAGAAGCCATATTTACACCATGCCCCCTCAAGGGCTTACTTCTCACTAGATTCCTTACATACCTCCAACAGGGGCCCGTGTACCTTTGCCAGGGCTTCATGGACCTATACTAGGGGCCCTTGTACCTACCTCCAGTAGACTGCAGACAAAGAGTAGAGTGGGGGTTGAGATGGAGAACAAGACTTGTGAGCCAGGTATGGAATCCATCAGGAAGAAGGGACACTGGAGGTCCAGTAGAATCTGGAAAGTGATGGGTGGTGGAGAGAAGGTTTGAAAGTAACATTGGGGAACAAGGAGTATGTCAACTCGCCCTCCTGGTGCTGGATGTCAGGGGGTATGAGAGCAGCCAGCATTGGAGAGGGTATCAAGAGATGGGTTGTTTTCTGTAGAAAGCTAGATTTCAGCAAGCACCAGGAGATAGAAGGAATGTAAGAGGAAGAGGTCTGGCCTAAAGGGAAGTTTGTTAACGATAGAAGGGGGTTCTAGAGAACACACAAGAAAGGGAAGGCAGAAAAGGATTGGGATTGTGGAGGGCTAGGACTGAATTCATCATTAGGGGTGGAGTCTTCAGGCTGGGAGATGCATTTTGGGACAGCAGATTCCACTTCTGGGAGAGGGACATAATGGCTGTTGGACTGTGGGGATGACAGGGGGCTGGGTTGGGAAGGGAAAGCAAGAGCTCCCTCCCCATGTTGGTGCCTGGGTCAAAGTTCTGGCCATGCTGCCTTCATGCATATGTGCTCCGTGTACCCCCATAAATGCCAGTATTGGAGCCTTTCCACAGACAGCCACAGCATTATCAGGGCATACTAATGATTTTGTTAAACTTTGCTTTAAAGGTAAGATAAGCCTTTAATAAGAGTACACAGAATAGAATGTTGAAGACGTCAAAAAAGCAACAAAGGTGTTTTTCAGGGAGAGAAGAGAAATGATTAACTCAATAGGTCAAGCACAGTTTGTCTGTGTCTGCCTGGGTTGAACTGTAAGGTGCCTTGGACAGGGTCACGGTCAGATAACCCAGTGCTTAACAACTTAATAACGTGAGCTGAGCAGTGACCTTACTATTGTCCCTAAATCATAAAGTCAAAGGTGTTTCCCCATTTAGCCAAGTGAATAGGAATGGCATCCAAGAGTCTAGATTTACAGCTTGGAGACAACTTAAGAGGCCATTGAAGCAAACCCCCTTGATTTTGTTGTTCAGTTGTACCTGACTCATTGTGACCCCATTTGGAGTTTTCTTGGCAAAGGTACTAGAGTGGTTTTCGGTCTCCTTCTCCAGCTCATTTTGCAGATGAAGAAACTGAGGCAAACAGGGTTAAGTGACTTGCCTGGGGTCATACAGCCAGTCAGTGTCTGAGGCCAGATTTGAACTCATGTCTTCCTGACTCCAGGTCTGGCACTCAATCCACTGCACCACCTACCTGCCCTTCATTTTACAGATGACAAAACTGAGATGCGGAGCTGTTAAGTGATTGCCCCATGGTCACAGAGCTAGCAAGTGTCTGAGGTAGGTTTTGAATCCAAGTCTTCCTGATTCCCAAGTCCCTGTGCCCTCTTCACTACACCAAGCTCACCATCACCATATAAGTAATGGTGTGAGTATTGGATTTGGAGTCAAAGGACCTGGTTTTGAACCTTGGTTTTTCATTTTCTTACCTATGTTTGTAGAATTAATCTATTGACAAGTATTTATTGAGTATCTACTACCTGCCAAGCACTGGGAATACAAAGATTAAAAGCAAAAAACAAAAACCAAAGTTTCTGCCCTCAAAGAGTTGATAAAGGAGTGTGACAATGGTTAGAGTTCTATGAGGACTTGGGTTCAAATCCTGTCTCTGCCACTTGCCACCTTTGTTATTTTGGACAAAACCACTTCCCCTCTCTGGGTCTCAGTTTCTTCATCTTTAAAATGAAAGGCACAGAACAAGCTGACTTCTAAGATCCCTTTTAGCATCTAAGTCAATGGTTCCATGATTCATCTTTCCAGAGATAGAATCCTCAGTTCCTAAGAGGAGCACAACCAAAAGATGTGATACCATAACAATATTCCCTACTGCCTTGCTGTGTATTGGTCATAATGGATTTGGGCAGTGCAGAATGGTCTTTACATGAGTCTCTGCCCAACTGGAAGGGTAAACTCTGATTCACCCACTCCCCACAACATCACACTACCCATGCCAGTATGGGAAAAGTTATCTGGAGCATCCATTATTTTTGATTACCATATCTCTCCCTCTGTGGTGGACCATCATCTGGGCCCTTGTTTGTGAGCTGGCTCCTGCCTTGGGCCTACACCTAGGCCTCTGCTAATTTTGAAGGCTGTGAGACTCTCAGAGGACTTTTCGAATGGACCTAATGAGCTCTAGACAGTGAACAGAACAATTATTTACTGACTGAGAGATGCACTTGACAGTGTCTTTAGGAAGTCCAAACCTTGGCAACATCTCAGACAAACTTCCACTTCCACTCTCTCCCATATCCCCAAGGCTTGCCATTGGACCAAGGTGAAGCTCTCCAAGAATCAGAGTTCTCGGTATTCTTAGAGGCCATAAGACCCTAGGGGATCAGTTGGTGCACCAGGGCTTACCAGTTACTTAAGTCCTTAGGGAGAACTGAATCCCTTAAAATAGCTCCAACACAACCTTCTCTAGGGTTTTGATACTGATATTTGATGCCGCCTATTTGGAAGGCTGTAGGGTACAGGAGAGAGGATGCTCTGGTTATAGGCTCGGGGCCCAACTTCATATCGGGGCTGAGCATTTGTCTGTATCAAATGAGGGGGTTATCAACACAATTATCAAGTGATTCCAGAAGCCTGAGAATGAAGCCTGCCATCCACCTCCAGACAGAGGGGATGAATCCATTATGCAGAATGAGACAAACATGTTTGGATATGGAAAATATGGGAATTTGTTTTTCTTGATTGTACTTATTACAAGGGTTTTCTTTTTTTCCCCAGTGGGCGTTGGGAGACCAAGAGAAAAAAATGCTTGATAATTTAAAAAAATGTAAAAAATGAGTGGGTTTGGATAGGATGACCTAAGTTCTCCTTTTGTTACAAATTTACTCCTATATGCATGAGTAGATTGGAGAATGCCTCTATTTTCCCAATACCCTGTGAAAAGAGTTCTGGACTGAGAGCCTGGAGGCCTAAGATCTAGAACTGTCTTTGCTTTTGACTGCTGGGTGATTTGGGTAAGTCACTACTTCTTTGACCTCAGTTTCTCCATCTTTACATTAAGACAATGACTATGGATGGCATCTGCCTCCTCTGACCTCTTTCTGATGTGAGGAGAAAAGGGGCAGAACTTTTTTAGGAGAACTCCCAAAGCCTAGTAGAGTGGGGATAGGAACCTCTGGGCTGATCCCTCCTTTACCTAAAGATGAATAGTGGTGGGCAGGTAGTAGGGCTGTCCTCAGCCCCACCCTTTAGTGACATCACACAGGTCATCTCTGATCCCTGGAAACCCTAGCTGTAGCAATCTCATCTGTCTTGTAGCAGCGGAGCATCCTGGGAAGTTGCCCATGCCCTTGGCAGAGATCATCTGCCCTGGGCTTGAGAGAATCCTCTCCTTACCCCCAGGTGACCTTAGCATGCTTTGAAAGTTTTATCAGGATCAAAGGGTGGGCTGGTATATTTAATATATTAATTGCATGGCCCAGATGGGCAAGGGAAGCCAGGGCTCAGCAGTCAGACTTGTTGGAGCAGGTTCCAGGGAGGCATCCAGATGCTTCCCCTACTGCTCCCTACACTCCATACCAGGTATCAATCCCGTATGACCTTTCTACCAAGTCAGTGTTCATTTCACCAGCATCTAGAGATGAGACATGATTTTGAAAAACAGATCCTGGTTGGAAGGATACCCACTATGAAATGGAGCCCCAGTGCTTCCAACACTGGGGCCCCTTCTTCCTGAATATCTTCTCCCTCTTCTTCTTGGGCTTTTTCCTGGGAGAGGAGGGGGAGGGAGGAGATCCTGAGATGTTTACTGGAGGCCCAGGAAGATGGGAGCCTAAGGAGGTGGGTATGCTTTGCAAGGAAGGACAGGAGGGGTAGAGGGCTGCTGGGAAATTGTGTGTGTGTGTGTATGTGTTAGAGGGTTGTCTCTGGAGCTTATGAGACAAATTCATAGGCTTGGGAGCTAGAATCTAGCCTAACCACCTCATTTTACAAAGAAAACTGAGGCCCTGAGGGAGGAAGTAATTGCCCAAGTAAGATTAGTAAGTAGCAGAGGTAGGAGATGAAGAACTCAGAGGAGATGGTATAAGAAGATAAAAAAATGATTTCAAAAAACATGTACTAACATATAGTCATGTTGTGTCGACAATAGGAACTAAGATTGTGGTTGAGGACAGAGTCCTTTCCTGGGGCTAAGCCCTCTGTAGGGGTTGACAGAGGAATGAGCAAAAGTCCTGGCCTTCAGAGAGCTTGGTCCTCTCACCTGGGGATAGAACAGATGCTCCAGAAATGGCTGAGTTTATAAAGCAATAGCTAAAAGTTATCCAAAGTAACGAGAGCAAACTAGGCTCCTCAGGGCTTGGGATAAAGAAGCCAAGTTTTCTAGAGGGAGGGACTTGTCAGACTCAGAGGGTGGAAAGTGGGTGGAGAGGCGGGATGTTGAAAGGGTGTGGAGTCAGGGGAGTGTTAGGTTTGGATTCCAACTGTGACCCCTGCTATCTGAGTGACTGTGGCTGGTAGCCTTAACCTGTTTCTCAGTTTCCTTTATTTGTGAAATAGGGGTCATTGTTACACTACTCATGCATCACAGAATTGTGGTGAGGAAAAGGCTTTGTTCACCTGGCAGGGCTTTAGAAATGTGAGTCGTGGCTTTATCATCACCACCATCATGATTCTGGGGTCTGTTTTCTTGTCTTTGGTTGTGCTGTCTTCTCTAGGATTAGCTTCTGTGGGCCTCAGCTTCTTCTTCAGTAAAACAAAAGGATCGGGCTAGAACAGATGATATTTGAGATAGCTTAAAAGTGTGCTCCTATGAATTTTTCCTGCTGATGAGCTCTGGAGGATTTACTTTTTTTTTTTTTTAAATGAAGGGTTTGGGCTAGTTGGTTGCAAAGATGCCTTCCAGTCCTGGCAGTGTCTTTTCTAACACTCTGTATCCTAAGGTCCTGAGGGCCCTCCCAGCTCTGAGATTCTGTGTTCTAAGAGCCCTCCCAGCTCTGACATCCTGTGTTCTAAGAGCCCTCCCAGCTCTGATATCCTGTGTTCTAAGGGCCCTCCCGCTCTGATATCCTGTGGTCTAAGGGCCTTCCCAGCTCTGACTTCCCTTTTACGAAGATTCCTTTCTGCTCAGACACTGTGTGATCCAAGAACTATTCCAAATATGATATACTCTTTTCTAAGGTCTTTCTGAACTCTGAAGTTCTAAGGGTTATTCCATCTCTGACATCCTGTGATCTGAGGTCTCTTACAGTTCCAACACTGTTGTCCTGAGGCGCTGCCTTGTTGTAATCTATGATTTTTGTGACTGGTAGAGAGGAGGAGGCAGGATGTTCCATTGAAAGGGAATGAAATTGGGAAGAGATAGTGGTGAGTTTAATGAGTCTGAGTTAGAGAGTAGGTAACAAATTATAATATTTATATGAAATTAGTTGGTAGGAGGCCCCTCCCTAATGGCTGAATACAAAAAAAAAAAAGAATGAGGAGCCATAAGAACAGCTAAGAATAGTTTCTTTGATATAAAATGGCCTAGTCTAGAGAGACAGCACCCCCAATTCTATGTACCATATTACTGGCCTAAATGTGAGGATTTAGGATACGGAAGAGAGTGGTGTAAGTTCTTAGCCTGGGTGACCACAAGACGGTGTTGCAACGGTCTAGACTGGGAATTTGGCAGGGTGATACACTGACCTGGAGAAGATGACTCTTCTTTGATTTGGGGCATATTGCCTCTGATAGAAATGATGGAACTGATGCAGTTGCAGGTGCAGGGCTGGGATAAATGGCTATTTCAGAGGCATTGATAGTGGTAATAATTGAGGGAGAGAAGACATAGCATAGAGACAGAAAGAAGAGTGGAGGCCAGGGGAGTCTTGAGGAGTGTTCCCATTTAGGGGATGAGAGGAGGAAGAAGGGAAGTCAAGGAGAGGGAACAGAAGTGACAACAGAGGTGCAGGAGTTGTTCTACTAGGATAATGTGAATTTAAGGACTAGGTTATCAACAGTGTCCGATGCTGAGGATGGATGGAGATGAGGTTGTACTAACACGTCAATCCTCCTTTCTCCTAGCTTTTGTGGAGGCTGTCTCCGTGTGATCAAAATACTCTGCCTTCTCATCTCTTGGGATCCCTAGTTCTCTTCAAGGTTCAGGTTAGATCTACTTTCTATAAAGCCTTTTCTGATCTTTGCTCCTTCCCCCAAATTGTGTTCTTTCTCTAATCCCCCAAATTACATTGTTGGAATTAGAGGATCTCAGTTTGAATCCCATCTTTGCTTACTACCTGGGTGACTTTTGACAAGTTTCTTAACCTCTTTGGGTTTTAAACTTCCTCCGTGAAAAGAGTAGTGTTGGATCAGATGGCCTCTTAAGATCCCTTCTTGTCTCTAAATCTGTGGTCCTATGGCCCATGCTGTATCATTCCTCCATATAAGTAGGTAACAAATTGTAATATTTATATGAAATTAGTTGGTAGGAGGCCCCTCCCTAATGGCTGAATACAAAAAAAGAACGAAGATCCTAAGAACAGCTAAGAATAGTTTCTTTGATGTAAAATGGCCTAGTCTAGAGAGACAGTACCCCTAATTCTATGTACCATATTACTGGCCTAAATGTGAGGATTTAGGATATGGAAGAGAGTGGTGTAGGTTCTTAGCCTGGGTGACCACAAGATGGTGTCACAATGATCTAGACTGGGAATTTGGCAGGGTGATACACTGACCTGGAGAAGATGACTCTTCTCTGATTTGGGGCAAATTGCCTCTGATAGAAATGGTGGAACTGATGCAGTTGCAGGTGCAGGGCTGTATAAGCTTTTTGAGGGCAGGGACTATTTCATTTTTGTCTCTGTGTCCCTAGAATGTAGTATGGGTGCCTCTGCACATAGGTGCTTAATATGCTTTTTGAATTAACTGTTTACTGATAAGGGCTTATACTGTTTTTCGGATAGAATGTAATCTCCTCAAGGGCAGGAGCTATTTCCTTTTTGTCTTTGTATATACCCAGTAACAAGCACAGCGCCTGGCACTTACTAGGCACTTATTAAAATGTTTATTGGCCATTTGATTAAAGAAGCTTGTTGGATTTAGCACTTGTGAGATCTTTGGTCTTTGAGAGAGCTCTTTGCCTGATAGGATGTAAGCTTCTTTTTGTTTATCACCAGCACCAGGCATAGTGAGCGCCTGGCACACAGTGGACCTGGCCAGTAATGGGCATTTAGCAATGCTTATTGGCTGTTTGATTGAAGAGGCCATAGGATTTGGAGATGAGGTCCTTGGTCTTCAAGAAAGCTCTTTCAGTAAAGTGGTCAGGTTGACCTGACCTAAGGTATTAAGGAGGCAGTGCCCATAGAAGAAATGGACTGTTCTCTTTGGTATAATGCTCACCCTAACCACTCCCCGGGCTATTGTGCTTTGTAAACTTTGAAGTGGCACAGACACAGAGGCTATATTCCTGATTGTTCTTTGTTCATTTCCCACAGCTCTCTGCCCTCAGCCCCCACCATGGCCACAGCCATAGCCCAGAAGCTCAGTCGCTTCTTCCCCAGTGTCCGGCAGCTGGGACAGATGCCCAAACTCCTGGGGGAGCTGGCATCCCCCCTGCCAGACAGCACCGTGGGTCGGGCCGAGGTGCCTCGCCTCTTCTGGAAGCCATATATCTACTCAGGCTACCGGCCCCTGCATCGCACATGGCGATTCTACTTTCTGAGCCTTTTCCAAAAGCATAACGAGGCCGTCAATGTCTGGACCCACCTGGTGGCTGCCCTGGTGCTGCTCCTGCGCCTGGCATACTTTGCGGGCACTGTGGATTTTGTGGGTGACCCTCATGCCCAGCCCCTCTTCCTCATTGTCCTTGCCTCTATCACCTACCTGCTCTTCAGTGCCCTGGCCCATCTCCTTCAGGCCAAGTCTGAGTTCTGGCATTACAGCTTCTTCTTCTTAGACTATGTGGGTGTGGCTGTGTACCAGTTCGGCAGTGCCCTGGCCCATTTCTACTACGCCATTGAGCCCGCATGGCATGCTCACGTGGCGGCCATCTTCCTGCCTGCTGCTGCCTTCCTTGCCTGGCTGTCTTGCGCTGGTTCCTGCTATACCAAGTACCGCCAGTTGCCGGGGCTGCTGGGCCGAGTTTGCCAGGAGATGCCTTCGGGATTGGCTTACGCCTTGGACATCAGCCCTGTGGTGCACCGCATCTATGTGGCCCAGGCCCTGGGCCAGGAGGACCCTGCCGTACTCTACCACAAGTGCCAAGTGGCTTTCTTTCTTCTGGCGGCTGCCTTCTTCTCAGCCTGCTCCCCTGAGAGGTGGTTCCCTGGCAAGTGCCACATCTTTGGCCAAGGCCACCAGCTGTTCCATGTCTTCCTGGTGCTGTGCACGCTGGCCCAGCTTGAAGCCGTGGCCCTGGACTATGAAGCCCGGCGGTCCATCTACGAAGGGCTCCACCGCCATGCCCCCCACAACTTCTCCGCTCTCTTCCTCCTCACTGTGGTCTGTAGCGTCCTCACCGCCCTCTTCCTCAGCCACCGTGTGAAGCAGGAGCTCAGTTGCAAAGAGGACTGAAGGGCAGTGAGGAGGTGCTGGGTGGAGAGGGTGGAAGGGCCTGGGCCCAGCACCCAGCTCAGGAGCAAAGCGAGGAGAGCAATCAGACTATCGTAGAAGCCCCAGTAAAGTTGTTTGTGTCTGGCCACTGGTGAATCTAAGTGCCCCCTTTCCCCATGCCCCTCCCCCACCATACCCTTCTTTTCCCAGCTCCTAAGGGGTGGGGGAGGACAGTAGATCTGGGCTCTGATAGGAGGCTGGGGTATGGAGCTTTAAGATGCTAGGATGTTTCTTTGCCTCCAGCCTTGCTAATCCTGGCAGACCCCTCACTCTTTCTACCCTGTCCTATATGCATTCCTCACCCATTTCTCTTTCCACGGAGCTGGAAGAAACAGATTGCAGGAGAGGTGAATGTGCTAGACTTGACCACTAGTAGGTATGGTCTTAGTTGTCCCCCCCTCCTTTCTCTGAAGTTACTTTGAGTGAGATAGCTATGGCGTATGGCCCCTGTCCCTTGGGCAAAGGGGGCATGCATCTGGGTGTCAGTCTGCATCAGAGGCAAAGCCCAGGGCTCTGAGATGAAGATGATGGGGAGCCACAGGTGGATTTGAGAGTGGGGAAAGGAGGTTCTAAGGTGGTCTCAAAGCTCAGCAACCCTCAGTGGTAGAGAGAAATGGGGAAAGAGATGCTGGGAGATTCTTGGGATTGAGGCCTTATACTCCTTGGGACAGGATACCAAACCTTCTTTCTCTCCCAGCAAAGCTTGTGGGCATTTTTTAGCCACAGATGGTGTCCCAGGGGGTAGTTTGAAGTAAGCAGAGGAACCAGAAGTTGAGTTGGAGGGCTACATGACATCAATACTGTCTGCCTCCCTGTGGACACCCTCTTCCCAGCCCCTACCAGCTCAAAGCCTTTGTTTTCTGCTAGGGCATGGGGGAATGGAACTTTTTGTAATCTCCTTCCCTACTCCTTCTCTCAGAGCCTATCCTTTTGATCCAAAGGTGTTTTCCTTCTTTTGGCTCCAGGCCAAAACTTAGCCAAAAACTTAAGGATAGGTCTAGCTGGTCTAGCCCACCTCTCCTAGCTGCCCTGGGTCACCTAGTTTCCTGGACCCTGGAGTTACCTGGTCTGTCTCTCAGATGATCTCATCTCTTGCCACTCTGGACTGAATTAGGCTGACTTCTCCCTGAGCTGGGGATAGTGGGGGTGGGGAATAGAAATCTTCTAATCTACCTTCCTCATTTAATGAGGAAACTGAGGCCCAGAGATGAGAACATACCTGCCCAATGGCAATTTAGTGGTATAACTAGTTAAAACTCAGGTTCTCTGATCTTCTTTCACTATGCCACAGCTGTCTGCTTGCTTTTCCAGGGAGGGTGTCAGATCTGTTCACTGAGGCCCTGAGAATTGATCTGAGGGGCAGTACAGAGGGGAGACCCACTGCTACTGCTGCTATGTGGGGAGAGAGTGTGAGTGGGCTGGGGAGAGGTCCAGGCCCTCAGACTTAAGAGAACTTCCCTGACCACGACTTTCTGCCTCCTCTCTTCTGGCCACAGCCCCCCAGAGAAGTCCAGGAGGGTCGAGGAAGGAAGGAAGCCTAGGTCAGCCCTTTCCTGAGATATTAGTCTGTCTGGGCAGCATGGGGCGGGGCTTCGTGCTTTTCTGGGTCAGTCTCCTGGACTGCAATGGGCCTTAATAAATATTAACTGAATTTGAATCTGTTACCTGGCTTATCAGACCCTTTGTCTGGGGAAGGACACAGTCTGAGCCTAGAGCCAGGCTGAACACTGCAGACCTCACAGCTCAGCGTACTACCCAGGCTGGGATGTGAGACGGGGTCCAAGCCCAGGGTCTGCTCGTGGAGGGGGCGGGGTGGGGGGTAGTCCCGAAGAGATAAGGACGAGGTTAGACCCCACCACAATCCTAAAGTCTGCTCAGCGTCCAAATCTGGGACGCTGCGGGGGCGGGGCCAACTAGAGGTGTGGAGATCCTGCTACAGGGGCGGGGCCTAGTCAAACCTCGCCCACAAGCCCGCCTGGCCTTGGCCCGGAAGAAGGGGGATCCGTAGTGTGTGGAAACCGGGCCAAGAGGCTTGGGGGCAATGGAAGTAATGACGGGCGGGGCCTCAAGTTGCCGAGGGAAAGGCCGTCAGTAGTTTAGGAGCCCGGAGCTTTGTGGGTAGGGGGGCCTATAGGCGGGGCTTGGAGGAATCGAGCGCCGAGCCCAGAGGCAGTGGACGCTGGCGGGGGGGGGGGGGGGGGGGGGGGGGGGGGGGGGGGGGGGGGGGGGGGGGGGGGGGGGGAGGGAAAGGTTCCCTAGGTAACGAGGGCGGGACTGACGGCCTGGGGGCGGGCTCAGGCGGTGGGCGGGGCCAGGGCGCCGAAGGAGGGGCTGTCTTCTTGGGCCGTCCAGCACGCGCTTTTCTCGTTGGGTGCTGCGCGCAGCCCCGCCCACCGCGCAGGCGCGAGATCCAAACGGTTGTTGGTGTGCGGCCGCGGCCTCGGCGGGAAGGTCAGTCTGGAGACGCGGCTTATGCCCCGGCCCGGCCCTGCCGAGACTGCCAGCCCTCGGCGACCATGAGGAGAAGAGGCCCTGCCGAGGCCGAGGCCGAGGCCTGCGGCGTGTGGTTGGATGCGGCGGCGCTGAAGAAACGGAAAGTTCAGGTGGGCTCCTTGGCCGGGGGTGGGGGGGAGGGGAGAACCCAGAAGTGAAGGACAGGGGTGAGGGGCGGGGCGTGTCTGGGTGAGGGGAGACATGCGTGTTATGGGGGACAGGAGTGAGGCAGGGTGACCCACGGTGGAAATGACCCCAAAGCTGAGGCCTGGCGGGACATAACACCATGTGACAAGGGGGCTGGGGGTTCGAGAGAGAGAACAGTGTAGGTCTGAATTGGTCAAGGAGTCAAGATGGGGGGAAGGGAGAGTGGCCAGTGCAGGGGAGACGGCCTGGGAGGGAAGTGGGGGGCCAAGGGGTTGGAGGTCCCAGCGCGGAGGAAGAGGAGGGAGGAGTGAAAAGCCCATGATGGGATGAAGGTGGGATCTGGGAGTTCTCGGAGGGGGAGGTGCTGCGTTTGTGGGTGTTGGCCACGCCAAGTGGACCGTCTCTGTGTGTGGCTGGGGGGGGAAGGCAGAGTAATGGGGAGTAGGCTGAGGAGCCCAGTGGTTAGGCAGTTTGAGAATCACAGCGGATGGAGCCCCCAAGTATGCGGGCAGGTATTGGGGAGCAGGGAGAATTTGTGAACTGGGTGTCAGACTCTTGGAGGAAGGAAGGGGCATGACCTGGGCAGTCTGTAGACAACGGCTGCCAGGATTCTGATTGGGCGGTGGATAGGAATAGCATGAACGTCACAAGAAGAGAGATTATGAGTGATGGAGGAAGGGGGAAAACGTGGAAGTGGTTGTGGGGAGCAAGAGTATTTCAACTCTCGCCCCACCCCGCCCCGCCCCAGACTAGTGAGAACAGATTTCGGTGTGTTCGTGTCCTTGGTTCTTTGTATTTTCCCGTTGGTGCTGTGCACTTTTGGGAGAAGAGAACTGGGACCGGAGAGAATAAATAAGGGGAATATAAACATATAGTAAAGAATGGTTACCATTTCTTGATTCTGTGGGAGGATCTGAGAGTAATAGTGTATACTTGTCCAGTGCTTTATGGTTCTTACTTATTTTTCATTAAATGAGGAAGGTAGATTAGAGGATTGCTATTCCCCACCCCCACTATCCCCAGCTCAGGGAGAAGTCAGCAAATTCAGTCTAGAGTGTCAAGAGATGAGATCATCTGAGAGACAGACCAGGTAACTCCAGGGTCCAGGAAACTGGGTGACCCAGGGCAGCTAGGAGAGGTGGGCTAGACCAGCCAGACCTATCCTTAAGTGTTACACTTTTTAATAAGTGTATTCCATGTGTTATCTTATTAGGTGAAGTCAGGTAGTTCTAGTATTATTATCCCCTTTTTTGCAGAAAATTGAATTCAAGTTAAGTTGATTTGATTGAAGTCACATAGCTTTGTGGGAGGAGTTCAGTAGTGAAGCTGAAATTTGAACCGTGTCTTCAGCTTCTACTTCCACCAATTTCCCTTAATACTTTCCACATTTAGACCAACTTTCTTTAAAAAGGTTCAAAGTTTTTAAGGAAGTTAATAATCACCTTAAGGTTTGTAAAGTGCTTCCTTATAATGATTCTAAGGTGTAGTTCCGTAGTAGCAAGCATTATCTCCATTTTACAAATGAGAAGACTGAAGCTTACAACAACTTTTAGAATTCTTTTGTTGAAGTAAACTTTACAGATCTTATGGAAAGTGTAATATAAGCAAATAAGTGTAAGGGCTAGGATTTTAGTTCAGGTCTTCTGATTCAAATTATATCTTGAATTTTTTTCTAAAGTTATGTTTACTTAGCATACTGTTACATACAAGGAAATTGGCTACAGGCTCCTGCCCTACATAAACCCATAATACATAAATTGGGAGAGAGATTCCCAATTCAAGTGCCACAGGTTAGATAAATGTATAGATAGGTAAAATATTTATTAAATGCTCATTGTATGCTGGCATTGTGCTAAGCACTGGGGATACTAATGCAATTAAGCAATACTGACTTACCCTCTAGGAGCTTATATTCTAACTGGGGAAGACAACTCTTTGGGTTGCTATTAAAGTAGAGAGGAGAGAATACCCAGATGGTGCTCTTTTGAGGAGCTTGATTGGATGTGGAATGGAGACCTGAGTTTTGATCAGATAAGGCCAAAAGCTCACCTGTCAGAACCATGGAATCCTGGCTCTGAGTCCAGGGTTCTAGTGGAGAGGAGGTGTGGATGGTAGGTAGAGAAAGCATGGTAAGGAAATGGACAGGAAGTGGTGTAGATGCCTGAGTACTGACACAAACTCACTTTTCAGACCTAAGGGATAGAGTCCAAGGTTCTGGTGAGGACATGGCAGATTAGAGATGGTGGTTGTAGTAGAGAAAGCATGGTGAGGAAATGGCTAGGAAATGGCTGGGTTGCACTTCTGGTGGTTAAGTCCAGTCAGTTAGAACTACAGAACACAAGGGAGTTGGACTGAATTACTGGCTGGGCCATGGTCCTATAGATGATAGCATTAGAAAAAGCCTGCTCTTGTCTATCCGAAAGTTTGGTTAAAGGAGGCAAACAAGCTAGGTGATACGTAAATTCATAATGTTTATTCCCTTTAAGCTAGCAAAGCTAGCTTACTTGTACATACACGGAGCCAGAGCATAAGTTCTGACTGCCTGAACAAAAGAACGAGAAGGCTTAAAAGCATTTCAGGACAGTCCCAATTCAGCATGTCTGTGTCACTCAAAATTTATGATCTCCATGTATGTTTAATCACAGTATAAGAAAGAAATTTCTTAATTGGATAGATTGTAAATATAATAAAATAAGAAAGTTGACAAAGTGTCAATTGAAATTACAACCCGGGATCTCTGTGCTTAATTTATCATTAACATGCCATAACATAGTATATGTCCATAAAATATTAAAATAAGAATGTCCTATTGTTCAAAATAGTGTTTCAGGTTAAGGGTCTCATCCTTAATGGCCATGAGCAGAGGAAAGGATGCTCTTAAGTCAGCTCCATCTGGGCTTGTTGACATAAGAAGAGGACAAAGAAGCTGTTAGGCTCCAGGCTTTGCTTCTGGTTGATCCAGACTCTGGACCTTATTGAAGTTACGAAATTGATATTAAGTGATTATCACTCTATATATAGCCTAAGGTCTGCTTGAAGACCTCAAAATAGTATTTGCAGTCCCTGCCTTGTTTGCCCTTTGAGATCTGGGATACTTTTAGTTTTTCATGCACAGCCTCTCAAATCACCTTAGTTAGTGAAAGTCAAAGTGACAAAGCTAAGGACAATACCTATCAGGTCAAAACTGAAATGCCTACATTGTCACATATTGTTTCTCAGGGAACAGATCTATGACTTCCCCAGTGATTCTGCCACTTAATAAATAGACTTTTTTGTCCTTGTGTGTTCCTAACATGCCAAAAACATGGGTCAGTGGCATGAACCATCTCCTGAGTGACAAATACCTGACAGAGCTCTTTGTTGACATTAAAGACATATCCTTCACAAACCCCCAAACACAGATTACTTAAGAAAGAACTCCTTATTTGACAAAAATTGCTGAGAAAATTGGAAAGCAGTTTGACAGAAATTAGATTGTTTAGAATTTAAAGCTCTTCACAACTGGGCTCCATCTTTTGAATCTTCCCACAGTTTACTCCTACATATTCTGTGATTTAGCCACACTGGCTTATTTGCTGTTCCCCTCCATATCTCCTGTCTCTGAACCTTTGCCCTGCCTCTCTCTCTCATGTTTGGAATGCTTTCCTTTCTCACGTGTGTTTCTTAAGATCCCTGTCTTCCTTCAATTCTTGGCTCAAATGCCGCCTTCTACAGGTGGCCTTTCCCTCTAAGATTACCTGTTGTGTACTCAGTATGAATCCTGTATGTGCCTAGTTATTTATATGTTGTCTCTCCCATTAGAATATGAACTCGTTGAAGACAGAGGCTATTTTTGCCTTTGTATTCCCAGTTCTTATCATAGTGCCTGGCCCATATTTAAATGCTTAATAGATGCTTATTAATTAATATTTCATAATAATTTCAATGGATATGTCACCTGAATATTAAAGGTCATACCATAAAACATTAGAGAATCATATCAGGTAACTTTCACAGCTATGACTAAGGGATGAATCTTAACCAAACAAAGGAGAGAGATGATCACAAAAGATAAACTCAAAATTTCAGTTACATGAAATTGAAAAGCTTTTGCATGAATAAAATTCATGCAACTAAGAAGAGAAGCTGTTGATTGGAAGAAAAATCTTTGCATCAGTTATCGCTGATATCTCTGATATCCAAGACAGATAGACAACAGACATATATGACAAAAAGTCATGTATCAGTTGACAAGTGGTAAAAAGATATAAACAAAATGTCTTGAAAAGAATTGCAGACCATTAATAGCCATATGTAAGATTACTGCAACACTAATAATAAGTGCAAATCACAACTCGTCCCTCAAATTGGCAATGGTGACAAAAGATGGGAAGAGTTAATATTGGCGGGGTTATGGAAAGAAAGGAACACTAATGCTTTGTTTGTGAAGTCACAAGTTGGTCTAGTCATTCTGGAAAGCAACTTGGAATCATGCTAAGAAATGACAAACATTTCCACATTCTTTAGCCCAGAGATCCCACTTACAAGCATATAAACCTGGGAGGTCATAAAAGAAAGGCCCCATATACGCATGCACACGCAATTACATATGGACATATGTATCTGTAAAACAGTAATTTTTTTATAATGGCAAAGAACTAGAAACAAAGTATATGCCCATCATTTGAGGGAATGGATAAGCAAGTTGTGGTGTTTAAGGTAAGGGACTATTATTGCTCTGTAGGAAGTGATGAATCTGATGAATATATAGAGAAACTTGGGAAAATTTTATATGCAAAATGAAGTAAGCAGAACCAGAAAAATAATATGCTCAGTGAGGATGAGGGGATGGGGGAAGGGAAAGAAATAAGCATTTCTATAGCACCTGCTGTGCACTAGGAGCTTTACAAGCATCTCATGTGATTCTTATGATGATCGTGGGAGGTATGTATTATTATTATCCCCATTTTACAGTTGAGGAAATTGAGGCAAACGTCCGTTAAGTGACTTGTCCAGTGTCTGAGAAGGGATGTGAACTCAAGTCTCTGACTCTAGGCCCAGTGCTCTAATCACTGTGGCACCCAGCTGCCTACAACAATGTAAATAAAAACAATGAAACAGTTGAAACTGACTATTATGACTAAGCTTGACCCCAAAGAAGATAAATGAAGAAGCATATCCCTGTCTTTGTAGAGGCAGGGGATTTTGGGTGTGGAATACTTTATATAATTTCCAGCATTTTTGGCAGTGCTAGTTAGTTTTGCTGAACTGGTTTCCCTCCACCTCCCCCCCCTTTTTTTTTAAGGGATAGCTCTTTGAGAAAGGGAAGGGGAAGGGATGAAATGTAACTGGTATAAAGCAAAAGATATAAATACAAATTTATTTTTTGAAAAGAAGTATTCTTAAATATGACCTCATAGATGATCACTTAGCTAGTAGGTAGTAGAAATGGGTGTTTAACCTAGATCTTTTCCCCCCCTTTTTAAAAATTATTAACACCAAATAAAATGAGAATTTCATATACAGAGTAGAACAGAAAAAGATTTTACACAAAACTCTTATGTGTATCTTTTTTCTTTTTAAGTATATAATAAATTCAACTTGTAATTTTCAAAGCAGTACTGCTTATGTTTTTCTTTTGGGCTTTCCTTCTGGGTTTTTTTTTCTTTCCCATAGATCCTTCTAGGAAAGTATTTCTAATATAATAATACATCATGCCAACTTGGGAGGTGGAGAGACCAAGCAGTTAGTTAGGTGTTAGAACTAGGAGCTGTGGTCCAGAAATATTTGCTTCCTTTCCGAGTAGTAGTATTTTCATGAAGAACTCCAGCCAGCATCTTGCAAATTCACATTGCTAAGGATAAGCATTATTAGGACAGAGGGAGTAGCTATTGACCCATCACTACTGTTGGGAAAAACAACTCGAAATATATGGTTCCACTGATCATAGTTAATAGTATTAACAGTATCATACCTGAAAAAAAATTATGGCTTTGTAACCAGCTTGAATTTTTCTAGGGGAAGAAAACAGAGCTGGGCTATATTGGAATAAACTGTTACCTAGAAAACTAGCTGTGAGGAAGATAAGTAGTACAAGATGGTGCTTGAAGCAAACTGTCCAGAGAATAGAATAAAGTCAGCTAAATCAGGAGGGACCAGTTCACTAGACTAGAACAAAAGGGTTATAGAGCATCTCGTTTCCAGCTGTTTTATGTCTTCTTTAGGTCTGATGATCTTTCCCGCCCCCCCCCTTTTCTCCTTAGACTCGATTACCCAATCCCATCACCAGAATGCTGCCTCCAGCTCGAGGTGAAAGAGAAACTATTGTTGGTTTTACTCAAAGAAGAGCTCAACCTGTGGGCACCAGGCAGACTCTCATTGCATCATTTTTTACTTCAAAGTCAGGTATCGATCACTCTGGGGGCACTTGGAGTTCACTTTATTTAGTTCTAGAATCCAAGATGGAAATGTGTAGGTAACTATTTAATGGAAGGAGCACACACCTGGGTTTGAGAACTGGCTCTATACCTTTATTAGGTATGTGACCTTAAGTAAACCACTTAAAATCTCTAAGCCTCAGTTTCCCCATCTGTGAAATGGGGGTAATCTAATACTAACTACCTTTTGTATTGATTTGCATTACCTTGCTTTGCATTATATGGGAATCAAATACAACAATGTGTATAAAGTACTTTGTAACCACAAAAAACTGTAAAAATAGTGTTATTGTTGTTATTGCTATTGTAATTGTTACTAGTGTAGAACTAAAGTAGCCCGTGAGCAATTCTGCAGAAAATGTCTGAGTACCACTAACCATAGGCATTAGCTAAATAAAGATGTCTGTGATATGTGTCAGGACTCCTTCGAAAAGGCAGCATGGTGCAGTGAAAGAAAGGAAGTCAGGAAACCAGGGTTTTAGATCCAGTCCTCTGTCACTTTGATCAATCATATTTCCTCTCTGGACCACTGTTTCCACCTCTAAAGTGTAGGGCTTAGCTTAGATGATGTGTAATGTCACTTTCAGCTATTAAATCATTATTATTGTAACCAGATATAAACTGTAATGTCACCAGAAAAGATGAAGTGTGAGTGTAGCTGGAGAAGTTTGTGGGTGGTAACTTTCCTAGCCCTAAATCCAGGTATGTTATTGATATTGTCATGGTGACTCCTGGAACCAAAAAGGCCTTTCCAAAGTTAAATATCCAAAGGTAGGAGAATCTCAGACCCCATCCTGGTCCGTCTGGGGAGCCCCAATGCAGATCGTTCATTGCCTTTTATCATTGTTTAGCTGTCTTAGCATGCTTACAATGCCTGGTTGGGCTATATCTGGAATCTCTTTCCATGAAGCCTTTAAGGACAAAGGGGAGCTAGTGCTCTTCTTCAATCTGTTCACTGCCCCAAGTAGGAGAGTTAATACGACCTTTAAGACCTGATGTCATGGTTGTGTGTGTGCTTGGCATTTCCTGAGAGCACTAAGTAAATAAGAAGTCACTCTCACTATTTAGCAGAGTACTAAATTTTTGTCCTGAAGCTCATCTTAGGATACAATAAAGTAACATTTACATTTTAATAGATATCAACTCTTAATCTACACAGTTTTGGAGCTAGAAAAAAACCTTAGAACATTAACTATTTGTAGTTGGAAGAGAGATCTATCTAGTCCAACCCCTTCATTTTACAGGGGTAAAATGGAGCCCAAGAGAGGTAATGTGACTTGACCAAGGCCTCCCAGCTAGTAATGACTACACTTGGACAAATGAGGGTATTCTGGCTTTTAGGCCAGCTTACTTTCCACTCTCCTATGTGTCCTGATTAATAAAGGAAAAACATATTTCAGCAAGTTTTGTCTTTTATTGAAATGAAAATTTTTTTTAACACAATGGAGATGTCAGTTTCTATTTTTAGAAAAAATTAGTTTTTTCCTGCTATCTCATTTGATAAAATGGGTATTTTAAACATTATAATATTTTGATTTATTTACAGCTTTTTG
This sequence comes from Phalanger gymnotis, assembly GCA_028646595.1. Lineage (NCBI taxonomy): Eukaryota > Metazoa > Chordata > Mammalia > Diprotodontia > Phalangeridae > Phalanger > Phalanger gymnotis. Next base: position 768,663,694 of record CM053622.1, read on the forward strand.
GGAACATCTGTTGTATAACATGAAGTACATGTGCATCTTATGAAAAAAATCTAGCTGTTTGCAGGCTGACCCTGAGCAGGCTTTAGGGATCCAAAGACTTCCTGTAAAATGATAGGGACTTTCTTATGGTGGCTTATTTTTTTCAAATGTCAAGCATCACAGAGGCCATGCAGTGGCCTAGATATCCCCACAGTGATTAGGATGTGTAGCTGCATTTCAGTCAGACCATTAGACTTTTCCAGATATATTGTCTTTCAGGAAAGGCAAATGATGGTGGGCAGGGAAGGCCTTCACCTGGTACAGCAAGTCAGAGAAAGAAGGAACAGAAAAGAGATGTCATGTGGTTGGATCCTCCTCCGTTGATCCCCGGGGATGAGTGTGCCCATTGTCCTGAAACTGCAGCTGCTTCAGTCACTAAGGAACCTGAGGAGCTCATCTGTCCCCCTCCATCTCCCAAAGAGGTATCTGACTGTTGCAGAGAGGCAAGACCAGCTATGCTCAGTAGCCAAGGCCAGAAACTGCCTCTGCCCCAGTTGGACATTGTAGGCTCTACTGAGGTGGGTTTTGACTTCACCCTGAACTCCAAAGGCCTTGTTGTGCTAGCCCATGGAAGAGAGGGTGGGAAAACACATTATAGACAAGGGCAAGAGACCAAGTGCCTAGTGGACAGGGCAGAATTGGAAAGGACAGTATTTTCCAAAGAAAACAAACAGTTCTTTGTCCTTCCCCAAGGCCACCAAGAAGGCAAAGTAAGGAAGGGAGAAAACAGAGAACCCTGGTGGGGAAGGGATACAGAATTAGTGGAAAAAAGACCCTGCTGCAGCCAGGCCTTTTCTTGGGATAGCGAGAGGTATGACCCAGACTTGAGAAGCCAGTTGTTCACAAAAGATTCCCAGGGCCAGAGGGTCATTGCTCACCCTCCTCGAGCTGCTCTTCGAGATATAGACAACCTTCCAAGAAAGCCCTTGTATACGTCCCGTAGTTCTCAGGTTCAGTGCCAGAGCAAGTCTGTCCTGGGCACCTCTCAGTTAAATTCCGAGCCTGATATGCTCTTTACCCAAGACTCTCAAGGTAACAGAGTTATCAAGCACTGCTTTTGAACTTATGTTTTGGTGACAGGGCATTAGACCCTTAAGTATCCAGATAGAAAAACACCCTGATAACCTTGAGTTGTGTAGTCATTTGGTGAGGGTTGGTAGTGGTCTCGATATGGGCCTAATTCTGGATTTGAGAGAATGGAGGCAGTCCATTGTTTAGCTTCATCTTAAATTATGAGGTCTTTTTTTGTGAATGTAAATAAAACAGGCACTTTCACTTGTTGCGGGAGTATTGGAAGAGACAGGTTGGCAGGCACTCTTTCTGAAAGAACTATATATCTCTCAGTTCTTGGAAGAAAACTACCATATTGATCTGCATATAGGCTACATCCTCTTCTAAATCCAGCCAATATTAAAACTGAGTGTGGCCTATCATTGTTGTTATTTTTCAGTTTTTGCCTATATGCCATTTCCTTTCAAAGAGATCTGTGGAGTGACCATGGCAATTATTCAAAGCAAAACACTTTGGTGTAGCCTGTTCTTACTCTGCAGGAAAACTGCGAGATTTGACTCAGACCTTTCAAGTGCTTTGTGTCCAACTTCTGGCTTGGTTTCAATTTGGTTTCACCTGGCTATAATTCTATTAGTAGGTCCCTCATCCATAGACCCGAAGCCTTGATTTCTAGATGAAGGGGTGAGAACTGGCTCAGGGCTTTGAGGATCAGTTGAAACTAAGGTGGAAAGTGTGGTCCATGATTCTCCCTTGTAATTTGTTTTCAATAAACCAACTTAGGAGATTAGAGACACAATAAGCTAAAGTGGCCATATTCTGAACCAAAATGATTCAGGCACTTTAAAATGCTGGGGATTATGGCAGCCCCAAGGAGAATGCTTGAATAGAGGAAGTGCTGGGTTTCAGAAATGTGCACATACCCAACAGCTTTGTGAGGCAAATTAGGGCATGTCATGAGGAGGTTGAGGCAGAGATGAAGTGATTCATCCAGTGGTCACACTGTTTGTAGCTGTGACAAGACTATAATCTGAACCTCTTAGCCCCACTACTTAGTAATACCAGATTTGTGGAATAGGAATGTGATTCAGGTCTCAAATACAAAGTGTCTCTAGGAGAGTAGTGTATTTCAAACTTGTATGTCAGAACTGTAACCTCTTCTCTGTTCCAACTCTGTGCTGCTCTATAAATGTGTAGCTTGCACAAAGACAACAAAACTTTTAAGTATGAAGATCATGAGGTGAAAGCAAGTTATTCTGGAAAGTTTGTTTTCTAAAAATGTACAGTTACGGTTTTATGATTTGGTTTGCTGTTCAATTCCCTATTCGTTGAATGTTAAATCTGTAATAAAAGTTTTTTTTAAAATGAGTGTATTGAACTTAGATGGTCTCTGGGGCTCTTAACAGCACAGTCCGACATTCTGTGATTCTAAATGCTCCCCCTCTCCCACCTTTCCTGACTCTACCACTGCTGTTTCTTTAATTACAAGCTCTAGTAGGGTCTTTGTAGTAGAGTTAGAAATCAGCACGGGGTGGTGGTGAGGTGGCGCTTGAATTCTGATGGTGGAGGTTGGCAGGCTTTTTCAACCTTTGGTGATGAGATTGCGCTATCTAAAAAGGTCATTATGTACATACCTCTCAAAGAATGGACATAAGGTTAAAGTATAGGCAAAAGTAACATTGTTTGAATTGGAAGGCCATCTTATTTTGATAAATCTTTGAGTATTCCCTTCACCAATGCAGACTGCAATCCACCTAAGCAATGCAGTTTTGTGGCCTTTCTCTGGTTCCTCCCACATTTTGGAGGAACTTGAGGTCCAAAGAGGTGGATTTGCCTGTTACATTTAGACACCATCAATTCAGAGCTCTATAATATTGGCTGCTTGTAATTTTCCCTTGCCAAAAGTGGATTAGTTTAGTGCTTGCTCTCCTGTTGAAGGGAATAAAAATTTATCTAAGACTTACTATGTGCCAGGCACTATTAAGTGCTTATTACAAATATCTCATTTAATCCTCACAACTGCACAAAACAGGAGAAGTGACTTGCCCAGGGTTATAGTATCTGAGGAGCTTAACTCAGTGCCTAGAGGGTGCTTGTTTCTCTATCGACTGAGGCTGGAATTCAGGTCTTCCTGACTCCAGGCCTAGCACTCTATCCACTACATCACAAGCTGCCTGTGGGACTGCACTTAAGTCCGATACACCACTCAATTTCAGCCATATTTAGGTTACACTAAACGGCTTATTGGTGGGAGGTGGTATATCTAGAACTTCCTGCTGTTCTGGGTGGGAGGGAAATATGGATGGGGTAATAGAAGTCTGAAGTTTGCCTGGTAAAGAATGGACTTCATGTGAATTCGCTTTTAAGATCACTTGAAGCCCAAGAAAGGACCTTAACTGCTTAGTCCTGCCAGCTAAATTATTTACAGGATTACAATTTGCTCCCAGCTGTTTTTTTCTTTTTTCTACAATTCTATTTATGCTATGTGGAAAGAAGCTCTGGAAGGTACTGACTTGGTAGGGCTGATTCCTTATCAGCTTTGGGGAAATAGCATGGCTGAGGGTGTAGAAATGACCTGGATGAGCACCTCAACGTGCAGACATACATAGCAAACACAGTAACCACTCAAAAACTTTCTTTAATACCAGGTAGTGCTTCTATCCAAACACTACACACACGTGCACACACCTTTACTAAAGAGGTCCCAAGGAAGGCTGGGTCATGCATTAAGTGTGTTGGGTGAGGACTTTGGCATGACCTAACGGGTTCGGGTATGAGAAAAAGTGGCCCCAAATGAAGCACAGCCCCCTCCCCTCT
>CM053622.1:768668057-768684488 GCA_028646595.1 Phalanger gymnotis
GCCACACCAACACTCCTCCTTCCCCAAGAACCCCCAACCTGGACTGGACTTAGATCTTCCGCAGGCTCTTCACTCCTGCTCTGATCAGCCACTTAATTCCTCCCACCAGGTGGGCCTGGGGCCAGAAGCAACAGCAGCTGTAGTTCTGTACCTGCCCCACCTCTGTTGCCCCAGGGGTTGGTGGTCAAACCGCAAACTCCCCGTCCCCAGCAGCTTTTCCCATTAACCTTCTCTGTTGTGCTTGGTGTTTATGGGTTGAGAAGCGTGGTAACTACCGCAGCTCACTGATTCAGGGCACTAGAGGATGTTCAGCCGGCTCCCAGTCTGGTTGGTCCACGTAGCCCACACTGGGCTCTGCTCCCCTCCACTCCCAGCTCCTTGCGGGATAGACCTTACCCAGAGACCATTCAGGCAGTCCTGGGCTGAAGCCCTGCTTCCCTATGCTATTTTGTGGGTTCTGCAGTTCTAGAATTGGTTCAGAGCCATTTTTTATCGGTTTTTGGAGGGACTTGGCGGGGAGCTCATGCTAGTCTCTGCTTTCCAGTTGCCATCTTGGCTCCCCCCCACCAAGCCTTTTTAAGCTAAGGTCTTTCCCACATCTCAGTTTGTCTGAAGCAGCACCCATTCAATGATTAAAAGCTAGGTAAGAATTGGGGCCAAAGATGGCCTAGTTTACCTTCTCAAAACAATCCAGATGGGAGGGGAAGACCCTTAGGGCCGGAACTGAACCGCCCAGAAACACCTGCTACTTCACTCCCTCTGAGCCATCAAAACCCAAACCATTGAGTGAGGTTTGAGCTGGGATCTATAGTTGGCCAGTCAGTGAGAACCTGAGTGATTTGAGTTTAAAGGCATAGTCAAGTATCTCCACTTGAATCCCAATGGGCTTTTTATCAAAGCCTGATTTTTCTGAGCGACATTTCAAGAAATCACATATGAAAACTACAAGAAACAAGAGTTAATTGTCCTAGTTTTTCGGGGGAAGGGGAGGGACAATGATAGGGAAGAAAAAAAAATCCCATGTCTAGCGAAGGATAAGCAATCAAAATACATATTCCTTTGGACAGCGCACCGACATGTAAGGGTGTGACTCCGCATGGAGACAGAGGAAGAAAAGGAAGGAAAAAATTCACTTGCAAGTCAAGCTTTAGCTGTCCTGATGTCACTGGTCGTGGAGAACTAGAGTCCAAGGCTCCGGCCTCGGAGGTGTTATCTGACCCCAGAGATCCCCGACAATGACCGGGTTAAACGGAATGACCTGAGACCCTTAGGCAGCTCTAATGCCGACTGAGGGCAAGGCTTTAAACACGGCGACTAGTCGGGGGCCCCTCCACTAAGAGATGCGGGGGATTCGGAGCCCACGGGGGAAAGATGCGCCCGAAAGCAGAGGGTGAGAGGAGGCCGCGTAACAAAGGAGAGGAGAGGGAGAGGGAGAAGAGAACGGCGGCGTCCGCTGACACCCACGGCTGCGGGGTAGGAGCGAACTCTCAGAGACAGACTAGCAGAAGAGAAGGGAGAACCTAAGAGTTCCAACGGTCCAAGAGTGGGATCCCCGCCCTCCAGGGTGGGCAGAGCGGCCGCTGTGACCCTGGCCACGTCCATGGTGAGGAAATGAACCTAAAACGCTTAGCCTGCCTAAAAGGCAGGGAACTGCCAGGGGAGAATCTCCAACACCACCCGCCCCCACCACCACCACCGGGAGCTGGGTGGGGGCAGGGCGGGGGAGATTGGTTCCTGAACCTCGGCTCGGAAAACAAGGCCAATCCGGCGAGGGCGTGGCTTCCAGGGAGAGGCGTGGCCTAGCTCCGAGCCTGACTCCGCCTCCTCTGTTTACTCCCCACGTGCTCCTCTCCTGGGGGTCAAGGCTCCTCCCTCCGGAGCGCAACCGTAGACGTCGGATAGCGGGACGCGCCACGGTCTGGCCCACGCCCGGAGCGGCGAGCGCCCCGGAGCTGGGGAGAAGACAGCTCACTGCGCAGGCGTGAAGGGCAACTTCCGCGGGACGGCGGCGAGCGGAAGGGGAAGTGAGCGGCTGGGCCGGGCGGGCCGCGTCCGGGCCACTCTGGGAGGAGGAGCCGTAAGGTGAGTGAGGCCGCCCGCCCGGTCACCCCGCGCCGTACGTGCCCCTATCGCGGACTGCTGCTCCCCCCCTCCCCCGACTCCTCCGGGGGCTGTCGCCGGGCATCGGGGCCCCGGGAGCCGGAGCAGGCGCCTTCTCGTCCGTAGCCCGATTTGCGGCCCGGGGCCGCTGCGCGACCCTGAGCGCGGAGGGGGCGCGGCGGGGGCACGGGGGCAGGCCCTGACCTTGCGGGCCGTGGGCTCGGAGCGCAGTGATTGACCGCCTGCCCGTGGGGGAAGGGCCGCGAGGCCCGGGCCGAAGCCGGTGGTAGCGGCTGGCAGGTCCTCCGGGCTGCGAGATGGGCTCTGAAGCTACCGTAGCCCAATGAGGATGACGGGGCCAAAGCCCGGAGCTTGTCGCTTGCCCCCGGTCCGTTGCTCCCAAGTTCTTCCCGCTGCACTTCGCTAGAAGGGGCAGGCAGCACAGCTGCCGGGGGCATGTTGAGGTCACCGAAGGGCCGTTCAGCCCTGACTTTCCCCAGGTTCTGGTTTCCCCTGGTAACACAAGTTTCTTCTCTCCCACCGGTATTAAATTAACACTTGAAGCAAGGCTGTGAGAGGTTACTGCCTAGCCCACTAGAGGCTCAGCCTTTAACTTACTGACAGTGAAGGCAAATTGCTAACGTCCTCAGAGAATTCACATCCTCACTCAGGCTCCCAGAGCTGGGCTCTTGTTACAATGGGTCTTTCTAAAAACGGCCTGGTCTCACAAAGGTAGTATTGCAAAAAGACCACCTTTTGTGTGGCAAAGACCAACATAAATGGCCTTGGCACTACCAGATGCATTCACTAGTTCACTAGGGACCCAGAAGATTTCTGTTTATTTCCATTAAATGTCCTTTGGGGGGACTCTTGCTTTACAGTTAAAGAGACCTGCTGTTCCCGAAGATGGCCTAACATGAGGAAGCCCTGCCAGGTGGGAGCCAGCTGTGATATTGGAGATGGAAACAGATTCTGTAAGTTACATGCACATTTGCAGCGGTTGGCAGGGTGGGGAAACAAAGAATACTCCATCAATTTGGGGAGGACAGGCATGCTGTGGGCTTCATTGAGCAGAAGTAGTAAAGCTGGATCACTCTCCACACTTAGTCTATACTTTTCAAGCCACCTAGACCACCACCTTCCCCCTCACTCTGCTCCCTAATTCCATGCTTCAAGTCACATCAATGGCACTTTGCTCCAATTTTAGAGGAAGAGGTGGCCCTAATTGCGGACGCTAGCCCCTTGTGCTCTTGATTTTGTCTCCTCCTGTCCCACCGTTGTTCCCTCTTTCTTCAGTCTCTCCTTATCCATTGACTTATCCCCTACTGCCTTAGAACTTGCCCAGACCCTCTCTTCCTTCCTTAAACCTTCCTTGTTCTCTAATAACGTCATCCTATGTCCCTTCCCTTTCACAATCAAACTCCTAGAAAAAGCTGTCCTGTTCTTCATGGCCTCTAATTTCTTATCTCTCACTTAACTTGTTTTCCATAACTACCACTCAGATTGTATATCTTTATTGCTAAAATCTGTGGCCCCGAACCTTCCTTCTTCTTGACCTCTCTGCAGTTTTGACACTGTTGGTTCTGGACAGTTCTCCTTGGGTTTTACTGACATTTCTCTGCCCTAATTCTCTTTGTACATGTCTCACTGATCCCTCCTGGTTTTTCTTTCTAGAAACATCATCCATGTCCCATCTTCATGCTTGAGTGGATTCCAGGTCCTGTAGCCTACACCTCTTATTTATTCTGAGCTCTAAGATAGCATTTCCAACTGCCCGCTGGACATCTCAAAACAAAACATGTCTAAAACCGAGCTTAAACTTAAGCTTCCTTAAACCTGGTCCTCCTCCTAACTCCTTTTCTTTCTGTTGAACATACCACCATTCCTCCAGTTACCCAGGTTCTTTAACTGTTCTCCCTTTTAGTCATCCTCACAGCTGTGGCCACTCAGCCCTGCTCAGGGAGGTTTAGTTTAAAAGCTTTCACAGTCTGTTTACAGCCTTTCTCCAGGCAGGTTACATATTACTCCTCACAGACTCTAGCCAAACTGGCTTGCTCTTATACATATTCAAATGCTATGTTATATGATAGGGTTGAAACATAAGAAAATAGTGATTTCAAATGCTAGCGTTTAGTATTCCTATGCATAATCATAAGCAAACATTATTGAGAATTGACTAATGTAAACTGACCTTGTTTCCAGGCTCTGGGGAAAGTAACTGAATTGTGATTTTCTTTTTCCATAGACTATCCCACTCTGGCAGAACAAACCACATGGAGCTGCTCGAAGTGTAGTTCGGAGGATTGGGACTAACCTGCCCTTGAAGCCATGTCCTCGGGCGTCCTTTCAGGTAAAGGGTTATGAAAGCATTGCATGGGGGTGGGGGGTGGGAGGCAAGTGCTGGGAAGAAATCAATTTTGTCTTAAGGCAGCATGGTAAAGAAAGCAGTGGGCCAAGGGTCTGGCTCTTAGTCCTGTGGTCCCTTAGTTTCGGTCATGTCCCCCACCTCCCTAGGTGTAAGGGGAAAGGACCCGGTGATATCTCATGTCCCTTCCAATCTGTGATTCCAGGAACAGTGTTTTACTACTTCCATTTGTTTGGTATTTTTTTGTTGTATTACCTAGATTCCCCCCCCCCCTTCCCGAAATACATCCCTTAAAACAATTTTTCAGAAAGAAAAATAAGGAAAAAATTTAGCAACACTGATAAGTACATTTTTAAAAATCTGAAGTATTCAGTGCTCTTTACTCATGGACTCCCATCTCTCAATAGGTCTCCTGGTTTCTGTCCCTGTTAAACTGAGAAGTGCAACAGGTATAGTGGAAAAATGAACTTGAAACCCGGAGAGACTTATTAGGACTCCCAGCTCTGTGGCCATGAGCAAAGCCTTAGTTTCTTCATCTGTAAAATAGAACACTTGTAGAATCTCCATCACGGCATTGTTGTGAAGATTAAAATGTTTGTAAAACACTTTATAGATTTTTAAGGTACCATGCAAACATCAGCTATTACTTATTCTGGGCCCCTTTGTGAGGGAATAAGGCCCTTTCTGCATCTCATCTTTATTTCTAAAATAAAAGAATTTCTACCCTACCTCCCTGAAGAGCCAGCCAGCTTTCAATTAACATAAATGGAGACTGCTGCCCAGCCAGAACAGCTTCAGGGCCTAAAGTAGAGGACTTCTGAATTTGCATAATGCAAACTTATGGAAAGCAACAACTGTCTGTATAGTAAGCCTAGTGGCTATTGATAGGAGGGAGCTGTTCAGAATACCCGTAGGAAATTCAAGGTATGCTGATCACCATGTAATTCAAAATGGTGATGTTTTTGTTCAGTGCAGACCTCTGGTGTTGCATCTCCACTTGCCTATTAAACATCTCAAACTGGATGGCTCAACATGAACTATTTTTTTTTCTCCAAAACCTTCTCTCCTTTCAAACTTCCCTATTACTGTCGAGGGCACCAGTATCCTTCCAGTTACCCAGGCTTGCAACCTAGCTATCCTCCTCAGACAGTAAAAGAGGACAAAACTGCTTAGTGTGGAAACTGCTTACTATTAGTGTGCCTAGTACACATAAGACAAGTAAGGTGATACCAGCTTAGTGCCCTTGAGTTTGTTACCTGTCCCAGGACTATTACATTAACCTCCTTATTGGTCTGGAAAGAGTTCTGAAAGATCTAGCAGGTAAGATTTTTGAGGCACTGTCAGTGGTCTTTGATAGACTGTGGAGAAAATCTTTTCATCAATATTTCTGATAAAGGAATGATGTTCAAGATTTACAGAGATTGGACATGAATATATAAGACCAAAGATCTTTTGCCAATAGAAAATGGACAGACAGTCCTCAAGAGAATTGCAGGCTATTGACAACCACATGAAAGATTGGCCCAAATCATTATAATAAATAAGTACAAATTAAGATAATGAGGTTTTAGCTCAGCAGCAATTGTTGTTAGGCTGTGTGGGAAGACAGACACACACACACTGGAGAAGGACAAGGGAAGGAGCATTTATTAAGCACCGTACAGATTTATCTCACTAGATCCTCTAAACAACCCAGGGAGATAACTATTGCTATTATAACCATTTTACAGTTGAGAAAACTGATAGAGACAAATTAAGTGACTTGCCCCAAAGTCATACTGCTAGGAAAGTCTGAGGTCAAATGTGAACTCTACTTTTCCTGACTCCAAATCCAGCACTTTGTCTACTGCCCCAGCTGCCTCTAACATACTGTTTGAGCTGTGAACCAGCTATCCTTAATTCTTCCTTCTCTCATCCACCATATCCATTCATTTGTCAGATCCTGGCCATCCTACCTCCCTGACATCTTTCACAACCATTCTCTCCCTTCACTCAATTCAGTAAACATTTATTAAATGCCTACTATGTGCTAGGCACTGTGTTAAGCCATGGGGGTCCAAAAAGTGGCAAAAGATAGTCCTTCTCTTGAAGGAGCTTACAGTCTAATGGGGGATTCAACGTGCAAATAAACATTTACAAATCAAACTATATACAGGAAAAATAGAAATAATTAAAAGAAAGCAAGCACTGGAATTAAGAGGGATTGAGAAAGGTTTCCTGAGGGAGGTGGGATTTTAGTTGGGATGTAAAGGAAGCCAGGGCTGTCAGTAGCTGGAGCAGGGGAAGGAGAGCATTCTGATCACAAGAGATAGCCAGAGAGAAGGCCCAGAGCCAAGAAATAAGCTGTCTTTGTTCATGGAATGGCCAGGAAGTCAGGGTCACTGGACTGAAGAGTATAGTGTAAGAAGACCAGAAAGGTAGGAGGGAGCTAGGTTAGGAAAGTCTTTGAATGCCAAACAGAGTATTTTGTATTTGCTTAGAGGGAGCCCCCAAAGTTACTGAGTTGGGGTTGGGGTGTGGAGGGGAAGAGTGACGGGATCTGACCTTCACTTTAGGTAGATGACTTTAGTGACTAAATGGAAGCTGGATTGGGGTGGGGTCAACCCACCCAGCTATTACAGTCCCAAGTCTGAGGTGATAAGGGGCTGCACCAGAGAGGTGGCAGGGTCAAAGGAGTGAAGGGGACAATTTCAGAGACTTCACAAAGGTGAAATCAATAGGATTCTGCAACGGCTTGGCTATGGCGGGGTGAGTGAGGACAACAGAATGACTCCTACAGTCTCTGCCCTAATTTAGGCCTTCATCACCTCTTGCTCACACTAGGCAGTAACCCGGTCGGTATCCCAGGATCCATTATCTCCCTTTTCTGATCCCTCTTAGATACAGCTGCCAAATTTTTGTTCCATAATTTAAGATATGAGTATGGGACATCCCCACTTCCCACCCCCTTTGCGATTTCAGTGCCTCCAGGAAAAGTACAAACTTGGCCCAGCATTCAAGCCCTCCATAATCCAGCTGCAGCCTGCCTTAAGTTACTGCCATGCATGAGGCACCATGATAGGTACTAGGAGTACAAGACTACAAAGAAATAGTTCTTGCTCTCGGGGAGCATATATCCCATTGAGGGGCAGAGTTAAGTATAGGACATTTCATCTTCTTTCCTGACTTTACCCAAAGGGTCCTCCAGGTCTAGAACACACTTCCTCCTCCTCACTACTGGCTCATAGAATCCTTGGCTTCCTCCAGGAGGTCACTCAGGTGCCAGCTCCCAACATGACCTTGCCTGACCTGAGCTCTCCAGTGGAATGTAAATTTCTTGAGTCCTTGAATCCCTAGGGCCTAGCACAGTGCCCTGCACATATTAGACATGTAAAAGCTTATTGAATTAAAAAGGACAAATTTAATTGTGCTTAAGGAAAAACTTAGAGAGCTATCCAAAAGTAAAACAGGCTACCTCAGATGTAGGGGGTTGTTTTAGAGTGGGGCTGGATTCTCTCTTTGAGATTCCAGGTGGCTTTGGCCTCGCTGACCTCAGGGGTGAAACACTGGGCCATTATTCAGGGCCTCCCTTCTCAGGCCCTACAACAGTCTAACAAGGAGCCCTCTGAGCTAGGAGGTATGTTAGGTATTGAAGTATTGAAGCATGTGTCTTGCCTACAGGGAATATGTGTTCCAGGGCACTGTAAGCATACTTGTTTGCTGCAATCATAGATGACAGGAGCATAGCTTGAGCTAGAAAGGGCGTCAGGCCATCTAGGCCATCCACACATTGTACAGATGAGGAACCTGAAGCCCAGAGAGGTTAAGGGACACGTGTAATTCATCAAGGAATTCAGTTTGGCAAACATCAAACAAGGCCCAGTGCTCATTGCTAGGGATGCACTGATGAAAAAGGACACCATCCTTCAAAATGTACTCTTGACTTAACTGGGGCAGGGGGAGGGGATACAATAGGTATGCAGATAAGTGTGATACAAGAGAAAGTGTGATAAAAGCCAAGCACTTTTTAAGAAATGTGAGGAAGGAGGGAAATGGCAGGGAAAGAGAGGAGCCATAGGTGAACATTTGAGAAATTACGGTGTTGGGGTGGTCATAATAGCTCCTCAGCTCAGTGGATTAGGCCATGGGACCAGGGAAAGCAAGGCAGCATGTTTGATTCCCAGAGAGACCAGTTAGCTCAGTCGTACAGAGCCTGTACCAGTGTCTGGCCAAGCATCTCATAAATAGGGTATTGAGGAAGGCAGAAAGAGTGAGTAAAGGATGGTTGAGCCAGCCTCCAATAACCATGCTGTCAGAAGAGCTCAGTGCATTGTAAGGCTTGGTGTGAAAAATAACTCTTGAGTGTTTTCTTCTGTTTACACCTCCATTAAGGAGCCAGAAAATCTTTAGGGGTGACTGACATGTAAAAATTCCTCTTTAGAGGTGTACAAGCTTTTTCCGTTGTTCTTTCAAATGTAGGAAGGGTGAGAGGGGGGAAACCATGGGTAAGGAATGTTATAAATACTGTCAGATGCAGACACCATCTTGGTTTTGCTTAGCTGTTTTTCTTTGTTTCGAAGAAGAGCTCAGTGTATGTTTTTGGGGGAGAGCAGGCCCCTGCTCCCCACCACCCACGTAGCTGTATATCTGAAAATGACTGATGTGAAACAAGGCATCAAGAATAAAACAAACGAGAAGGAAGGAGATTTGGTAATGTACTCCCTCCCCACACCATGCCCTTATGGTTAGAAGAAGCAAAGGACAGTGGGGCTTGATAAGACCAAGACCCCTTTGACAAGGTTAAGGGGAAAAACTGTTCTAGCTTTTGTAAGCCTGAGCACCTTAAACTTTCTATTTTGTGCCACTACAGGATCCTCTTTCCCTTAAATCTGTGCTAAAGCTTCTCGATTCAGTAATAGAGTTTACTGATAGCTCAGCTAGGGAATTAAGGAGACTAATCAAGGTTAGTTGGTGGTAGGAGGAGCTATATGGAGGCAGCAGCTTTAAGGCCTAATGCCTGGAGTCAGCAAGACTCATCTTCCTGAGTTAAAATTTGACCTCATACACTTACTAGCTATGTGACCCCAGGTAAGTCACTTAACCCTTTTTGCCTTAGTTTCCTCATCTGTCAAATGAGCTGGAGAAGGAAATGGCAAACCACTCCAGTTTTTTTGCCGAGAAAATCCCAAATGGGGTCATGAAGAGTCGGACAGAACTGAAAAACAACTGAAATGAGTATTAGTATGCTGGGAGGTTTCCAAAGTATTTTCTTCACAACCTGTGATATGGGCATCTTCATTTTTTCAAGGGGTAAGTGACTATCCAAGCCAGGACTAGGGGAAAGCTACATCTCCCCAGGGCTGTTTCTGCTGCTGTTAGGTTAGGGAACTTAAGGTGTGGCCTCAAAACAAACTTCAGTGTTTTGAGTATAAGAATGACCCAATGTAATCAAAAGCAGATTCTTTGGGGGAACTCATTTTTAAGCAGAGCTCTAGAACTTGTTCTAAGTTAAACTCCAGTTGAACTCCCTTCCCTGAGGTGGGGTTTCTCTGATGGGCATGTTTTGTTTTTGAAAGTGCTAAGGGGCAGGGTTTAGAAGGCTCATCTTGGCTGGGAATGCAGCATTTAGGTTTTGCTAGCTGCTCCCTTGCTGGTTCTAAAGCAGATCTTACCCTTTCTTCCCCCCTCCCCTAGCTCTCAGGAAGTCATTTACAGCTGTTAAGTAGAGAATTACTTTAGGAAGAAAGGAAGCCGGGGGAGGTGGGTGGGGTTTTCAGCACCTGAGGGATTTCTCATCTCAACTGCAGCATTTGGCCCTGGAGCCAGACTGACCATAATTCAGCCTGCTGTCCACTCCTCCCCTTCCCACCCTCTGGCTAAGGTTCTTTGCCCTATCTGGCCTGGGCTAAGCCTTGGCCAGAGTCAGGTGACTGGGATTCTCTTCCTAGCCTTGTAGCAGTGGAACAGAGAGCAGATTCTTTGTTTTTGGAGGGGTGTTTAGAAAGTTTGGAGAAAGCAGTGAGAGCAATGTGTACTTAGAGGGGAAGGTGGGGGGGGGGGAACTATGTTATAAAAACTCACGTTCTGTGTGATGTTTTGAAATGTCCAAAGGCCACCTGGTGTTTGGAAGTCACTGAGCAGTGGCTGTCTGTGCCATAAACCTGTCACACTCATGCATCTGTCTTTGCTAAATAGGCTGCATTCTGATTTACAAAGAAAGTTCATGAATAGAACAATAGGAAATGTGATTTACAGCAAGTCTCCTATTTTAAGGAATCTTGAGGTGACTTTTTGTTAGGTGAATTTCATGGATATCACCAGAGAAAAGTATGGCTGACCAAGAAGGTGGGCCAGCCATGTAATGAGCTCCAAGTATAGTTGAGCAGACAGCTGGCATATTCAAGAAGGCCCCACAGCATGACAATTGGCCCTTTGTAAAAGATATTTGAGCACCAGCACAGGTAACATGCAGGCCAGGCACAGCTGAGCTGTGATCTGCATGCACCATTGAAGGAAATGCTCACATTGAGGAGATGACAGGTCTGTCAAATAGTGAAGAATTTCATTTGTGTAAAAAGGGGTTTTTGTGTATATATTTGTTGCACAAATAACACACGGGAGGCATTGAGTTTTTGGACTTCAGCCTCTAACAGGTTCACTCTTGATCAGGGCAGACAGGAAAACAGCTTCAGAAGAGTTAATCTTACTTTGTTCTAATTATTCTAGTCTAGTCTTCTCAATGGATTCCTGATAATGGGAGCACTAACTCTTACAGGATCCCCAATCACCCTTCTTGCAGGGGCTAACAAGAAGGGGACGGTTGGGGGGGGCCAACTAACTTACCTCTCCATGGGGTCAGTCAAGACAAAAACAGCATTCCAGCTTGTGCACTCCTCTAAATCCCAAAAGCCTCAATCGGGGCTGGTTGAGGCAAACATACAGATTCTCCGCTCTACCCCCAAGTCTTGATAGGGGCTGATTAAGGCACACACAGCATTACACTGCGATTCCCCTGTGGATTCCCCACTCACTGACCAGTGCCCACTTGCTTTATAGGGCAATAGACAAAGAAGGCTTATTGCCAGTAATAGCCTCAAAATTTTACATTACCTCATCCCTATATCTCACTGAGCCAGTATGGAAACTGTTTTGAACCATGATCATGAGAATTATTATCCAGCACCTGGAAACTAAAGATTGTTATGGCCATGAGTCCTGGGAAACTAGACTTAAGGAAGAATAACAAAATCCTCCTTAATTACAATATTATGTGTAATTTGTGTAAAGCCCTATTCACCTGTGGCAAGTAGATTCGGTTGTCTAAACATACTGTCCAAAGAGTGACGTATTTAAATAGAAGTATTTGTTGAGGTGACAAGCTGTTACAGTTTATAATGATGAAAATAACAATGTTGTGGTACTTCTGAACACTTGTGCTATTACCAGATTTCTCTCCCAGCAAAAAGGTCATCAGAGTGGCCTTGATTGATTGTTTCTATGATGAGACTATTCGGTCCAGCCCCACCAAAGAGCCTCTTTGCTTCTTTCCATAGACACTACCCAACATCTCTGACCTATATCTGAGTGATGTGCCCCCTGTCCCTACTTTGGCCGATATTGCCTGGATAGCAGCAGATGAAGAGGAAACCTATGCTCGAGTCAGGTAAAGCATGGGAGCCAGGCCTCGGTGTAGCAGAGCCAAGCATTTGACTGGTAAAGGTGTGGGAACTGTAGGTTCCCTGTCTCTTTGCCACATATGGAGATCTAGGCCCTCACTAATCCAACAGACATTGTAGAGGTTTTGTGCTCATTGCTATAGATCAAAGAGTTTATACTCTAATAGAGGGAAAATACATGGTACGCTGTGAAGAAGTGAATGAGAAAAGTGCATAAAGAGGCATGTGCAAAGTGCTCTGAGAAATTTGAAAGATTGCTTTTCTGTGGTTTTTAAAAATAAATTTATGGAAGTCTTCTGTTTCTTACATTATCAGAATTATGTCTAGTTTCTTTCCCCCACCCCCTCCCAGAGAGCCATCTCATTTAGCAAATAGAATTTAAAAGGGAAAAAAGCATAACTAATCAATACTTTGAAAAAGACTGGACACATGTTTGATGTGTAACACTTGTGGACCTCTCACTTCCACAAAGAGGTATTTTGGAAGTGTCCTCTAGCAGGCAGAGATTGAAAGTGGGGCATTCCACACATTGGAGCTTGTGAGCAAAAGCAACAGAATAGAAGGAGAGAGTATTACAATTTGGCCGAAGACACTGAATATGTGAAGGAAGTAAAATCAGAAATCTGGACATAGAAGTTGGAATTGGGCTGTGTGAAAGCCTTTAAAAGTTTATACTTTTTTCAGTATGCAACAGGAACCTTTGAAGATTTTTAAGTGGAGGAGTGACAAGGTCAGAGAGGCACTTGGGAAATTTAATTCATATATAGCTTAGACATAAATGTAGCACTCCATGGTTCAGAAATGCAATTTAGAGAATTTTAATAAAAATGCATTCTAGGGGGTTCTTTCTTAATTAGATGGCTAGACATTTTTATGAATTTCATCAATTCCAGCATATTACCATCACCAAAAGCTGACCGTTGTCAGGGAGAACAGTATTAGCTCTAATATGTACCTCAGATACGCATTTCTGCCCCTTTTGGTAGTGTTGAGGTTTAGGCTGCCCACCCAAAAACTGTTGGGGGTTTCATCACGTGTTGTAGTGGAACCATCTCAAAGAATTCAGACCACCTCTAATCCAAGTATAGGCATTTATTGAGATTGACGCCTCTCATGAAGTGGGTTAAATTCCAAGAGGAACCAGCAACTTCAGAGAAAGTAAGATGGATTTTTATAGGGTAAAAATGCAGATTACACAATCAAAATTTACATAGAATATAAGAATATGATTAATATTAAAAAGGCAGGAGGGGATTTGTTAAGGGATTATGTAATGGAAGAGGGGTCCCAGCCACAGTGGAACTGTGCATTCGATTACCCACAATGCATACAGAAAAATGCATTTGGGTTGTATGTATGATGATATTATAATAAGCCTGTCTATGTCATAAGTTTACTCTAGGTCAGTTCTTTACTATTACTGTGCAGGTGCCTACTTAGGGAAAGTTCCTCCTATTGTTTTGGGCTCCACATCCTGCTTGGGCATCCTGGTGGTGCTGCTTTCTGATTGGCTGACTGTTGTGGTCCTGTCTAAGGCTAGATGGAAGTGGTTGTGGTTGAGTGCATGGACACACCTATTTTCTGTGGGAAATTTGAGGATTGGGTCTGGGGGCAGTACCTAGCTAGAGGCAGTGGCTGGGCTCCCGTCACATGGACACTCCTGCTGTTTCTGTGAGAACTATGAGTTCATGGACATACCTGTTGTTCAAGTGAGCAGTGAGGCATATATGAAGAAGTTAGGATTTTGAGTATGTGGGAGGCAGGGGTGAGTGGCTAGGTAGGTGCAGTGGGCCTGCTGTTAAGTGGAGCCTATAAGGAAGTTAGAATATTGGGGCTGTAAGAAGCTAGTTTTATCTAGTCATTGAGCAGCTAATGGTATAATCGGTAAGAGTACTGGACCTAGAGTCAAAGATCTGAGTTCAAATCCAGCCTCAGATACTTATTAGCTGTGTGACTGGGCAAGTCACTTAAATCTTTCTGCCTCAGTTTCCTCATCTGTAAAATAAGGATGATAATAATAGCACCTCCCTCTTCTCTCCCCCCACCATGAGAATCAGATGAAAGTTGTACTTTGCAAACCTTAAAAGGGCTATATAAGTTATTAATATTAATAATAATATGGCATGGCATATAACAAAATCCAAACAAGTCAGTCTTCACCAAGTACTGAAAAAGAGCGGTGTGAAGGAGGAGTTTAAAAAGGGCTCCACTGGAAGCAGTCAGACCAAGGGGGAAACAGCAGGGGCCTATTTTACCTAAGCCCTTAGGCACCAGCCTAAGGAAAAACTCAAAGTTGTTCTTTTCTTTCTGGTTGGATAGTTTGCGTTTGAGGGCAGAAACATGGGCAGAAACACGGGCAGGAACACCTGGGCTTCCTAGAGCCGGGTAAAAAAGAAGAGTGGGTCTAGCTAGCTAAAATGGGCCTTTCCCCCAATTTTCAGGAGCGACACCCGGCCATTGAGGCACAAATGGAAGCCCAGCCCACTGTTTGTAATGCAGCGCAATGCCTCCGTGCCCAACCTTCGAGGGCCAGAGGAGAAGCTCCTGGCCTTGAAGAAGCCTGGCCTACCAGCCCTGAGCCGAACCACTGAACTACAAGATGAACTAAGTCACCTACGCAGCCAGATTGCCAAGATCGTGGCAGCAGATGCAGGTAAGAGCCCCAGAGCTGCCAAGGAACCAGATACCAAATCCAGGAAGCAGAATCAGAAGGAGGCCAAGCCTTTCAGCCTGGAAGTAATAGGACAGATAGCCTCTGATAGGGGCTTCCTGAAGCCCAGATATACCCATCTTTATGGTTTTTCATAACAACAAGGAAACAAGTTTGTGGTGCACCTCACTCTGTTGCAGGCCTCCTTCGCAGTCACAAGTACTGGCAAAAGCTGAAATCTTTAACAGACTAACCCAAAATCTGAGATTTGAGTATGGTTCTATCCCATGGTCAGCTCTGCCATTTAAATACCTATATTCAGCTCTGTCCACACCTTAAGTTTTTATCTATTTCTAAAAAATAAAGGTTCTTCCTACCCTTTGCCAACAAGAGATAATTTCCCGAGAATTACTGCTACTTTCCTTCTCTCTCCCACCCCCTCCCCCACAACCCCCCCCCAGCCCCTTGAAATGAGGTCCCCATCACACCTTTTCTCTGGTTGCTTCAGATCTGTAGAGATGGTTCATCTAGAGACATTGGGCACAGGATCGAGAGGGGAAAGGATCCCAAGAAACTACAATAGCCAGGAACACTATTTGGGTCTCTCCAGAGTTGCTGTATCTAGCCTTTTCCTCCCCCTACCCTACAAATCACATT
This sequence comes from Phalanger gymnotis, assembly GCA_028646595.1. NCBI lineage: Eukaryota > Metazoa > Chordata > Mammalia > Diprotodontia > Phalangeridae > Phalanger > Phalanger gymnotis. The sequence goes on from CM053622.1 coordinate 768,683,485, forward strand.
CTCTCCTGTTCCCTGAATCTCATGTTCTTTCTCTTCTGTGATACTCAGAAATTAGAAGAGATTAAAGCTCCCTAAATCAGGACTCTGGGAGAGTTTCTAATCATTTTGGCAGGACAGGGGGTATCTTAGCTTGAGAGAAATGGCCAGGATGACCCTTAAGACAGGTACCCCCTAGCAGACCTGAAATAGATTAGTTGCCCATTAAGTATGTTGGGTTGTGGGGGTTTGAGATTTTGAAAGCAGAGACTTCTTTCAGAGGGAAGGGTACAGGGAATAGGAGTCCTCTTTACCATCTCTAAGAGGAACATAGTGTAGTGAAAAGAATACTGAACTTTTCTTGTAGGGATTGAAGTTTTGGCTTCACCACTTAGCTTATGTGCCCCTAAGCAAGTAACTTCCTCCCACTGGGCCTCTCTGTAAAGTGATGATCTCTGAAGCCCCTTCCACCTTGAACAGTCTGTGAGTGTTACCTAAAAAGCTCATGGTAAGCCTTTTCCTTAGTAACTGGGAAGACTGCTTCGAGAGACTCCTGCCACTGGGGCTTCCCAGGCAGTAGCAAAATCTATAGTATCTTGTTGTCATGGTGACAACCCAACTGTTGCTCAAGTAAGAAAATGTTGTCTTGGCTCCAGTGTCCACCAATACCTATTGTTTTCTTTTTCAGCTTCGGCTTCATTAACGCCAGATTTCTTATCTTCAGGAAGTTCAAATGTCTCTTCTCCCTTACCTTGTTTTGGATCCTCATTCCACTCTACAACTTCCTTTGTCATTAGTGACATCACAGAGGAGGCTGAGTTAGAAGGCCCTGAGCTTCCATCGGTTCCCATGCTTTGTTCTGCCAGCTCTGAATGTTGCAAAACTGACTCCAAAGCTGCGTGCAGCTTGGCTGAAGATGAGGACTGTGTGTCTCTCTCAAAGGCTAGCAGCTTTGCAGACATGATGGGCATCCTGAAGGACATTCACCGGATGAAGCAGAGCCAAGACCTGTAAGTGGCTTTGGTGGG
>CM053622.1:768684988-768710954 GCA_028646595.1 Phalanger gymnotis
TGGGTTAGGAAGAAGCAAAATATAGTTAGTCTTTCACAACATGAGTGTTGTGGAAGGGTTAAACATAATGATACGCATGTGGTCCATGCTGAATTGCTTGACTTCTTAGGGAGAGTGGGTGGGAAGGGAAGAGGGGAGAGAATTTGGAACTCAAAGTTTTAAAAAATAGATGTTCAAAAACAAAAAAGTTTTTGCATGCAACTAGAAAATAAGATACGCAGGCAATGGGGGCATAGAAATTTATCTTGTCCTACAAGAAAGAGAGGGAAAAGGGGATGGGAGGGGAGTGGGGTGACAGAAGGGAGGGCTGACTGGGGAACAGGACAACCAGAATATACTCCATCTTGGAGTGGGGGGGAGGGTAGAAATGGTGAGAAAATTTGTAATTCAAACTCCTGTGAAAATCAACGCTGAAAACTAAATATATTAAATAACAAAAATTTAAACAAAAAAGGCTAAAGTCTCCTGCCGAATCCTGGGCCATCTCCAGTTGTCCTGATCTATATCTTGCCACTGGACTCTGAATGAGTCTGGAGGAGAGAGTGAGGCTGATGACTTTGTAGGGGTCTGCATGACTTAAATCCATTTCACTTGCAAGTCATCACCCTCCTGATGTCACAACAGTTCTTTCCACTACCTCAATTCTTCCTTCAAATCATTGTTGTTTTTGAAGGTGATGCCATAACATGGAACTAAATTGGATTTAAGTGAGGGGGCCTATGCAAAGTCTGGTGGCTCAGGGTTTCTGGGCAAAACAGAAACAGTTGCTACTTAAATTCACTCTGAGCCAATCAGGGCCCAAACAATGACCAAGTCTGGCTTGACCTGGGACCTACTGTTGGCCAGTCAATGACAGCCTGGGTAATTTGGGGTTAAGACATGGTCCTTAAGAGAAAAAAAAAATTTCAAAGATTAAAAGCTGCATTTCCTTTGAACGGAGCAACTGAAGGCAAGGTTGTGATACCCTACATGCACCGAGGGAAAAAGAACTCTCAAACTCATCTTGTTTGAGCTCTGCCACAGTCCTGTGAAGGAGGGACAGTCACGCCAGTTTCCTATATGAGAAATGTGAAACTCAGAGAAGTTAATTAACTCACCCATGGCCACAGAGCTGGGCAAGTGTCAGGGACATGTTTAGGCCCTATTTTCCCTGACCATTACACTGTTCAAAAGATAACAACTAACTCAACTTTTCTCATTTTGCCTATTGTCTCTGCCAAGGAAAATTATAACTGGACTGCAAAGGACAGAACACAAATGGCTAATTAATGAATTTAAACCCGATAAAGAAATAATTTAAAAAAGACTCAGCGTTTCTTGTCAATCGAAATCGCCAGATCCCAGGGAACCTCGTTTTGTTCTGGCTAGCCTGGGAGGGCAGAAGCTGTAGAGGCAGGTCCACAACTTGCCAGCAATGAGAACTCTTCCCAAATAGAGTAGGTGGGCTTGTCCTTCTTCTTTGGGGTCTGCTGTTAAGGGCTGTATGAGCACACATCAGATGTTTTGTAGACCACATTCTTAAGTCAGGTAGGCCTTGGACTAGGTGGGCTGTGAGTTCCTTTGTGGAAGCCAGGTTCTGACCGTGAATGTCTACATGGGAAAAGAGGCCTCCTCTTCAGTACAATGCCCTCCATGAACACTACTTCAAATGTTTTATCTCCTTCCTAAAAAAAATAACAGAACACCATACCCTCCCGCTCCATGGGGATGGAATCACAAGTGGTAAGAATCTGATGTCATCTTGTTCGAACAATACAAATTTGGAGCCAGAAGATTTATGTACAATTTCTGTTCTCTGTACCTTTGTTGCCACCTTTCTTTTCTTCATTTGTAAAATGAAGTGGTCTGATTAGAGGATCTTGAAGGCTTTTTTGAGCCTATGAAAATTCCTCGTTTAATAAGTTACAAAATTGAGGCCCAAATGACTTGACCAAGATCAGTTTAAATTGATGGAAGAAATGGGACTGCTGTCAAACAAGCAGCTTCCTTGTCAGAGAGTTTTTCCTTGAAGGTCCTTTCTCTTCAGGGAGATAGTTAGGCATCTCTCTTCAAGGCTATGCTGTCAGTCTTTAAGGAAGAGATATGAAATATCCTACTCCTCCTGACCCTTTTTTTTCTTTTACTAATCACAAGCAGCAGGAAACTGGCTCAGCATCGGATGAACACCATACTGGTCTGTGAACATTTCCATGACTTTATTAGAACACATAAGGATGGCACTGGTATACAGCACAGGGAAAGGGCCAAAGGGGAATGTGAGCTGGAAGCTCGCCCAGTATGTTCCTTCAGGATAAAGGCTCTGGGCCCCATCTATAGTGTACAGTAACTACAGAGACATGTTAAAAAAAAAAGCAAGAATACTCAATAGGTCAATACTATAATCAAATGAAGCAATTAGTCACATGGACTAATACTTCAACTCATTGATATTTAAACCCCTTGTGGGCAAGTCTTAATTACTTCTACCACTGAATGGGTGACTTACAGACTGAATTCTGTGTTGTCTTTTTTAACACCTACATTGGACACCCTTCAAATTCTGCACTGAGATGACTCAGGAAAAGCCGGAGGAAGCACTCTGCTTCTCTTTCCTGTCTCTCTGATCAACAATCACCTCTTCTACATCCCATGCTGTTGATAGCATTGCCTCTCAGAACTGCAAAGCAAGGATCAGAGCTGAGCTGTTCTCTCTTCCTTTTGCATGATAGGAGGTGTCTGGAAGGGATTAAATATTTTGGTCTGCAAATAACCTTGCCTTTCAGTTGTTGCTGGCCTGCAGACACTGGGCGAAGAACACAATAAAAGTGTGTTAACATTAATATTGACTAATGCCATGGATAATTAGATGAGTTGACCCAGGAGACTGCTGTTAAGGATAAAGATAAGCATGGGTTTCTATCATGCTTAAGAATGGAACTTGGCATCCGTTACTGTACTAACCCTTTTCTGGGGCCCTGGAGTCTGGGGAGAGCTGGGGAACTTAGGCTAGTGGGTCCAAAGCAATATTGTTTCTTGAGCCTTAAGGGAGTGGTCAGCTGTCATGGCCGACATAGGGGGAGTCACTGGCCTAGTTAGAACTGCCTGCAGACCCTAAGGACTGGAGACTAAGGATGTTCTCATCTGGAGAGGGATATCCTGAGGTAAAGGACATAGAAGGCAGATGGGTAGATAATCATTGAGCAATGGTAATCTGTTCGCCCAAAGGAATGTTTAAAAATGTGAAGAGAAGGAAGAGGGAGTTTTCTTTCCTTTCCAGTTACTGTCAAGAAGACATCAAGCTTGACCCATGTGGGATTTAGGATCAAGCCGTCATAAAGAACAGTTGCAGGCAGAGAACAGAAATCCCTCTTCCTCCTCAGTGGAGTTATCAAAAATAGCTACAAACTGCGGACTAGAAAGTACAAATATGAAAATACTTTTATACGTATATAAAAAAGGTGCTCCAGCACCATGGAGGTGGGAGCCTGACCTGGCTTATGGGAAGGGGGCCCAAAGGGAGGTGGGGGAGTAAAGTATGGCTCCAAGAGCAGAGGACAGCTTGGTTTCCTGTTTTCTAATAGTTATGGCTTTTTAATGCTCAATATTTTTCTACTGGTTTCCTGAAAAGCGAGGTTCTTTGGCTGGACTGCATTCTTTTGAAAAAAATCCTATGCTGGGTTGGTAAAGACTCTCACAGTGCTTTGTACCCTATACCTGCTAAATAAATGCTTCTTGAATTGGGACCACTTACAAAAATCCTTTTTCTGCTGAGAGAGGGGACCTCCAGCTGGAGCTGAGAGGGTTTTGAGGGTCTAGTCAGCCAAACAAAACAACTAGCTTAACGTTTCCTAGAGAGCTCGTGTCTTGTGAGACTTGTAACAGGTAGAATCCTAAGAAACTTCACTGATTATCTAATCCAACCGCTCATTTTTCATAGGCCTGGAAAAGTTGAATAACGTGCTTAAGGGTAAGGGCAGACTGCTTACCCTCAGCAAACCCCCAGTGCCTACTGAGCTGTGTCACATTAAGCACCTGAGGGAACGTCAGCTGCAAGAGGGATCAGACTTATCCTGCTGGCTCCATGAGGCAGAACTAGGAGCAATAGGGATAAATCGCAAAGAGGCAGTTGTGAGCTGGGCTTGACATAAGGAAAAACTCCCTAACCATCAAGGGTGGAATGGGCAGGTAATGGGCTTCCTCCTCATTAGGGGCTGGATGACCACCTGCTGGGTAAAGTGTAGTGGGGACTCTTTTCCTTATCGGCCCCGGTGGCCAATGAGGTCCCTTCCTGCTCTGAAATCTGGATTCCGAGTCATGCAGATAGGTAGGAGATCTAGGATTAGAAGCCAGGCTTTTGGCCTCCACATATAGGCTCTTTTCATTCCACCATGCGGCCTCAAGGTTGCACTCAGGTGAGCACCCGAGGACTGAACTGAATGAGAGGGGAAGCATCCTGGTTTCCACTTGTCGAGGCCAGAGCCCCAATGCTCAGCTCAGCTCCAAGAGCCAATCTCCTTGCTTTACCAATAGGCATTTGGCTTACGGGGTCCTATGGCTACAATAATGCTGAAAAGTGCACTCAGCGGGGCAGGAAACAAGCAGAAGACACCAAACAGTATCTGGGGATGACAAGCACTCTGTCCATGAGACCCCCATCTTACAAAGACCAAGGAGGGTGGATGAGATGAAGTCTGACTACCTAGGTCTTGGACCTGTTTCTATACTGGTCTTCTTGTGACTTGTCTTTTTCAAGGGTATCCTTGGTCTCCACCAAAACCTAGTTTCTCATTGAAAAACAGAGACTAGACAGTGTGGTCCCTCAGGGGTGTTCCTGGTGATATAGCTGCATCTAGCTTCAGTCTCCCTTTCTCTTCTCACCTGAACCAGTCTGGCTTGGGCCAATTCCACCAAATCTTGGAGAAGACAACAGTAATAAACAGAGTCAGGGCAAACTTCAGGGAAGCAGAAAGACTGCTCAGGATGGATGACAGAGTCTCCTTTGGCCTGAGGGTGAGGCCGCTGGGCAAGAGGCATATAGTTTGGTGTCTTCTGGACCAAATCCCAGCTCTCTTTCCACAATGCTCCTCACCCCAAATGGACAAATGGATTCTTGTCTTGAAACCTGGCTTGCTTTAGAAAAGCTAGTGGCAACAGGATAGCCCTAAAGGAGAACAAAAGGAAGGGTTCAGGGCTGCTAAGTCCTCAGGTGCCAGGGCCACTAGAGTGGGTCTTTCCCCATAGGAAACCCTGGAAACCAATCCTATTTCTTTTCTAAATATTTAGGATCCAAAGCAGGAACAGTTGGAGGAAACCATGAAGAAATGGAACCTGAAACAGGGAGCCCTACACCATCACTGGGTCCAAAGAGGCCAAGGCCAGTAGCTGCATCTTGGAGAGACAGTTCTGTGGGACTGAACTGTGTGAAGGACCACTCTGGCTTTAGGATCAGCTCTGTCCTTGTGGCTGATGGGGGAATTTCTGTCACAATTGGGGACTGAAAGAAGCCAGCTTGGAATAAGAAAGTTTATCCAGCTCTGTGCTCTTTTGGCTGGGGTCCTAGGGCTGAAGGAAGGGCTGAGCTCGGCGAAGTCCCTCCTTCAGGAATTGTACATAGGTGGTTGTGGATGGATCTTCAAAGGTAGATGAGAAGCTGAAGACACCAGTCTCAATATCTTCTGGCTTCATGGAAGTGATATCCAGGAAGTAATTGGCATTAATGTGATGCACCTGGGAAGGAAGCAATGGGTAAGAGAAGGTTAATCAGAAGATCCACAAGGTTGCAGGGGTAGGGAACCTGCAGACTTGAGGCCACATGTGTTCCTCTAGATCCTCAAGCACGGCCCTCAAGGATTCAGTCAAAGGGCTTCACTGGAGAACCTAGAGGGCTGTATGTGGCCTAGAGGCCAAAGGTTCCCCACCCCTGAGTCTGGATCCCACTCTTAGCTACTCAGAACTGGGCAGAGGAAATCATATTCTTGCTCTGGGTCTCCCTGGTTAATAGGATGGAAAAATGTGGTTTTGGCTTGAGCCCTGCAGTGAAAGGTATTCCTGGAGGGCAGAGCCAAGATGGTGGAGAAAAGGCAGGGACTTGCCTGAGCTTTCCCAAATTCCTCTCCAAATAACTTTAAATGACACCTCAAAACAAATTTTGCAAGAGCAGAATCCACAAACGGATGAGGTGAAACAATTTTCCAGCCTAAGACACCTTAGAAGGTTGGCAGGAAAGGTCTGTTGTGGTGGGCTAAGAATGGGGTGCAGGGGAGCAGGGACCCTGCTCACAGTTCCAGGGCAGAAAACAGTGCTTGTGGTATCTCACCAATCACAGCCCAGAAGAGCAGCAAACACACCTCTCTTTAGATCAGGTCAGCACAACCTGCAGCCCAGGCCACTTATGGGCCTCTTGCAGCACACCAAAGTATTTCCTCTACACACAAAGGATGTTTTCCTCTACCTTTTTTGCTGGCTGCCCAAAATCCTTTGGTGTGCTACAAGCAGCCCAAAGGCCATAGGCAGCCCATGGGACGCAGGTTGTACAGGCCTGTCTTAGATCATAGCACCTTGGAAGAACTGAAAACTTACAGTTTACAAATACCCCCCATGAAAACTTCACTTTACAGTACTCCCAGAACTAGCTCTGAAAACAACTCACAAAAAGCCTGAACTTTGGGACAGTTTCCCCTCCAGCCTGAGAGAGAGCCCAACCTTAACATAAAGTTAAAAGTCAAGAAATTGGCTGAAAAAAATGAGCAAATAAAAAGAACCTGACCACACAAAGTTACTATGGTGAGAGGGAAGAGCAAAACGCAAACTCAGAAGAATACAACAAAGTCAAAACTGGTATATCCAAAGCCTCAAAGAAAAATGTGAATTGGTCTCAGAACTAAAAAAGAATTCCTGGGAGAGCCCCAAAAGGATTTAAAAAATCAAATGAGAAAGACAGAGAAAAAACTGGGAAAAGAAATAAGTGATAAAAGAAAATAATGAAAAGAGTCAATAGGTTGGTAAAGAAGGGACAAAAAATACTGAAGAAAATAATACCTTAAAAAACAGAATAGGCCAAATGGTAAAAAAAGGCATAAAAATCCACTGAAGAGAACTCCCTAAAAAGTATATTTTGCCCAAATGGAAAAGGAGGTACAAAAGCTCACTGAAGAAAATAATTCCTTAAAAAATTAAAATTAGGCAAGTAGAAGCAAATTAAAAAAAAAGAAACTGTGAAATATCTCATTGGAAAAAAATGCCCTGGAAAATAGATCAAAGAGAGATAATTTAAGAATTATTGGACTACCTGAAAGCCATGATCAAAAAAAGAGCCTAGACATGATCTTTCAAGAAATTATCAAGGAAAACTGCCCTGATATCCTAGAACCAGAGGGTAAAATAGAAATTGAAAGAATTTAATGATCACCTACTGAAAGAAATCTCAAAATGAATACTCCCAGGAATATGACAGCTACATTCTAGAGCTCCCAGGTCAAGGAGAAAATATTGCAAGTGTTCAGAAAGAAACAATTCAAACATCATGAAGCCACAGTCAGGATGATCCAAGATTTAGCAGCTTCTACATTAAAGGATCAGAGGTCTTGGAATATGATATTCCAGAGGACAAAAAAGCTTGGATTATAACCAAGAATCACCTACCCAGCAAAACTGAGTATACTGCTTTAGGGGAAAAAATAGACATTCAATGAAATAGAGGATTTTCAAGCATTCCTGATGAAATGACTAGAACTGAATAGAAAATCTGATTTTCAAATACAAGACTCAAGAGAAGCATAAAAAGAGAAATAGGAAAGAGAAATCATAAAAGATTAGGTTAAACTTCCTACATAGGAAGATTATATTTGTAACTCCTAAGAACCTTAATTATTAGGGTAGTTGGTAGGAATATACATAGAGGGCAGGAGTATGATTTGAATATGATGGGATAAGATCTCAAAAACCAAAAGAGTGAGAAGGAGGAATGCATTGGGAGAAGGGGGAAAGAGAGATAGAATAGGATAAATTATCTCACAAAAAAGAGGTGCAAAAGAGCTTTTATAGTAGAGGAGGAAATGGTAGAGGTAGGGGAGGAGTGCTCAAACCTTAATCTCATCAGAATTGGCTCAAAATGGGAATAACATACACACTCAGTTGGGTATAAAAATCTATCTTACCCTAAAGGAAAGTAGAGGGGGAAGGGTAGAAGAAAGGGGGGAAGAGATGATAGAAGAGAGGGCAGACTGGGGGAGGTGGTAGATGCAAAACACTTTTGATAGGGTGAAAGAGAGACAATAGGATAAATGAGGAAAAATAGGATGGATGGAAATACATAGTGCAGTGAATAGTGTTGGAGAGTAAGGAAGACCCGAGTTCAAATCCAGCCTCAGATACTTCCTAGATGTGTGACCCTAGGCAAGTAATTTAACCATTTGCTTCAGTTTCTTCATCTGTAAAATGAATTAGAGAAATAATTGGTGAATTACTCTAATATCTTTGCTAATAAAAAGTAGGGGCACGAAGAGTTGGACATAACTGAAATGAATAAACAACAAAATAATAAATCATAAATTTTTTATAGCAAGTTTCTCTGATAAAAGGCCTCATTTCTCAACTATATAGACAACTAAGTCAATTTTATAAAAATTAGAGCCATTCCCCAACTGATAAACGGTCAAAGGATATAAATAGGCAATTTTCAGATGAAGTAAAGTTATCTATAGTCACATAAAAAAATGTTCCAAATCACTATTGATTAGAGAAATGCAAATTAAAACAACTGAGATGCCATCCTACATCTATCAGATTAGCTAATACAACAAAGAAAATGATAAATGTTGGAAGGGATGTGTGAAAATTGAGACACCAATGCACCACTGGCAGAGTTGTCAACTGATTCAACCATTATGGAGAACAATTTGGAATGATGCGCAAAGAGATATAAAGCCACCATAAAACCTTTTCATCCAGCAATAGCATTACTAAATCTGTATCCCAAATAGACAAAAAACAAAAGGGAAAAGAACCTATTTGTAACAAAAAATTTATGGCAGCTCTTTTTGTGGTGGCAAAGAATTGGAAACTGAGGGGCTACCCTTCAAGCAATGGCTGAATAGGTTGTAGTATATGATTGTGATGGAAGACTACTGTACTATAGGAAATGATGAGCAAGATGCTTTCCGAAAAACCTGGAAAGTATCATGTGAACTGATGGAAAGAGAAGTGAGAAGAACCAGGAGAACAGTGTACACAGTAACAGTGACATTACATGATGATCAACTGTGAATGACTCAGCTATGCTCAGCAATACAAAGATCCAAGACAATCCCAAAGGACTTATGATAACAAATGCTACCCATCTTCACAAAGAACTGATGGAGTCTGAATGCAGATAGAAGCTTAATTTTTTAAACTTTACTTTTTCTTGGTGTTTTCTTTCACAACATGAATAATATAGAAAGATGTTTCGTATGACTGCACATGCATATCCTATATCAAACTGCTTGCCTTCTCAAGATGGGGAGGAAAGGGAGAGAGAGAGGGAGAGAATTTGGAACTCAAAATTTTAAAAAACAAATATTACAAATTCTTTTTACATGTAATTGGGAAAAATATATTAAATATTTTAAAATATTTTTAAAAAAGGAAAAAAAGGTGTTCATCCTCTTCCACCTTAAAACATGGCTTTGATCGTGTCACTCTCCTGGCATAGTGTAGCAGAGTGCTGATCCTGAAGTCAGGAAGCCCTGAGTTCAAAACCTGCCCCAGGATAATTACTACCTGTGTGATCCTGTGCAAGTCTCTTTCAGCCTCAGTTTTCTCATCCATATAATAGGAATAATGATAACAGCACCTACCTCACAGGGCTGTTGTGCAGATTAAATGAGAGAGCACAGGAAGATAACATCATCATGACTCCCTTTCACACAGGATCCAAATGGCCTGGCTCTCCAGGCTCTCCATCCTTAACTCCTCCCACAAATCCTCTACTCTCACGGGGCCTCTTTTCCCTGTGCCTTTAACAAGCCTCGCCCATTCCCTGATTCCATCTCTGCCAGACTCCTGCTGGGAATGTCCCATGCGGCCACGAAGCCTTTCCTGACTGGTCCGTCAGTCCTATGGTACGATTGCTCGATTCATGATTCCCTCAACTGCTTTTTTAATGTGAGTACATTTTCTGGAATTGAAGTCCTTCTCTGATGCAGGAATTAGTGGCAGAGCAGATGGAGTCAGGCAGACCTGAGTTCAAATCCAGCCTCAGACACTTACGAGCTTGGTGACCCTGGGCAAGTCACTTTAGCCTCTGTTTGACGGCACCTGCCTCGCAGGGCTGTTGTGAATATCGAATGAAATGGTGTGTGTGAAGTGCTCAGCACAGTGCTCGGTACGCAGCAAGTGCTATATAAACATTATATGTAACGTAAGGGCTTGGCGGGAGCCTGGGCCCGAGAAGGCCGTGGCAGCTCCTCCCAAGGCATTCCACTTGCTGTTTAAGCTTGTCCGAGGCTGGTGGAGAAAGGCTCACCGCAGAGCTGGCCGCCGGGTGATGTGTTGGCCATGGTAACTTATGACCGTTATCCCTGAACAAGTGAGGAGGGGCTGGAACACTGAAGAGTCTCCCCTGTCTCCCCTCCCCCGCCTCCAACTGGACGGCAGCCACTGAGGCAAGGGAAGGTGGGCGGGTAGGGCTGGTGGGTAAGTGAGCAGGGGCACATACCACGGTCCCATTGGGTAAGCAGATCATCATCTCCACGGGGAAGTTGTACTTCTCTAGGTGCAGGCTGGCTAGCTCCTTGTGGAATTCATTCTCCTGGTTATTCTAGGGAGTTAACGGTTGGACAGTGAATAGTCTGGTGGTTCGGTCCCAACCCCCGCCCCACCCCACTCTCCCTCAATGCCATGGAGCTCAGGGGCAGAAGGAGCCTCCTTCAGCCCTGCTCACCTGAAGCTCCTCCAACTCCTTCACGAGGGACCAGCTGCTGATGAAGTTGTCATTGAGGAGGGTGAGGATGGGCGAACTTTCCAGGACTGTCTCCCGGAGAGTCCGCCCTGAACCTACAACAGGGCGAAAGCAGCATATAATCTAGGGGGTAATATACCTCACTCTGAGAGCTAAGGAATAGTTACAACCCAAGCCTCCCTTGGGACTCAGTTCCAGTCACCTTCATGACCACTAGTTCCTTCACAATTCCAATGTGTGAATCTGTTGTCTTCTCAGATACCTCATGGGCCCCAGGTGGCCTTAAGTCCCCCTCCTTCCCCATGCCCCTCCCAATTCTCTTCTAGCCAGCCCCAGTCCTTCACCTCAGCAGGACTGGTCATCTAGGGCCCCCCAGAGCAGGATGGAGTGCACTAGTTTGTTTTCGGCCTTGGCTCGGTCAAATGCTTCAGTGAATGGCAGGTAGGTGACCTAGGAGAGGAGACATGGAGACTGAGAACCCTTTGTTGTGGGAGGAATGCTTGGTACCTCTCCCAAGAGCTTCCTACCCTATAGTCAGTTATTTTCTCTTCACTGAGACCACATGCTTACTGACTGACTGATGCTAAGTCAGAGACCAGAGACTAGTTCTTTTCCTAGCAAAGCTTCCTCCAATTAACTCCATGGAACTTCAAATTCTTAAGAACTGCCTATTGCCCATCCTCAAGTAACACATTCTCCTCTGAAGTGCCATTTTCTTCCAGCCTGGGAGCTCCCCAAACATGAGTGGGCCCCAGCCTCTTGTATTCCCAGTAGCTCCCAACAACATCTGTTCTGAAGGGGCTCTCGAGGGTTCTGTCTTCTGCTCCTGGCCAGGCCTCACCTTCTTGAATGGGTACATGGCGAGCTCCAGCTGCTGGGCTGCCTCCTCCCAGCTGAGCTCCTGCTGCCACATAATATCCTCAAACACAAACTGGATGGGCTCCCCAGAAAGCAGGCGGCTGTCAATCACATTGCCATTCTCATCTTGGATCACAGATGGCACTGAGGGGCCCTGAGATTCAAGCTCCATCTGTGAGAAAAATGAAACAGCCAGTGATGAAGGAGAGAGCCCCAAGGAGTGATGCGGGGTCTGGCTTGGGGTGTGCACATGCTGCTTTTGTAGAAGCAGCTTCCTGAGCAAGCCCTCTGGTTCAGGCTTCGGCTTGGGCAATGAGGGGGCACTGCAGAGAAAGCCAGTACCATGACTTCTATGTTCAGATAGCTCAGATTAATGGAAGAGATAGGCTGTGCCTAAACAGAGCTGATCTAAGACATGCGCAGAAAGACAAGGAAATCAGACTGACTACTGAGCTGACGGGAACTAGAGATGCAGGAGTCTGAACTAGTCAAATGTGGTTAGACAAGCATGGTGCCAAGGGGTAGGGGTGAACGCCAGATGGATCAATCAGATTGGCTGCATTTTTGTACCAAAACTCTGTTTCATATCCCAGACTGCCACCTCTTGCAAATGGGAATGGTCAGTTACTCAGTTACTGCAGACCTGTCCCCGCTCTGGAAGGAACAATGGGAAGAGCTCGTTCGCCTCCACCTTACACTAAGAAAGCCCCGCTCCCCCCATACACTGGGGGTGTGCAGTGAAGTGGACCTGGTTAGTCAGACATGGTCAGAACACTGAAGCACTGTTTTAATGAAATGTTTTAAATAAAACATTTATTATTGTTCTTAAAAACCTCAGATATCAGTGGTGGCTTGAGAGAGACTGAGTGACCTACACTTTCTCTTAAAACAGGAGTTTATCTTTAAGTTCATGAACTTCAAAAAATTGATAACTAGATTTCAATACAATTAGTTTCCTTTGTAATCCTATTTATTTTATTTAATGCACTTAAAAACCTTATTCTGAGAAAGTATCCACAAGTTTCCCCAGACTGCCCAAGGGGTCTGTCCATGTAACACAAAAGGTAAAGAAAAAGGTTTCCCTTTCTCCTTTCTCCTGGACATTCCCGACCCTGACCTCAGGGCAAGTGTCAAATCTAGGGTGTTGCCACATTAAGGCACCTTTTGTCTTGACCCAGGAAAGGCAAGCATGGCACCTGCCTGCCTTCGGAGGAGAGGGAGATGAGAAAACATTGGACCTTGGGCCTCCCTTGGACAAAGCAAGAATTCACTTCCAGACATTTATCAAGTATTTGTGTGGTAGGTGGTAGATGCTGGGGATACAGACACAAACTAAACAGTTCCTGTCCTCAAGGAGCTTATACTCTTATCAGAAGGATTTGGGAAGCAATACAAAGTAATCTGAAGAGGCAGAAAGCACTTGTGGAGAGATGGGGAAAGGGTTCAGGCAGGAGCAGGTTCAGGTAGGGCTGGGCTCTGAAGGAAGCCAGGGATGCTAAGAGGCCGTGATGGGGAAGAGAGACTGCATTCCAGCTATGTGAGGGACTGAGGCAGGAGATGGAAAGTCGTCTATGGCATTAGGGAGTCTGAAAGAGAAGAGATTCTTGGACTAGCCCCCATGTGATTGCAGAATTGCCAAATGGAAGAGAAAATGGTAGTGAACACAAAGTCAGTAGGACATGATAGAAGAGGCATTGCTCAGAAAGCAGCTGTGTTTAACTTCAGCTGTTTAACACAAGCTTAGTGTCAAAGGAGAAGGAGAGGAAGCCTCTCCTGGGCTGCAGCCCGATGGGGGAGCTGGGCCTCACATAATACTCAGTATAACCGAGCTTGATACAAAAAACAGACCCTTTCTAGAGCTGTTTGTTCCCTAATGGAGAAATGCTCCAAAGGCGAGGACAACCAATTCTTAAAAGAAGAACTGCAAACTATTAACAACTTAGTGAAAAAATATTCCACTAATAAGAAAAACACACATTTAGACCAACTCTAAAGTTTCACCTCATACCCAGCAAATTGGCAAAGATGATAAAAAGATGAAAAAAGTCAAAAAGACTGTGGGAAGACAGGCACACCAACACACTGGTGGCGCTGGGAAGTGGCCTAATCATACTAGAAAATAATTTGGGATTATGCTTAGAGTGACTTGTTGTCCATACCCTGTGATCTGGAGATCCCATCAAGAGTGGTTGTCCATAGCCAGTGATCTGGAGATCCCATGTCTGGGCTTAAATCCCAAGGAGGTCAAAGACACAGAAAGATTCTACATCCACCAACATATTTATAGAAGGATTTTTTTTGTCACGGCAAATAACTGGTAACAGTGGGGATTTGGTAAATAAACTGCGGTGCCTGAATATAATGGGGTGTGATTATGCCGTACAGAGGAGGGCTTCTAAGAAATATGGAGAAGGCCAGTACGAAGCTGAGAAGAGTAAATGATGCCCATAAGGATATCAATGTGTAAGCGAAGAAGACATAAAATGTAGGGGAACCTCATGTAGCTGCAGGGGCCTAGCTCGGGCTGAGAGATGAGATGAGGACAGCTTGCCCCTACTGTTAGACAAGCGGGAGACAATGAATGGGCAATCTCTTTAGACAGGGACTGTGCATGTCTTGGTTGGTTTTACTTAATGGGCTTTTACTTTGTTGCAAAAGAAAGCTTCCTGGGAAGAGAACGGTATATTCCAAAATGATGGATGTGAAAATAGAAGGCACCAACAGAACCAAAAGCTCTTGAAAGGAAGTGCTTTACAAATGTCGCCTCATCTGATCCTTACATTGCAGTTGAGGAAATGGAGACAAAGAAAGGTTAAGTGACTTGTCAAAGGTCCCATAGCGAGGAAGTATCCTGAGGCTGGATAGGAGCTCAGGTCTTCCTGATTCCATGCCCAGCGCCCTGCACCACCAGCTGCCTCTAAAGGCAGGGATGCTGGCAGATGGCCCCTTCCCAGTACGATAGGACTACCAAAGGCCAGGCGGTTCTTGACTTCAGGTACTGAGCACCTCCTCCTAGTCAGGATTCTGGCTCTTCTCTCACAAAAAGACTGCTCATGCCAAGGCAATGACTTGCCAAGGGTCCAGACTTACTCCAGGAGGCAGGGATCCCTAGACAACAGGTGGCCTCCCTTCTTATAAAGAGCGAGATGGTGGAAACCTCCAAAGTCTATGCATCTGTTCTATAGCCAGGAGGAACAGGGAGCAAGTCCTTTACCCTCCCATTCAAAATGTCGGCCCAGGGATAGCCTTGTGCAGAAGGGGAGAGAACTGCAGAGACAGCAGCAGCCAAGCTAGGGCAAGCTAGGCTAAGGCAGCAGGTCTGAGGTCATTGTCCGATTACCTCTGTAAGTTGGAATGGAATGAGTGGCTGCTACAGACATAGTATAACCAGGAGACCAAGGCTCCTTGTTACCAAAGAGTCCCTTGACATTTCTCCCAGAATGGAATAACTGCTAACATCAAAGCTGTAACTTATCAAGGGGACTGACTTACTTCCGCTCCCCCCCCACCTCTAAAACATAAAATAGTTTTATTTACACAATAAAGGATACAGGAGTTACCTCTGAGCCTATGGAGCCAAACCCCTTGATTCTAGCTGGCCACTGTCATCCCTCAGGGGACAAGTACAATCCCCATGACTTCTATTCCATTAAAGGGCTACTTCTTATTCTGGGTTTATAACTTGGTTTTGTAAGGTAAGGTATTCCTGGTTGTAAATCTACTTTATGCATTATTCTAAGATCTCCTCTTGTTTATGGTAGCAGCTGCCAGGTCTTGTGTAATTCTGCCTCTCATTTCTTGGTACTTGACCTCTTTCTTTCTAGCTGTTTTCAGTATTTTTTCTCTGATGTGGAAGCTCTGGATTTTGACTGACATTCCTGGGACTTCTCCTTTTAAGAGGTTATTAGCAAACTTCTTTTATCTTTACTTTGCCATCTTTTTTTGTAATATATTTAGGCAACTTAAATTTATGATTTCTTGAAATATAGTGTCCAGGCTTTTGTTGTTGTTTTCATGGGATTCTAGTGATTCTTAAATGATCTCTCCTTGGCCTGTTTTCAGATCAGTTATCTTTGCTATCATATACCTTACATTTCTTCTATTTTTAAAAGTCTTTTGATGTTTTTATTTTCTTTTTTGGCTATCTGATGGAGTCACTGATTTCTGTTTGGTCTACTCTAGCTTTCAGGGAGTCTGTTACTTGGGTAAGGTTTACCACTTTCTGTTTTAAGTTATTTATTCTCCTTCCAATTCTGTCCCCAGAATTTTTATCTAACTCCTTTTCTCTTGCTGAATTTCTTCTGGGTATTAAGATAGTCCCTTTATTCCTTGGAATGTCTGCTTTAGTTGTTATGGAACAGGTCTCTCCTTGGTTTGAGTTTTAGGTATCTCTGGATCTACAGTAATTTCTTTATCGTGGTAGGCATCTTCTTTGGACTCACCCCTCTAGACTTTAGCTCCTGAATTGTGGCTTTGGGCCAGGGCCAGGGCCAGGCGCAGCCCCACATGCTTCTGGATGGGGTGCCCGCCCTGCTTGGGTTCTAACACTGATCTCTACCTCGCTAGGGTGTGGCGAAGCTCCGAGTGCTGGTGGATCTTAGGCTCACAGGTTCAGAAGCTCGCATCTTCAGGACTCAGGACACAAGGCTAGGTACCTTGAAGCTTTTGGGCCCGGGATCCTTGATCTGTACACTGTCTGCAGTGGTCACTGCCATTTGTTTCCAAGGTCAATGCCATCGTTTCCAGCTACCCTGGAGCTTTCTCACGGAAGCTTTCCCCTCTCGCTGCCCCCACATAGAGCCCCTGCAGGCTACCAGTACCTCTGGTCTGTCTCTGGCCACACTGGGAAGCTTCTGTCTTGTTTTTTTGCTCTGGTCTGGGCTTTGCTGGCAGGGCCATTTCCTGTTGCCTGTGAGATTCTGGGTATTTGTGTAGTTCTGGGGTGGATGAAGTCACTTCATGGCATTACTCACGGGATTTTTTGTTACTAGTCTGGTACTACTTTTAGGTTTTTGTTGGAGTAACTATGTGGGAGCTGGGGTTGCCTGCCCCACTTTAGGGAGCTACCTTGACCAGAAGTCCTTATGGTCCTATCCTAGGAGGGGCCTCACTAAGGGAGATGCCAGGGTTTGCTCTTCCAAGCTAACGCCCTGTATGTCATGGGGGAACAGGCTTACTCTTAATCAGAAAGTGAACATCTCCTCTCACAGCTTACACAGGTAAGTGTGTGGAGCCCCACACCCTTCCAATGCCTTTACTCTATAGCTAGGAGGGAGATGGGGCCATAGACACTATCTGCTCATCCTCCCAGACAAAACTGAGAACTTGGGTGGTATGACTAACAGAGAGAAGGTGGAGATGGGAGCTGTGGAGCTGCTGTGGATAGGTCTGGCCAAGGCAGCAGGGCCATGCGTACCTGAGGGAGGTAGCCGATGTCCACTTCCATGTTGCTCTTCTCATTAGCCCCATACAACCACTCCATGTCCACATTCAGAGACCTGGTAGGAAGAACCTGTTTGAATAGGGAACCTACTAGGGGCAGGTCAGAGGAGGGGGTTTGTTTTTGACCTTGGGCCAAGTCACTGGTGCTCTCTGAGCACCAGCGTCCACATCCATATCCAGGCTGGCCACGACACCTGATCAGTGTGGCCACATTTAGAAAACAGAGCCCCAGGGTTGGGCAAAAGGGAACGAATGCAGGTACAGGATCTGGCTCTTTGGGCTGATAGAAGAGGTGAGTTATGGAACAGGGGGATGGCCAGAAAGGTCAAGGCCCAAGCAGGAACTTGGCTAACAAGAGGAGGGTTTGGGCGAGATTCCCAAGGGGAAGGGAAGGCTCTGGGGACATGGCCTAGGGTTGAGTGTCTGTACCCTTGGCTTCAGTTCCCTGAGGATGGACATCCCGAGCCTTGGTGGCTGCGAGTGGCCTACCTGACATTCACACCCTCTCCAGGGTTT
The DNA here is from genome assembly GCA_028646595.1 of Phalanger gymnotis. Classification (NCBI taxonomy): domain Eukaryota; kingdom Metazoa; phylum Chordata; class Mammalia; order Diprotodontia; family Phalangeridae; genus Phalanger; species Phalanger gymnotis. Next base: position 768,702,723 of record CM053622.1, read on the forward strand.
TTGCTGTGTGTCTAAGGATTCCTCTGAGCTGGAAGGATTATAAGATGACCAGTTTCTCCTGACCTGAAGCAATGTTTGAATCTGCCACTTGGGGGAGCTCTAGGGCTTACTTTCTCCCTGGGTGAAGAGAAACAAGCTCAGGCGGGCACCAGGCACGTCTGAGCCCTGAGGAGCCCTCAGGGCAGAGATCATTAGAAGGTGTGCAATTAGAATGCTTGGAGATTCACCAAGCACCTGGCCCACAAGCACCCGTGATATAGGCAGTGCAAGTACTCCCGTTTTACAGATGATGAAAGTGAGGTCTGGTCACATTAGCTATTAAGTATCATCGCAATCATTTGAACAGTTGACTTTCCTGACTTCCAGTTCAGCAGTACTTTTACTGTTACATTATTTCCAGGGCTTAGATCAGAACCCAGCCTTTCTGCTGGCCTGAGGTCACATTAACTGGAGCCCTGCCATCCACTCTAAGCTCAGAGGACTTTTAAAGATTGTGAGCTCTTCCTCTCTCCCTGGGTGGGACACACAGAACAAATGGGGAATTGGGCTAGTGGTTCTGGGGAAGAGCGGTATGAGGATAGTCTGGTGGGCCAAAGGTCCTGTTACCCCTGTCCCCTCCCCATGGCCCATCTCCCAGTTTTCTCATTCTCATTCGATCATGGCCACCTTTGGCCCTTTCCTTCTCCCTTACTGGGGAGGGGGCAAGTAATGTCTGTGGGGAGCAGGGGAGGCAGCCTGGCGGAGTCCCCTGACCCTCCCTTCTCCCTTCCGGCCCTTCCTCGGGAGCCTCAGAGTCACTGCCTCTACCTCACATTTGCACAGTGCTTCCCCCTCACCCCATTCCTGGGAGGTAGGTAAGGCAGGGTTATATTCTCCCCATTTTTCAGATGAGGAAATTAAGACTAGAGAGGGGAAGTGATTTGCTGAGGTCATGAGCTGGTAGTACAGCTGGGATGAGATGATTCCTGATTCCTGGCCCATGGTTCCTTCCACTGGACTGGGTTCTTATTCCCTTCTCTGCGCTTGGCTCTTAGGAAAGTTGATGGCAGAAGTGATCAATGAAAGTGGGCCAGCTGGGCCCAGGGCAGCTGTTTCTGGATACTTTGGGGATGGGTGCAAATTGTTAGGCTGGGGATGTTGATGGTAGAGCCAGATGCCAGCAGGTGGCTGATGCATGGGGCCCATTTGGCATAACACCCCACTTAAGACCCCACTATTTCCTCCTGGCTAAAGCAGTTGGGCTCCAGATACCTCCCAAAAGATCAGTTCCAGGGAGTGAGGAAGGGGAAGCTGAAAGAGATAGTGGCAGCAGCTTCCAACACAGGCACAAGCCAGAGCCCAAAATTCCCAGAAAACCCCAAAGGGATACATGTCTTTTGGAACTCCTGAACCCCAAGCCAAGTTCCCTCAGGATCCTACCTGTGGTTAGGCACAAAGAGCTTGAATTCACGGACATGGGTGGCATCTTTGGTGAGGATGATGTGCCCGGTGAACTGTCCTGGAGAGAACCAGAAGGGAAAGTGGGGGGGCTCGTTGAGTTGGAACTCTGCGTGGATCCTGTGGCCAGAAGGGAAGGAGGCACAGCTAGGAGGAGGCACTAGTTGCTTTCCACAGTGGGGCTGAGGGAGGGGAGCAAGGGTTCAGCAGAGGATGTCAGAATCCCCTTCCTGGCTCCCCATTATACATTCAACACCCTTTACCTGACACCTTTCACAAATATAAGATATTTTATTGTGAAAAATTACAGCTTACAAGACTGGACAAAGCACAGGCCTCAGAGCTCGGATATTAGTTCATGAAAACCAGAAAGGAAAATGGGAGAGTCTATTAATCTGGAATTAAGTATTTCCTTCCTGGCTGGAGGGAAAGGAAGCAACCAAGGATGGGAACTGGTTGAATCCTGGGGATGGCTGGGAGAAAAAGCAGGGTTTTTTAACTACCAAACATCCTCTTCTGCCCCTACAAAGGCTGGCTGGGGGCTGTTTAAACTCTTGACTCAGGTGAAGTTAAACATTCAGGAGAGATTCAGTTTAGTCACATGGGAGAACAGAAGAGCAGAAAATAAACTATGTTAATAGCTGATGTTTATATAGGACTGATGTTGCAAAGGGCTTTGCATATGTCATCTTAGTTGATCTACACAGCAACCTTTGAGGTAGGTGCTCCTAACTCATTTTCATCCCCACTTTACAGATGAGAAAACTGAGGCTGGGAGGCTTGACTTATGTCATATAATTAGTGTCTCTGGCTGGTTTTGAATTGAGATCTTCCTGACTCCAAGCCCAGTATTCTATCTTCATTATCAGTGTCAGACTCAAATAGAAATGGAGGCCACTAAGGAGTGGCCTCAAGGTCTCTATTCCCGCCTCATATTGCCTTAGTTTTAAAACGTAATATTATCTTGGTTGTGTTATACTTTTTTTACTGTTTGATGCTTCCCAATTCTATTTTAATCTAGTTTCTGCACTCCACATGAGACCCTCAGGCTGCCTTTGATGCCTCTTTTATGTAGCCCTTTTGTAGGGTGCAGAGTCAGGGAAGAGGGGAATACTCTGGGGGAAGAGGCAGTTTCACCCCCAGAGCCTGGCACAACGCCTGGCACATAGTAGGTACTTTATAAATGCGCTGACTTGAAGGACAGCTGGCTCCATCTGCTCGGAGGACAGAAGCGCTTAACAGGCAGCTAGCTCTTGGTGCAGGATGACCTAGATAACTGAAATCCATGGGGAACTTTCCCAAAGACAATCAATGGAAGGTCCTGGGTCCCAATCAATGCTCCCATCCAATTTATTACCAGAGTTGCAAAATGGATTGTTTTCAACACTGAGGAGGGCTATGTAAGGAGCTCCCTATACAATACAGCCTCCCTGCAGCATCTGAAGACTGGTGTTTCCTGAGTAGCCCCTGCCCCAGTCTATCCCAGATCACCAGGGGGAGCCGGTGCTCACCTGAAAGCAACCGTGTAGTAGGAGTCACTGATGGCAGTGAGGCAGGCCACCGCGCCCTGGGGCCCAAAGCGGGTCTTCACAAAGGGCCGTGGGTGGAACATGCTCAGCAGTCTGTGGATGATGACCTGTGGGAGACAAGGAAGCAGAGAGGTTGGGCAGAGTTCCTTCACTAAGGACTGGCCTCAAGGCCCTTTGGCATTCAGTGGTAGGGCCTTTTGCTTCATTCGATTTGCCCAGTGGGTTGGAACAAGCTGTCCTTGTCCTGGAAGGCTTTGAAGCTTCTCTCTTTTGGTGTCTGTGTCTCCACCACTGATGCACGGGAGTTATTCAGGAGCCTGCTGGTCTCCAATGAGTGGTCAAACACAAACAGCTCACTTAATACCCCGATCTTGCCTTTGAGCTGACCCTTGCACCTGTCTCAGGGCACCAGGGTCTCTGCTGACTTAGGTACATGCCCTTTCTCCCTGCTTCCTCCAGTTGTTCTCAAAAGCTTGGACTGAAATGGAAAAGCTTTTGGCATGCACTTACTATGTGTCAAATTCTGTGTTAACAGCTGGTAACAGAAACAGAAAATGGAGACAGTCCCTGCTCTTAAGAAACTCTGGAGCTGGAGTCCCTTCCTTACCTCTTTGCCTTTGGGAGGAGGTGGGTAGAAGCGGTTGTTAGAGAGGTATCCAGTGAAGATGCTTAACTCACTGGGAATAACCCACCAGGGCTCTCCCAGCTCCATGTTGCTCCTGGGGGGCAGGAAAGGCTTGAATTGGTGAGCAGAGAACTCCAGGAGCTCCGAGGCAGGGGTCCTCCATTCTCGAAGCCCAGACAGGGCAAGATGAGAAACCTAGGAAGCAGCAAAGGGTCAGGTGAACAGAGCTGTGAGATGGAAGACCTGGATCTACCCAGCTGTTGGCAGGCCACCAGGGTGGTTCTATTGTTTTGATCTATATCTCGCCAATGGACCCAGATGGTTCCGGAGAAGAGAGTGAAGCTGGTGACTGCATAGCCCTCTCTCACTTACATCCAATTCCCCTGCACGTCATGGTATCACCTTCCTGACGTGATCGTCCTCTTCAAGAATGAAGGACAAACAATTTGAAGCCCCCATGTACTTTTCCAGCCTTATCCCCCACTTCTACTAGGCCTGCTCTTTGACAGCCCATTCTTCTGAAGAGGTGGAGATCAGGCTGTAAGTAGAAGGGGAAGGGCCAGGTGAGGCAGCAATAACTGCCGGTGGAGCTCTCAGAGAGATGAATCTAAAGTGTATTTCCTCAAAACACAGACACACCCTCTTGTAGGGCTCTTCCCTCCTGAATAGCTGGGAGAGCAACTGGATTCATTAGGGCTTTAGGGTGACTTGTGGGCCACGGGCTCTACGTTCAGCATCTTTTGTACATGGTAAGTCAGCTCTCTCTCAATCATCTGTACATCTACTTGACAGATTATTGGCCACAGATTTATGTAGGCTGGCTGACCACCAGACCCAGCAAAATCTTCCATCCACCCCTTCAATTTTGGGTGTCTGGGTACTTAGGGAATATAATTTCATTGTAGCATCAGCCTGAGTAAACATTACAAGATGAGAAGTCTGCAGTCAATAAAACCATACCATCAAAATACATCCCAGTGTCAAATTAAAATAATTTTAGGATTAGCCATACCATGGTTCTACTCCCACTGGCATAGACTGAAGGATCCTCGATTTAGCACTAGAAGGGATGGTAGAGATTGCTGGGTGCAATCTTTTTACTTAAGAGAGGAGGAAACTGACTTGCCCAAGATCACACAGGCAGGAAATGACAGAAACGGTAGAGGCAGGATTTGAATCTGGTCCTCTGACTCTAAACCCAGCATGAAAAAAAATAGCTTGGGTACAGGACTATTGGCCTACATGCTCCTGAGCAGGCAGCTCGACACCCTATGTATCCCCACTTCCCGAGTTAGGCTGATGGGGTGAGAAAGTGAGATAGACACCCCAGAATTCCTGCTGCCTGAGGAGGGATTTGGGGATAACCCTAGTTACTCACCCCCAGAAAATCATCTTTGCTCTTTGTCATGGTCTCCAGGAGGAGGGGCTGGAATCGGGCTACTATGGATAGCTTTTCCTCTGAGGACAGGTTCTCTTCTATGTAGAGCATCTCACTGGGATTGAGTGCTGACTTCTCTTCTTCCTCATAGTCAGTGACTGCCATTGACCCTAGGGGGCACAGATGTAATTAATGCTCTGGGGAAACCTGGGTGTCTCTGTGCAAGACACTAGCCCTCTCTGAACCTCAGGTCCTACCCTGGTAGGAGGGGACGACACATTTCTGTTCCCTTCCCCATCCTACATTCCCACCTGGGAGGCAGTTTCTTTAACAGCAGTGGGCCAGGGACAGTAGGGTGAAGACTCTGGGGAAGATGGCAAAGTAAAAAACTATAGTGTGTGTGAGTATGAGTGTGTCTGTGTGTGCCCACTCCAGACTAGCTCCATCTAAACTACTCTGAAAACACAAAGAACTTTCTAACAACAGAAAACATAATGAGCCAAGAAAAAAAGGTAGTCCTGGGTACAGGTTGAAGAATCCTACAATACCAGAGGAAAGCAAAGCCCAAGAAAATGGAAAAGCCACCTGCCAAGAAAGAACTGAAAAAAGACATAAAGCCTCGCAAAACAAATTGAGGAAATACAAATAGATGAGACAAAGCAGATAAAAACCACTTTGAAGGAAATGAAGGCAGTCAGTCACTACCCAAAGGGCACCAGGGGTTTAAAAGATGTCAAGAAACTGGTCAACATGATGAGAAGCCTCCTCTAGAAATGAATGTGCCAGCCATTCTCAGAGCAGAGAATCGGAAAAGGATGAGAACAGGACTGAGCAGGCAGGTGGCAGCAAGAGCCTCTGATCAACGAGCACCCCAGGGCAGAAGGAGAGCGGCGTTGGGCCCAGAAAAACAGGACGGCAGGGGGAGCGTGGAGAAAGAGCTCGCTTGGGCTCAGAAGATTCAAGTCCCTCCATCACTTACTACCTCTGTGACTGAAGACTTGCCATTTCCATTCTCTGAACCTCAGTGTTCTTATTTGTAAAATGGAATAACAGCCTCCTTTCCAGGGTTGTGAGGAAGGTGGGTACATGAATGTGAGTGATGAATGCATATGAGGAAAAACTTGGAAATAAATTTCCTGACCTAAAAAGACCTCAGAGTTAGCTCAGGACACTAAGAACTTTCTGGCACCCAAGACTCCACAACCAAGGTTTGGAAAGCTCAGAACTTCTGGGCTAAGAAGGTTCCAGGACAGTCACTGCCCCCAGTGGGCTTAATGAAAGTAAGCTGGAATGAACTGCTGAAAGAACATATCAAAAGGGATGGCAGAGGACAACCTCGGATTGCTCCAGAAATAAGGGATAAAAGAGGGGAAAGAAGAGCCAAAATCAACACGACGCTAAGATAAGTCGGTTATGCTGAAAAAACAAAAAAAAAGATCCTCAGTTTTGAAGGCATTTTAATGAACTCCTCCACAAAGGCTGACAATGATAGAGAAAGGCTACACTCAGTCCGGGTCTGAGAACAGCAGCAAAGCAGCTTGGGCAAGAGCAAGGTGGTGAAACTCAGGACAAAAGCCCCATTACGCTCATCCGATGAATATTCTAGATAACCATCCTTCAGTGCCATACCAGATTGCACATCCACAGGTATCCTCAATCAGGACAGAAGGGAGCCTCCCGTAGGAGAGCTGAAGCTGGAAGGGGCCGAGGGTCACCTGGCCTGGCTCTGTCATTTTACAGGTTGAGTGACTATCAAGGACACGCATGTAATGAACCTGGATTCAAACTCATGTCCCAGGACTCTAAATATTAACCTTCAAAGTTCAGTGTTTTTTCCATTGTAACAATGGTCCTCATGAGTTAGTGGGGGTCAGCCTTCTGGCTGGCTCCTGAATGAAGTTCAAATTCTTTTGTCTGGCATTCAAAGCCCTCCAAAACCTAGTGCCACCCTCTATTTCTAGCTTTATTTTTGGTTATGCCCTCATCCCAAACCTTTACCTGTTATCTCTTTCTACTTCTCCAGGTGAGGCAAAAAGGTCTGTTAAGCTTCTGCAGTATTTTTTAGGGGAAGGGGAAGATGGGCACTGGTGTTCTGTTCTAGCTGGTGGCAAAGGGAGTTGTGAATAATAAAAACAAAAACTAGCATTTAGATATTGCTTTAAGGTTTACAAAGCACTTTGCTTGTGTTATCTCATTTGATTCTCATAACCACCCTGCGAGATACCTCCTATTATTATCCCCAATTTACATATGAGGAAACTGAGGCAGAGGTTAAGTTGCCCAGGGTCACATAATTAGAGAGCATCTAAGGCAAGATCTGAACTCAAGGGCTTAAGTCTTCTTGACTCCCAAGTCTGACCCTCAGGCCATTGCACTCTCTGGTTGCTATCTGCAGAGATGTGGCTTCCCTTACCCTTCACCTTCATATCCTCCCCATCCATCCACATGCAGCCTCTCCCGCTACCTGTGAATTTCTCGGCAATGGGCTTGAACTCTTCTGGGCTGATAGACAGGTCTTTGTCTAAATCTAGAGAGGAGAACAGGTACAGGCCTTCTGTCCCCAGGGACTTTAATGCTGCCTCCTGCCTCAGAGCAAAATAAGGAGATAATCAGACAGACAGACAATCAGAAGGCAGTTATATAAAGTTACACAGGCAGACATTCAAACAGCCAGAGGGGCAGACACAGATAGGTAGCCAGCCAACCAGACACACAATCAGACAGACAGGCAGGCAGGATGACACTGACATATTCAGACAGATACTCATACAGGTACGGAGACACTCAGGACAGGCAGACACTTAAGAGAAGGTAAACAGGCAGGCAGACCCTCAGACACATAAACAATCAATACAGGTGTGCAGACAGAGAGGCAGACACTCAGACAACTGGAAAGACAGACACACAGAAGGAAGCACTTCGATGGGTGGACAGTCAGATGACAGTCAGAGAGAAAGGCAAGTAGACAGGCACTCAAACAAAAAGACAGACGGACAAGCAGACATACTCATGCAGGCAGACAGATATTCAGACAGAGAGATAGACACTCAGGCAGGGAGAAGAGTGGAGGGACAGGTGCGAGGCTTGTGTGTGTGTGTGTGTGTGAGAGAGAGAGAGAGAGAGAGAGAGAGAGAGAGAGAGAGAGAGAAGAAGAAGGAGGAGGAGGAGGAGGAAGAGGAAGAAGAAAAGGAAAAGAAAAGGAGGAAAGAGAAGGGGGTGAGAGAGAGAATGAATGAGAGGGGGAGAGAGAGAAGAAGAGAGGA